>CM065355.1:35036128-35343628 GCA_033032245.1 Poecilia picta | reverse complement strand
CAGAGAGGACAGGGGGGACAGAGAGGACAGGGGAGACAGAGAGGACAGGGGAGACAGAGGGGACAGGGGGGACAGAGGGGACAGGGGGACAGAGAGGACAGGGGGGACAGAGAGGACAGGGGAGACAGAGAGGACAGGGGGGACAGAGAGGACAGGGGGGACAGAGAGGACAGAGGGGACAGAGAGGACAGGGGGGACAGGGGGGACAGAGAGGACAGGGGGACAGAGAGAGGACAGGGGAGACAGAGGGGGACAGAGAGGACAGGGGGGACAGAGAGGACAGGGGGGGCAGAGAGGACAGGGGAGACAGAGAGGACAGAGGGGACAGAGAGGACAGGGGAGACAGAGAGGACAGGGGGACAGAGAGGACAGGGGGGACAGGAAGGGAAGAGGAGGACGAGAGGGGAGACAGAGAGGACAGGGGAGACAGAGGGGACAGGGGGGACAGGGGGACAGAGAGGACAGGGGGACAGAGAGGACAGGGGGACGAGGACAGAGAGGACAGGGACAGAGAGGACAGGGGGGACAGAGAGGACAGAGGAGGACAGGGGGAAGGGACAGAGAGAACAGGGGGGACAGAGAGGAAAAGGGGGGCAGAGAGGGAGACAGAGAGGAAGAGGACAGAGAGGACAGAGAGGACAGGGGGGGCAGGGGGGACAGGGGGGACAGAGAAGACGGGGGGACAGAGAGGACAGAGAGGACAGGTGAGTCGCCGGGCGGCGGCGTGAGGTCAGGGTGCGTCTGATGCCCTCACCGGCGCGCGCCAGCAGCGTGCGTGCGGCCAGGTCGAAGCGCTGCTTCCTGCCGGCGGCGGATCGTCCTCTGAGGGACGCGCAGCTGGACGCCGCGCCGCTGTCCTGCTCCAGACCTTCAGGGCTGCAGAGAGACGGTCAGCTCAGGGCAAAGGCCGAACGGCAGCCTGACGACGCCGCCGCTACCTGTCGCCCTCCTCCGGCTCCGAGGCGTCGGGACCGCAGAGGTACGGGCTCCGGTCCAGGGACTTGCCCCCCCCAGAGGACGCCGCCGCCCCGGGGCAGGAGGCGGAGTCGTCCGGTCCGGGATGTTCGATCATCCACATGGCGAGCACCGTGATGTTCTGGGCGTCCGCCTCTCCCCGAGTGCCTGCGGGCAGAGGTCAGAGGTCAGCGGCGCCGCAGCGTCTTAGCAGGACGCCACGCTGTCTGACACCAGGCAGGAACCGCGCCAATAAAGATCAGCCTCGCATGTCGGACGAAATGAAGGACATCTGATACAAAAAGAGCTTAAACATTAAATGTACGTAATTCTGTGATTCACAGATCCGGTTCTGGACTATGTCTGAAGGAATCCACCTGGAAACGTTCGCTACGCATCTTTGTCACGCCGAACATGAAAAGTAAACCTTGTAAACACACTGAAAAGCCAAACTGTTGGAGGAACTGTGGGAACGAACATGCAGGACATTTTCATATCTTCTGGGAATCCACACAGATTGTAACCTAGTGGTTGGAGGTGATGGGGGATCAACGCTAAAATGGACCTGCGATATGACGCTCCTGGGTGATCCACCCCAGGTGTTCCTGGGTGATCTTGGTGATCCACCCCAGGTGTTCCTGGGTGATCTGGGTGATCCACCCCAGGTGCTCCTGGTGATCCACCCCAGGTGTTCCTGGGTGATCCACCCCAGGTGCTCCTGGTGATCAACCCCAGGTGTTCCTGGGTGATCTTGGTGATCCACCCCAGGTGTTCCTGGGTGATCTGGGTGATCCACCCCAGGTGTTCCTGGGTGATCCACCCCAGGTGTTCCTGGGTGATCTTGGTGATCCACCCCAGGTGTTCCTTGGTGATCTGGGTGATCCACCCCAGGTGTTCCTGGGTGATCTTGGTGATCCACCCCAGGTGTTCCTGGGTGATCTTGGTGATCCACCCCAGGTGTTCCTGGGTGATCCACCCCAGGTGTTCCTTGGTGATCTTGGTGATCCACCCAGGTGTTCCTTGGTGATCTTGGTGATCCACCCCAGGTGTTCCTGGGTGATCTTGGTGATCCACCCCAGGTGTTCCTGGGTGATCCACCCAAGGTGTTCCTTGGTGATCTTGGTGATCCACCCCAGGTGTTCCTGGGCGATCTTGGTGATCCACCCCAGGTGTTCCTGGGTGATCTTGGTGATCCACCCCAGGTGTTCCTGGGTGATCCACCCCAGGTGTTCCTGGGTGATCTTGGTGATCCACCGCAGGTGTTCCTGGGTGATCCACCCCAGGTGTTCCTTGGTGATCTGGGTGATCCACCCCAGGTGTTCCTGGGTGATCTTGGTGATCCACCCCAGGTGTTCCTGGGTGATCTTGGTGATCCACCCCAGGTGTTCCTGGGTGATCCACCCCAGGTGTTCCTTGGTGATCTTGGTGATCCACCCCAGGTGTTCCTTGGTGATCTTGGTGATCCACCCCAGGTGTTCCTGGGTGATCTTGGTGATCCACCCCAGGTGTTCCTGGGTGATCTTGGTGATCCACCCCAGGTGTTCCTGGGTGATCTGGGTGATCCACCCCAGACACCGGAAAAGTCGGGTAGATCTGCTTTTGGTGCTGCTAGCAGGAAATTCACACAATGGAGAGATCGACTTTTTCATCAAGACTCGCTGCTCACAAATACAACAAATAGTGTAAAAAACTGAAACCTCTATAAGGACCGACTACAATTAATAGAGGTAGTTGCTGTTGTTTGTTGATTATCACATGACTGCATCTGTCACACTGAACGCTCTGCGCTTTGTGTTACTGGGGGATCTGAATGATAACGTTTAGAAACAGAAAAGCATGCTGGTCTCAGAGGTCAGAGGTCAGGTCGTGTCCCGGAGCGGAACGGACCCGTTGCTTCCAGCGCTTTGGAGATCTGGCGCAGCGTGAAGCCCATCTCCAGCAGCGGCACGGCGATGGCGGGCGGCGGCGGCGGCGACGTGGACAGCCTGCTGCTGGGGTCCGACAGAGCTGCGGGGAGACAACATGGCCGTTCGGCCGTCACTTCCTGTCCTGCGCTCCGGCGCCGCCCCCCCCCCCCCCCGACGGGTCCACTCACAGGTTCCGGCCCGGTTCTGCGGCCGGCAGGGCTGGGAGTCATGGGGAGGTGAGGCTCTGCCTGCGACCCACTTCGTCCGACGGAGACGTCGGCAGGGACGACACCGGCGGCGTCTGGGCCCGCCGGGTCGGGACCAGGGCGGTGGTGGGGTAGCTGGAGAACATCTGCCTGTTGGGACACACAGCAGGAGGTCAAAGGTCAGCGCACCCCGAGAGACGAGGGGCTCCGTGATGAAGGAGTGACGAGAGCAGCCAACGTTAGTTTTCCTATTCCTGTTTGAGGTTTCAGCTCCATTCTGAACCAGATCTCAGATTTTCACCTGATGTAAAGTTAAACGCTGATCAGACGTTAATGCCACACAAGAGGAACTGAACCTTTTTGGAGGCACCGAACCCCCCAGTGTCAAACGCACATTCACCAAACCCTTCTTATCCCCCCTTTCTTAAGAGAAAGAAAAACTAATAACAAATAATGAAGACTTTGCGGTATTCTGATTTAGTAATGTAATTATATTAGCTGTATTACCTCCCCTCACCACTAGAGGCAGCACCAACCCCAAAAAGATGCGACTAAGCAGCAGATTTAGAGAGTTTGGTAAAAACTGTGAGCTTTGCTGAAGTAAATAAAGACACAAGTTCAAATCCCTGCTGAGAGTGAAGCTCCTCCAATCAGGCACCTCCTCAGCTCTGATTGGCTAAGCAATGTAACTGATCCTCTGATTGGCTAACAATGTAACTGATCCTCTGATTGGCTAACAATGTAACTGATCCTCTGATTGGCTAACAATGTAACTTATCCTCTGATTGGCTAACAATGTAACTGATCCTCTGATTGGCTAACAATGTAACTGATCCTCTGATTGGATAACAATGTAACTGATCCTCTGATTGGCTAACAATGTAACTGATCCTCTGATTGGCTAACAATGTAACTGATCCTCTGATTGGCTAACAATGTAACTGATCCTCTGATTGGCTAACAATGTAACTGATCCTCTGATTGGCTAACAATGTAACTGATCCTCTGATTGGCTAACAATGTAACTGATCCTCTGCAGTAGTGATGGCAAACCGCGGCGTCATCACGACTTTACACAGGTGCGTCTTTACCTCCATGAGGCTCCGCCCCCCTGAGGTTCTACTGGACCAGGTTCAGAACCCGTGTGTTACACGCTGATCAGATCATGCTAACGTTCAGGCCCGGCCGCTCTGCCCCCCCACCCCCCCGTAGCGGGTTCCCACCTGAGCAGGCTGAGCGGCATGGCGCCCGGGGACTCGGAGGCGGGGACGGTCTCGGTGTCGGTGACGGGCGTGGTGGCGGTGGTGGTGTCCTCCAGGGAGGAGCTCATGAAGGAGGTGGTGCTGGAGGCCGAGGGGCTGGTGGTGACGGGCGTCTGGGCCAGCTGCTCGCCCTCGCCGCCCTCGCCTTCGCCGTCAGGCTCAGTCCGGGCCCCTGAGACGCCAGACAGCCACACCGACTCAGAGTCGCTGCAGGAAGCTACAGACACAGATATCCAACCGGCTCTGGACCCCGGCCGGGTTCCGAGGAGGTTCTGCTCTCACCCGGCCTGGACTTCCCGCCGCTGGGCTCGTCCAGCAGCCCGTTCACCACCAGCTTGTAGATCATGGCCTGCGCTCTGTCCAGGTCCGCCAGGCCCAGCGCGCGTTTGATCGGGGAGCGCATCACGGCGCGCTTCACCATGTGGCGCATGAGGAACTGCAGCGCCGTCCGCATCTCCACCTCCTCCTGGAAGACGGGCGACGCCGCGTTCAGGTCGGCGTTGTGGCCGCTCGGCGCCGCCGCCTCGGGGACAACCTGCAGGTTTCAGAGAGTCGCTGGGTTGGCGCCGACAGCCCTCATAAAATCAAATGATTTCATAAACTTTCTGTCAAACGTTGCAGAAAGATAATATTACATGTGATGTAAGATAAGTAAAGCATGTTGAGCACAGAACCAGACTGAACAGGTCAGCCTCATCGATCAGTCGCGCTGTCACTGAAGCTTGAACTGTTTTCAATATCAGAGGCAATAAAGTTATTGATATCGGATCAGTGAATCTATAAATTAACAACAAAAAACCTTGAAAATCATCAGAAAGGAAACAGAAGCTGATGGAGAGATTTCTAGCAGAAATCACTGCATGCAGCTACGCCCCCTGTACCCCCCCCTCCACCTGGCTCCGCCCCTGTAGCCCCCCCCTCCACTGGCTCCGCCCCCTGTAGCCCCCCCCTCCACCTGGCTCCGCCCCCTGTAGCCCCCCCTCCACCTGGCTCCGCCCCCTGTAGCCCCCCCCCCCCCTCCACCTGGCTCCGCCCCCTGTAGCCCCCCCTCCACCTGGCTCCGCCCCCTGTAGCCCCCCCTCCATCTGGCTCCGCCCCTGTAGCCCCCCCTCCACCTGGCTCCGCCCCCTGTAGCCCCCCCTCCACCCTGATCTCCCATGACTTCCTCCCTGATCTGACTCCCCCTCTAGACCCCCCCCACACCTGCATGCTGCTAGCGTTAGCTGCTGGCGTTAGCTGCTGGCGTTAGCTAGCGTTAGCTGCTGGCGTTAGCTGCTGGCGTTAGCGTGTGTACCTTGGGGATGAGCAGCAGCTCGGCGTACTTGCTGCAGCTCAGCAAGGTGCTCAGGGTCTTCATGGCGCCCAGGTACAGGTAGGACAGCTGGACGGCGTGGATCTCTGACTGCGTGCTGATGGGCGGAGCCTCGTGGCGCCCGCCGTTGTCGTGGCCTTTCTTCCTGCCCGCCTCTGCGGCGGCGTTGGGCGCCGGGCTGAACAGAGCTTCGTTTCCGCCGGCGACAGACGAGATCTCGCTCTCGGACTTGGAGTTGGGCGCCAGGTGAGCCTTGAGCTCCTCCAGGCTGTGGGACACCCTCAGCTCGGAGGCGGCGGCGGTGTCCCTCTGGCCGCCGTCGTCGCCGCCGCTGGGCTCGTGGCCGACGGAGGCGGCGTTGCGGTGCTTCCTTTCGTGGCGGCGCCCGCCCAGCTTGGCGGCGGCCTCCTCGTGGATGCTGGTCAGGTAGGTGAGGTCCAGCAGCAGCGACGACGTCAGGCCCCGGAACCGGCCCACGTCGAACGGCAGCGGCTCGCACGGCTCCAGATTGTACAGCGGCGTGTCACTAGGCGACCAGAAAGTTGGGAAGCTTTAATGGGAGGAAGTGGAGCGAAGAGAGACAAGGAAACGGAGTGAAACGGAGGAAAACGGGGGAAAACCGATGGAAATGGAGGGAAGTGGGTGATGGAGAGGTGGAGCGACACGGAGGAGGAAACCAACGACCCGGTTCCAGAACCGACCGGGTTCCTGAATGACAGATTTATGAGGAAAAACGTTCCAGAAACAGAAAAACGTGGAGAGACGAGGACAATGCCCAACAAGCCGAAGTTAGAATGACGATGGTGACAAACACACCGACAGAAGTTAAAACGTCCAGATGTGGTAACAGATGTTTGAATCATTCATGTAGTTAAATGAGCGGCTGCGGTACCTGATGGTGATCTCCGCCTCGTCCCACTGGACCTTGGCCGAGCTGCTGCCCTCCTTGGCCACGCCCAGCAGCGTGGCGTGGCGCCCCGTCTGCTTGTGGACGCAGCGGCCGCCGACGCGCAGCCCGCCGTCCGCGCCGCCGATCACGGCCAGAACCGGCCACACGTCGCAGCAGAGGCTGCGCAGGTGCGGCTCGGCCAGGTCGGCCAGGCCGTGCTGCCGGCCGTGCCGCCCCCGGTCCTCCTCCGCCCTGGGCGGAGCGTCAGGGCTCTCCCTCTGGGCGTCCTGCTCCTCGCGGCTCTGCACCGAGCGGCTCTTCTTCAGCCGCTGGCCGCCGCCGGCCGGCCCCCCCGCGGCGGCGGCGGCGGCGTCCCGGAAGCAGGGCTTGATCTTCTGCAGCCGCTGGATGATGGCGCTGTTGATGTGCGGCGTCCAGCGGTCGGTGCGGTGCAGGATGCGGACCAGCTGGGCCGTGGCCTCCACCAGCACCGTGGGGGCGGGGCTGCAGACGGGGTCGCCGGGCAGGAGGTCGCGCGGCGTCCCTCTCATCTGCATGTCGCAGATCTTCACCTGCAGAGGAAACAGGAAGTGTGAGGGAGCCACTTCCTGCTGAACGTTTGGAGTCTGAGCGGCGGCGGCTACCTTCTCTCCCGGGTTACTGCTGTAGAACATGACACAAGGAAACAACTCGGCCGCGTCGACATCCTCAAACGCCAACTTCGGCTCCTGGAGGAGGGAGGAATGAATGAGAGGAAACGAGGGAGGAAGGAATAGAATAAGAAATGAGGAAACGTCAGGAAAGAGGACAAGCAGAAGGAGGGAATCAGACGGAACCGAGTAACTTCCTGTCCCGTCCAGCGCAGAGCGGCTCTCTGCGCTGGACGGGGAAAGTGGTGTGGAAGGAAGAGCTGCGCTCGCCTCTCCGTTCTTGCTGAAGGAGACGGTCCTGGCCTCCATGTCCAGGACGCAGGTGATGAAGTCTCCCTGCGTGAAGCTGCTGAGCGCCAGCGTCTGCTCGCCGTTGTGGTACAGGTTGCCGCTGTAGGCGCGGTACAGCCACATGTCCGCCGTGGTGCGGTGGTTGAAGTCGTGGACGGGCCAGCGGGACACGCCGACGCACGTCCCCTCGTTGCCGCGGTTCTCCTTCACGATGTAGAACTGCGGTGGGGAGAAGCAGCGGTTAGCGGAGCTTTCCAGGCGTTTTCCAGGCGCTTTCCAGGCGTTTCCAGGCGGGGTCACCTTCCACTGGTAGCATCCGGAGGAGATGCCGGCGGACGCCAGGCCGTAACCTTTGCCCCCGCTGCCGTGCGTCAGGCCCTGGCCGTTCTCCACCACGCAGCACTGCGCCTTCTCCGGGTCGAAGGACACTTCCTGGACGGGGAGGTTCTCGTCTTCCTCCTCCGTCTCGCCCTGCACACCAAACAGACGTCGGCGTCCCGCGTCCGACCGGGGGCGGGGGCCGGGGTCGCCGTGACGACGCCTCACCTGCAGCTTCAGCTCCTGGAGCTTCTCCTTGATCTGGATGGAGTGTTTGGCCTGAGCGACGGGAGCGTCCCACATGCAGTCAGACAGCAGAGAGAAGAGACGGTCCACGACCTGGAGGACAGAGGGACAGAGAGACAAACGGTCAAAGACAGAAGAAAAACAACAGAAAAAGCAAAACAGAAAAGAGACAGAAAGACAAAAGACAAGATAAAGACATCAGGACAGAGATATTGGGTCAGAGAGACAGAGACTTCAGGACAGAGAGACAGAGACTTCAGGACAGAGACTTCAGGACAGAGACATCAGGACAGAGAGACAGAGACATCAGGACAGAGACATCAGGACAGAGAGACAGAGACATCAGGTCAGAGAGACAGAGACTTCAGGTCAGAGAGACAGAGACATCAGGACAGAGACATCAGGACAGAGACATCAGGACAGAGACATCAGGACAGAGAGACAGAGACATCAGGACAGAGACATCAGGACAGAGAGACAGAGACATCAGGTCAGAGAGACAGAGACTTCAGGACAGAGACATCAGGACAGAGAGACAGAGACATCAGGTCAGAGAGACAGGACATCAGGACAGAGACATCAGGACAGAGACATCAGGACAGAGAGACAGAGACATCAGGACAGAGAGACAGAGACTTTAGGACAGAGAGACAGAGACTTCAGGACAGAGACATCAGGACAGAGAGACAGAGACATCAGGACAGAGACATCAGGACAGAGAGACAGAGACTCAGGACAGAGAGACAGAGACTTCAGGACAGAGAGACAGAGACATCAGGACAGAGAGACAGAGACATCAGGACAGAGAGACAGAGACTCAGGACAGAGAGACAGAGACATCAGGACAGAGAGACAGAGACATCAGGACAGAGAGACAGAGACATCAGGACAGAGAGACAGAGACTTCAGGACAGAGAGACAGAGACATCAGGACAGAGAGACAGAGACATCAGGACAGAGAGACAGAGACTTCAGGACAGAGAGACAGAGACATCAGGACAGAGAGACAGAGACATCAGGACAGAGAGACAGAGACATCAGGACAAAGACATCAGGACAGAGGGACAGAAAGATAAACGGTCAAAGACAGAAGCAAACGGATGTCTGTCCCGCGGCTCCACGGCGCCCCCTACCTGGGTCAGCTGGTCGTCCTCCATGTTGGCCTCGCAGGCCGGCAGGACGGCCTCCAGGACATGCAGAGCCAGCAGGCGGGTCCTCATGTTCCCCACCAGAGGAACTCCTGCAACATTTCACATCCGTCAGTGTCCTCACGTCCATGTCCACACGCACCGCCACCTGCAGAGGGCGCACCTGAGCAGCACTTCTGCGCGGCGATGTTCAGCAGGACCTCGGTCCATTTGGGGGACGCCATCTTGGACTGGATGGCCTTGGAGGAGACCACCCTGCGCAGGAAGACCAGGAAGTCCCCGAGGTGGAGCTCTGCGGTGTGCTGCTTCCGGATGGAAGCTGGACAACAAAAACGTTGAGCCGTTACTCCACCCGGAGGACATTCAGCAACCTGGAGACAATCTGCTCTGCACCACCCAGAGGACATTCAGCAACCTGGAGACAATCTGCTCTGCACCACCCAGAGGAGACGATATGCTCTGCAGGACGGTCGTCAACGGGAGCCAAAGCTCTCCAGGTGACGTCAAACCTGAGTCCTTAGTCCAGTTTTTACCAAAACCTTCAGCTTCTGCTGGCTTTAGCATCTCTACCAGCATGATTAGCGAATCATTTTAATCTCCCAATAAAAGATCAGAGGAATCAGCCGACTTCAGTCTCCTTCTTCAAGAATCGCAGGGTCCTGCATTTTAATATCTGGTGATGATTAAAGGGCCGGTATCACCCAGGACCGACTTCTCTCAGCTTCCATCATGTTGTAATAATTTGTCCTCATCAAAAGTGAACCTGGAGTGTTGCTTTCATTCATGTTTGAGAAACCCTTTAATCTCCATGGCAACCATCCAGCCGTGGAAAACGTCTGGGTGGGCCTAGCTCCGCCCTCGCGGACTGCAGCTCCGCCCTCGCGGACTGCAGCGCTCCGCCCTCGCGGACTGCAGCAGCTCCGCCCTCATCTCGCGGGACTGCACTGCAGCTCCGCCCTCGCGGACTGGCAGCTCCGCCCTCGCGGACTGCAGCCTCCGCCCCACTGCATCCCCCTCGACTGCAGGCACTAGCTCCGCCAGCCAACTAGCAGCAGCATGCACGCCTGGTGGAGCTGCTGAGTTGCTCCTCGGAGCTGGTAGAAACATTGTTACAGGGTTAATAGAGGAGCCATGTTGGGATGATTTCCTGGAGGCGGAGCTTCAGAAAGAGACAAACGGCCAATTTCAAGGTGTTAAATTGCAAAAGTCAAACTTCTTTTAAGACATATTTGATATAAAAGTCATTTGTACTGAAAATACATAATACTGTCCCTTTAAGGGAGATGTTGAACAGATGAGGTTGTTTGGTGGCAGCGAGTTCTAGGCCGTTTGTCTCCAGGACAAAAGGTAAGGTGTTGTAATCTAAGCTCTAAAAATAACTTAATGACTGCTTTAGTCAGACAGAAATAATACATTTCAGCAGATCCCGTTTGTAACGGTTACATGTTGGTTGAGGGATTTCTGTGTCATTGTTTAGTGTTGTTCACATAAGGAAACTGAATTCAGAGGCAGACGGAGACGCGGAGGCTAACCTCTGAAGTCCTTCTTGTCGGAGTCGGGGCCGTCGTCCGGGTCCTTCCCTGCCGCCGGCTGGCCGCCTCCCGCCTGGGCCAGCAGATTCTTCAGCTGGCTGCACAGCAGGTCCAGCAGCGCCTGCACCACCTTGGGACTCAGTTTGTCGGCGTACGTCCTGCAGGGACAGGCAGGCCGGCGGGTTAGAGGCGCTCTGGGCCGCGGCTGCGGCGGCGCTGCGTTGTTACCCGGTGCTGATGGCCAGGATCTGCAGCAGGCGGGTGGAGGCCACCTTCAGGGCGGTGCTGAGCTGCGACACGCCCGGCTTCTGCAGCAGCTGCAGCGGCTGGCCCAGCATCGTCTCGGTGCCGCAGAGCTGCGACAGCACATTGAGGAGGCCGCTGGAGATGGCCAGGGACACGTCCACGGGCTGGTAGCGCACGCTAAGCGCAAACACCGTCACCAGCAGGAGGCGCTGCTGGGCTTCTGCAGAGGAGGAGGCGGAGGGTCAGACTCAGGCCTGGTCCACATGGAGCTGTGTTCGTACAACACTGAGCTGTGTTTCAACATGCCAAGCCTGTAGGGGGCAGTGTAGCGCCACGATCTGTCAGCTAATGGCAAGCCTTCCCAACCTCCACCACTTCCTGTTAGGAACCAGAGCCAGGAGGTTTCGATAGAGGAGATGGGCTACTTTTAAATACGGTTGGAAAATAAAGTTGATAAGTCAGTGAGTGGATGTTGAACTGAGTTCATTTCAACCCACCGGCTGGTTTTAACCCTTCTTGACCGGAAGTGTCGGCGCCGACGCGCCTAAATTTGCAGTACCGTAATTCCGCCACACGTAGCGCTATCTGAAAACGTCCAGCGGTGTCTGAAAGGGGAGACGTTGCACTTTGTATCGGGTTAATACAGAAACTTCACAGCTGCAGCTGCAAAGAGTGTAATTAATCCGGGGGGAGGCGGGGTCACTCGGGTAATAGACGTATATTTCAGAAATAACTTGCTGGACATTGAAAGTTCCGGTTGTTATGGATTCATGGGTAAGTAAATCATCTCACAGGACATTTAAAGAACTATGGACAATTAAAATAAGGAAGATTTATTTAGGCAGACTCTCGAAACTCCGGCGTTAAAGGGTTAAACCATAATAAATGGATCAACATATTGGATCTGTATCGATTATTTTCATAAAATGTTATGTTTCTCAAACTGTGATGTTTCCAGGATTTCTGTGTTTTATCATGTAAAGAACTTTAAGTGCCTTTGAGGTCCAGGTGACTTTTCTCCTTAGCAGTTCAACATATTGGACCAGTTGTATTTATACAAAATCCAGGAAAAGTGTGAAGCGACATCTCTGACGGCAGCCATCTTTCCTCTGCATGGGAACGCTAACAATGTGACGCCATCGCTGCATCATCTGCTGCGTTTACCTCCAAAACGTCCTGAAAACTGGTTTCTGGTGCAAATCTACACTTGAATCATTGTCTTAATGATATGAAAGGTCTGTTACGTGTTGAAGAAGTTCTGTTTGGTCGGTCAGATAGACCCGGTTCAGACCCCAGCGGTGTGTGAGCGTCGGTACCGATGTGGTGCTTGTTGGCCTGCAGGGCGCGCTCCAGAGTCACCGACAGCTGCTGGTAGATCTTATGGACGGCCGTCTGGATCTCCATCTGCAGACTCCGCTTGGCCGCTCTGATCCCATCCTGCAGCACAAACGTGCGGGTCAGAACCGGACCACAGAACCGGGCCGGAGCTGCTCCTCCTCACCTGGTAGTGGTGCAGCTGCACGCTCTCCCTCTTCAGGCCGCCGCTGCCCACGGTGCCGAGGCCGAAGCATCCGGCCAGGAACTGCAGCCGCACCGAGGTGAGCAGGGAGGAGGACTGGAAGGCGCCGCCCTGCTGGCCGCCCTTCTCCTCCATGCCGGAGATCAGCACCACGATCTGGTGCAGCGCCTCCAACCGCAGCTGCAGCCACAGGACGGAGCAGAACCGTTAGACCGTTTGAAACCGGGTCAGAGCAACGCGCAGCCTGGTGCAGCGAACAGAAAGAGCTCAGATAAAAACGAGTAGCTTGTTGCTCCAGGCGAAGGAAAGATCTGGTCCGTCTGAATATTGATCATTACGTTAATAGTCACAAAATAGAAACAATAATGGAAACAAAGTAAAGAAAATTACAACAAAGATTAAACAAAAATATTACAAGGATAAAAACTTAACATTTAAATGGAATAGTAATATTTTTATTTTCTCCTCTTTTTTAAAAATAGTCAATAAATGCATAAGTTGTCATTTTAAAAAGCTTTTATGTTTATATTCTGTTTTTAATTGAATGAAAAATATATTTTTATTTGATTTCTTTTCATTAAAAAAAGCTTAAAGGGTAGAATGAAGATATAAGATACAAAACATGTCTTATAAAATTATTTTATTTAGTAAATATTTTTTAACTTAATTTAATTAAAACCTTTATTAAGTAGAAAATATTTTGATTTATTTACTTCAATAAAACAGTTTTTAATGTAACCCCTTAATAAACCGACTCTCCTGCTGCTGCGTCTTGCTGTTATCGCTTGTTTAACCTTTTAGTAGAATGCATTTTTATTTTTAATTTGATTATTTACTTCGATAACGTTTATGTAACCTTAATACGACTGGCTGTTCGTCCTCGCTGTTTATGCTTGTTAACCTTTATTAAGTAGAAAGTAGCATATTTTTTATATATTTTTTAAATATTTTGATTTATTTACTTCGATAAAACAGTTTTTAATGTAACCCCTTAATATACCGACTCTCCTGGGCTGCTGTCGTCCTTCTGCTGGTTTTATCGCTTTGTTTAACCTTTATTAAGTAGAAAGTAGCATATTTTTTATATATTTTTTAAATATTTTGATTTATTTACTTCGATAAAACAGTTTTTAATGTAACCCCTTAATATACCGACTCTCCTGGGCTGCTGTCGTCCTTCTGCTGGTTTTATCGCTTTGCTCTGGTCGTGCTGTTCGTTCGTGGCGTTGCGAATAAAGTTGTGCCGCCTCCGCCCCTCACCTCCGCCCTGCTCTGCTGCTGCTCCATGGCCAAGATGGCGGCCTGCGGGTTGGTGGACATGCCGTCCTCGGGCTCCTTGAAGGCGGGCGCCAGGCCCACGGCGCCGCTGACGAAGCTCACCACGCTGTCGATGAGGCCGTGGACGCCCAGCGAGCGGCTCGGGTCCGACGGGTCCGGCGGGTCCGGCTCCCCGCAGGACTGGGCCGAGCCGTGGCTGCGCTGCCGGCCCGGCTTGGACCGGAACCAGGACTCCGCCAGCGAGTCGGGGGAGCTGTGGAGCATTCCTGGGAGGAAGAGGAGGAGACGATGAAGAACCAGAGCAGGAGACGCTGCTGATGGGACGGGGGGACAGATGGACCACAGCAGGACAGATGGACAGATGGACCACAGCAGGACAGATGGACAGATGGACCACAACAGGACAGATGGACCACAACAGGACAGATGGACCACAACAGGACAAAGGAATGGACCACAGCAGGACAGATGGACAGATGGACCACAACAGGACAGATGGACGCAGATGGACCACAACAGGACAGATGGACCCCAACCACAGCATGGACAGATGGACCACAGCAAGCAGATGGACAGATGGACCACAACAGGACAGATGGACCACAGCAGACAGATGGACAGATGGACCACAACAGGACAGATGGACCACAACAGGACAGATGGACCACAACAGGACAGATGGACCACAGCAGGACAGATGGACAGATGGACCACAGCAGGACAGATGGACCACAACAAGCAGCAGGACAGATGGACAGATGGACCACAACAGGACAGATGGACCACACAGACGATGGACAACAGGACAGATGGACCACAACAGGACAGATGGACCACAGCAGGACAGATGGACAGATGGACCACAGCAGGACAGATGGACAGATGGACCACAACAGGACAGATGGACCCACAGCAGGACAGATGGACAGAGGAACAGATGGACAGATGGACCACAGCAGGACAGATGGACAGATGGACCACACAGACAGATGGACAGATGGACCACAACAGGACAGATGGACAGATGGACCACACAGGACAGATGGACAGATGGACCACAACAGGACAGATGGACCACACAGCAGGACAGATGGACAGATGGACCACAGCAGGACAGATGGACCACAGCAGGACGATGGACAGATGGACCACAGCAGGACAGATGGACACAGCAGCAGGACAGATGGACAGATGGACCACACAGGACAGATGGACCACAACAGGACAGATGGACCACAGCAGGACAGATGGACAGATGGACCACACAGGACAGATGGACACACACAGCAGGACAGATGGACAGATGGACCACAACAGGACAGATGGACCACAGCAGGACAGATGGACAGATGGACCACAGCAGGACAGATGGACCACAGCAGGACAGATGGACAGATGGACCACAGCAGGACAGATGGACAGATGGACCACAACAGGACAGATGGACAGAGACACAGCAGGACAGAGGACAGATGGACCACAGCAGACAGTGGACACAGCAGGAAGATGGACAGATGGACCACAACAGGACAGATGGACCACACAGACAAGGACAGATGGACCACAACAGGACAGATGGACCACAAGGACAGATGGACAATGGACCACAACAGGACAGATGGACAGATGGACCACAGACAGGACAGATGGACCACAACAGGACAGCATGGACAGATGGAACAGAGGACAGATGGACCACAACAGGAGCAGATGGACAGATGGACACAGCAGACAGATGGACCACAACAAGCAGCAGGACAGATGGACAGATGGACCACAGCAAGCAGCAGGACAGATGGACCACAACAGGACAGATGGACCACAGCAGGACAGATGGACCACAGCAGGACAGATGGACCACAGCAGGACAGATGGACAGATGGACCACAGCAGGACAGATGGACAGATGGACCACAACAAGCAGCAGGACAGATGGACAGATGGACCACAGCAAGCAGCCTCGTCTCCGTCCACAGCAGTACCTCTCTTCTTCTGGGAGGACGCCAAGTCCAGATCCACGTTCCTGCGTCCGCTCTGCAGCAGAAAACACACACAGCCGTCAGCTGGGGCCACCAGAGGACAGTAGGACTCAGGGGCCACCAGGCAGTGTGGGGCGTCCTCACCAGGCCGTAGGTCTCCTCGTCGGACTCGGGCTGGGACAGGTCCGACTCGCTGCGGGACTTGATGAGCCGGTAGCCGGAGCTGCTCTGCACCGATCGGCTCTCTGCACTCAGACTCTCACTCCTGGAGACGCGATTATTAGCAGAGACAATGTCTAGTCATATAAATTGATTTTATGATATATCTATTCCTTATTTAATGCACGTCATTATATAAAAAACACAAAATGAATTAAATCATTCAATAATCATGATATGTATGCATCATTTATGTAATTTTGGCCCTTTTGGCCCTCCGTACACCATCTCACTATGACTCTGAAAGTCATTTCTCGACCTCCTGCATGGCGTCTTGCGACCCCCTGCGGGTCCCGCCCCCCTCTTTGGGAACCCCTGCCTCAGCAGGTCACATTCTGGGAACTTTAGTGTTTCTGGAGTTCCGCAGGGTTCTGTGCTTGAAACCAGCAACGTTTCTGTTAGTTAATTTAGCGCCTGCATCCGCCCTGTACCTGGTCATGAAGCTCAGACAGTCCTGTGCTCCGGCGGCCGACTGGGCCGGGCCGTCCTCCTGGTTCCGCTGGCCCAGCGGTCCCAGGGCCGGGCTGACCCCCAGCAGCAGCAGGGCGCAGCGGTGGACCACCGAGTTGCAGGCCGCCGTGAACAGGTCCTGGCCCTCCGGCAGCCCCGCGCTCCCCCGCCGCTCCTCCTGCGCCTGCGCCGCCGTCGCCTCCTCCTCCCCGGGTCCCGGCACCGCCGCCGCGCCGCGGGACGCCGGCCCGGAGCCCGGGCCCGGCCCGCTGCCGGCCCGCTCCCGGTCCCGGCTCCGAGCCACCTCCCGCGCTGAGAGGAAACATTGAAAGATTTCTGCGATGTGCATCAAACACACACACGCAGACGGACGCAGGGTTAGAGCGGAGACGCTTCAGCAGTTAGAACAAAACGCTGCACCGGTTTCACTTCTGATACCGATATCTGAGGCTCAGCATCGGCCGATACCGACCCAAACAACAGCTTTATTTTATTTAACACAGAATGATAAACGTGTTTGCTAACTCTGCACCAGTAAATACATTTATAACCTCACTAAAACAACTTTAATCTGTTCAGCAGAACCACCAACAGGAAATAAACTGTGTGAAAAACTGCAGCCAACCTTCTGTCACATGGTTCAGAAAGTTCACTTATCAATATACAGTATTATAAAAATCCTTTCTAGAGATTTTATTGTTATTGTTAAAGTGAAATGTTTCCATGGTGGAGCGATGCAGACTGGAGGTGAGCCGATCGATTGGTGATCGATCAGCGTCTCTAGTCACCACAGACGCTCAGCCTCCACACCGAACAGCTGCTTATAGCTGCAGCAGGGAAAAAATTAGAGATGTTTTGAAATATGTCTATTATGTCTAAATTAGGGGAAATTATTGCCAGATAATCTTTACATTTTGCCAGATAACATAGTATCATTTATATCTCAAGCGAAGATTTAACAGCCATTCCAGGCGACCAGAAGAGACCAGAAGAGACCGGCAGAGATCGGCGACCGGCAGAGATCAGCAGAGATCAGCGACCGGCAGAGATCAGCAGAGATCGGCAGAGATCGGCAGAGATCAGCGACCGGCAGAGATCAGCAGAGATCGGCAGAGATCGGCAGAGATTAGCAGAGATCAGCGACCGGCAGAGATCGGCAGAGATCAGCGACCGGCAGAGATCGGCAGAGATCGGCGACCGGCAGAGATCAGCAGAGATCGGCGACCGGCAGAGATCAGCAGAGATCAGCGACCGGCAGAGATCAGCAGAGATCGGCAGAGATCGGCAGAGATCAGCGACCGGCAGAGATCAGCAGAGATCGGCAGAGATCGGCAGAGATCAGCGACCGGCAGAGATCAGCAGAGATCGGCAGAGATCGGCAGAGATCAGCGACCGGCAGAGATCGGCAGAGATCGGCAGAGATCAGCAGAGATCGGCAGAGATCGGCAGAGATCAGCGACCGGCAGAGATCGGCAGAGATCGGCAGAGATCAGCGACCGGCAGAGATCAGCAGAGATCAGCGACCGGCAGAGATCGGCAGAGATCAGCGACCGGCAGAGATCAGCGACCGGCAGAGATCGGCAGAGATCAGCGACCGGCAGAGATCGGCAGAGATCAGCGACCGGCAGAGATCGGCAGAGATCGGCAGAGATCAGCGACCGGCAGAGATCAGCAGAGATCAGCGACCGGCAGAGATCGGCAGAGATCAGCGACCGGCAGAGATCGGCAGAGATCGGCGACCGGCAGAGATCAGCAGAGATCGGCAGAGATCGGCAGAGATCGGCAGAGATCGGCAGAGATCGGCAGAGATCGGCAGAGATCGGCAGAGATCGGCAGAGATCAGCGACCGGCAGAGATCGGCAGAGATCGGCAGAGATCAGCGACCGGCAGAGATCGGCAGAGATCGGCGACCGGCAGAGATCAGCAGAGATCGGCAGAGATCGGCAGAGATCAGCAGAGATCGGCAGAGATCGGCAGAGATCGGCAGAGATCAGCAGAGATCGGCAGAGATCGGCAGAGATCGGCAGAGATCGGCAGAGATCGGCAGAGATCGGCAGGAGATCGGGCAGAGATCGGCAGAGATCGGCAGAGATCGCGAATCGGCAGAGATCGGCAGAGATCGGCAGAGATCAGCGACCGGCAGAGATCGAGCAGAGATCGGCAGAGATCGGCAGAGATCAGCGGACGGCAGAGATCAGGCCAGAGATCGGCAGCAGATCAGCGACCGGCAGAGATCAGCAGAGATCAGCGACCGGCAGAGATCGGCAGAGATCAGCGACCGGCAGAGATCAGCGACCGGCAGAGATCGGCAGAGATCAGCGACCGGCAGAGATCGGCAGAGATCAGCGACCGGCAGAGATCGGCAGAGATCAGCGACCGGCAGAGATCAGCAGAGATCGGCGACCGGCAGAGATCAGCAGAGATCGGCAGAGATCGGCAGAGATTAGCAGAGATCAGCGACCGGCAGAGATCGGCAGAGATCAGCGACCGGCAGAGATCGGCAGAGATCAGCGACCGGCAGAGATCAGCAGAGATCGGCGACCGGCAGAGATCAGCAGAGATCGGCAGAGATCGGCAGAGATTAGCAGAGATCAGCGACCGGCAGAGATCGGCAGAGATCAGCGACCGGCAGAGATCGGCAGAGATCAGCGACCGGCAGAGATCAGCAGAGATCGGCGACCGGCAGAGATCAGCAGAGATCGGCGACCGGCAGAGATCAGCAGAGATCAGCGACCGGCAGAGATCAGCAGAGATCAGCAGAGATCGGCAGAGATCGGCGACCGGCAGAGACCGGGTCCCATGGATGAGCGGAGCATCCCTAATGCAGACATTAATATCGGATCGCAGCATCTCTAACTTAGAAACACTGAACAGTTTTGATCTAAAATCTGATTCTGCTTGTTAAAAGTGAATTCCTGGGACCAGAAGAAGAAGCGATGAACCAGCATGTTGGACCAGACGAGGTCCAGGTGTGGATCCGTACTTACTTCCTGCCGTCATGACTTCGTGGTCCTCGTCCTCCTCGTCCTGATCCTGGTGTCCGTCCTCCCGCTCGCGGTCGGCCCGCTCCTCCAGCTCCGCCTCCTCGTCGATGGTGCGGGTGAACGAGTTCTCCTGGGGGTCCGTGTCCAGCGAGTCCTGGTTGTCTGAGATCTGCACCACAACGCCAGACTCTGCTTTTACTTTGGAACCCATCACCGACTTCCTGTCCCGTCAGTGAGAGCGGCGCCCCCTAAAGGAGGAACTCTAGGACGTCTGATCAGATTTTAATCCAAAGCTCCAACAACTCGCAGTCATGATCAGAATTATGAAATTATCTGAAACTTAAATATAAAAGATCAGCAAAACCAACAGCTGAGGAATAAATACGAGAACAAAATCTTACAAAGAGGAGAAGAAGTCGGAAGTTAGGAGAACAAAGGGTTAAAATAATGAAAATAAAAGAGAATTTATGAAAAAACGACAGTAAAGAAGCTGATCTTCATAAATGAGACTTATTATTAGAGAACTGGGAAAGAACTGGGACAGAACTGGGGGAGAACTGGGACTGAACTGGGACTGAACTGGAGAGAATGGGAGAGAACTGGGAGAGAACTGGGGAGAGAACTGGGAGAATGGAGAACTGGGAGAGAACTGGGACTGAACTGGGATGAACTGGGAGAGAACTGGGAGAGAACTGGGAGAGAACTGGGAGAGAACTGGGAGAGAACTGGGAGAGAACTGGGAGAGAACTGGGACGAACTGGGAGAGAACTGGGAGAGAACTGGGAGAGAACTGGGATGAACTGGGAGAGAACTGGGAGAGGGAGAACTGGGACAGAACTGGGAGAGAACTGGGAGAGAACTGGGAGAGAACTGGGACAGAACTGGGGGAGAAACTGGGAGAGAACTGGGGACGGAGAACTGGGAGAGAACTGGGAGAGAACTGGGAGAGAACTGGGACGAACTGGGACGAACTGGGAGAGAACTGGGAAGAACTGGGAGAGAACTGGGAGAGAACTGGGACAGAACTGGGAGGAACTGGGAGAGAACTGGGAGAGAACTGGGAGAGAACTGGGACAGAACTGGGAGAGAACTGGGACTGAACTGGGGGAGAGAACTGGGAGAGAACTGGGAAGAACTGGGAGAGAACTGGGGAGGAGAACTGGGAGAGAACTGGGAGAGAACTGGGACAGAACTGGGAGAGAACTGGGACAGAACTGGGGGAGAACTGGGGGAGAACTGGGAGAGAACTGGGAGAGAACTGGGAGAGAACTGGGAGAGAACTGGGACAGAACTGGGACGCTAGAGAACTGGGAGAGAACTGGGACAGAACTGGGAAGAAGAACTGGATGAGAGAACTGGGACAGAACTGGGGGAGAACTGGGAGAGAAACTGGGAGAGAACTGGGACTGAACTGGGAGAGAACTGGGGAGAACTGGAGAGGATGAGAGAACTGGGAAGAACTGGGAGAACTGGGAGAGAACTGGGAGAGAACTGGGACTGAACTGGGACAGAACTGGGACTGAACTGGGACTGAACTGGGGACAGAACTGGGAGAGAACTGGGACTGAACTGGGAAGAACTGGGACTGAACTGGGAGAGAACTGGGAGAACTGGGACAGAACTGGGACTGAACTGGACAGAACTGGGACTGAACTGGAGACTGAACTGGGACGAACTGGGACAGAACTGGGGATGAACTGGGAGAGAACTGGGAGAGAACTGGGAGAAACTGGGACTGAACTGGGACAGAACTGGGACAGAACTGGGGGAGAACTGGGAGAGAACTGGGACTGAACTGGGACTGAACTGGGACCGACCCGCCTCTCTCGGGAAGAAGACCGGGTCTGGATAAGTCCAGGTTCTTGCAGGCCAGCAGGCGGTTCCGGACCTTGTAGACGCCGCGGTAGACTTCGGCCAGAGACTTGGACGGCTGGTACCTGCTGGGAAGGCAGAGTCAGCGGCGGAGGGGGGGAGGAGAGCGGGGTGAAAGGTCAGGGGTCGGCTCACCTGCCCTCGCCGCAGGCGGGGCCCAGCAGGCCGCTGTGCTTCAGCAGCGCGGCCAGGCAGAACCGGGACACGGTGTCCAGCAGGGACTCGTTGTTCACAGACGCGTTGTCCCAGTCTGCAACAGGAGACACAGCAGTCAGGCCCGGTTCTGGTTCCGCTCTGGCTCCGTGTGGCTCAGACCTTTGCTGGTGGCGTAGTCCTGCATGTTGATCCACAGGCTGTTGGCGGGTTCTTTGGACCAGCCCAGCGCCAGGTCCAGCAGGACGCTGAGGTCCGGGCGCAGCGGCCGGTCCAGAGGCTTCTGCTCCTCGTTCCCGGACAGCGCCGCCTCCAGCAGCGAGCCGATGACCCAATCTGCAGGGACGGCGCAGTCAGAACCACACAGAACCACACAGAGCCGCTGCGGGGCCGGCCGGTACCGAGCTGCGGGACGTCCGTCTCCAGGCCGTTGCTGAACAGCGGCGTCTTGAGCCAGTGGGCGGCGTGGTTCTCCTCCGGCGAGGCGGCGGCGCCCTGCAGCATCCCGCCCAGGCAGCGGCCCACCAGCAGCGCTGCGGTCCGCTCCAGGTCCACCAGCCACACCCAGCACAGCGCCGCCACCGGCAGCGCCGGGCCCGAGGCCGGCTCCGCCAGGTCCGACGCGCCTGGAGGGGCGGGAAGGGTCCGGTTACCGGCCAGAACCACCAGGCTCTGGCCCACGGCTCCCACCGTGCTCACAGCCGGAGGGTTTCTCTCCGAATTTTGATCTATTTCTCAGAATTTGGACTTTTTTTATTCAGTATTTTTCTCTAAATTCAGACATTAATCTGGGAGCAGAACGAATTCCACGACGGCGTTTCAGGGAAATTTAACCACAAAATCTATTTCACATATTTTCTACAATAAAACTCAAAGTTTATCGAATTTATCACTTTCAAAAGTCACGTCAATTTTTTTTACTTTTCAAGCTGAGAAACTTTCTGAGATTAATTTTAAAATTCTGAAACCTTTGGTGGAATTTTTTCCCCATCTTCAGTGGTGGCAGCGGCTGTAATTCGGACGGCGCCTGAACTTTTGACCCCATAATTGTAATGCAGACGGTCGGCTGGGAGCGTCCAGCCGAAGCTGATTTTTACGTAAAGGTGCACCGAGTCACCAGCGCCAATTTCCTTAATGTTGGGAGATCAGAGATCAGCCGGTAGTTCAAGCCGATCCGATGTACGTCAGCAAAGGCCTCAACAGGTTTGCCTGTTAGCCCCGCCCACCAGACCATGTCTGCACGGTTACCAACCCAGCAAATCTATATTTACAAACATTTCAGACAAGAAACAAAATGGTCAAAGTTGGAATCCGCAGGTTAGACATTTTAAAGATCGGTAATTGAAAACTGCAATCGGTGCATCCCGACTTTTAAGCCAGAATTCTGTTTTCTGTGTGTTTTTTCTCGATTGGCTGGAGGGCCATATTTCTGGGAGCGCGTTTCCCGTCAGCTGACCGTGCAGAGGCCACTGCAGCTCCTGGTCCTCCAGCGGCGCGGCGGCCGGCAGCAGCCGGTTGAGCCGGTCCAGCGGCGGCAGCAGGTCCAGCAGGTGGCTCAGCAGCGGCCTCACCACCGCCACCGGCAGCAGCAGCAGCGAGTTGACGATCTGACACAGCATGCTGCCTGCCGCCGACACGTAGATCACATCTGGAGAGCGGAGGGGGGGGCGGTCAGTGACGTCTGGCCCGGGGGGGGGGTTTGGGGGGGGGGCCCAGGCGGCGGCTCTCACCCTGCAGCTTCTCCCGGATGCTGCCGTTCCCGGAGCTGTCCTGGATCAGCGCGGCGGAGCGGGAGAAAATGTCGGTGGCGTGCGGCAGCAGCAGCTGCAGGTGCTTGTGGAGCAGCGCCACGCTGCTGGAGTTCTGCAGGAGACACGGAGCGGGTCAGATGGGTTTGGTTGACCGGGCCCGGCCGGGACCGACCGGCGTTACCTCGGCGACGGCGTCGATGTGGCAGTAGGCCAGCAGCTGCTTCTGCAGGGAGCACAGCAGCTGGTGCAGGTGAGCCGGCTGGCTGCTGTCCGACGACGAGGCGCGTTGCTGCAGCTTGTCGCTGTTCTTCTCCAGTTCGCCCAGCGCCTGGTCCTGCAGAGAGCGGAGGACAGAACCGCTGTGACCCGGCGGGTTCGGCCAGCCGGCGGCCTGCCTGGACGGGAGCAACTCAGAGCGACATGCAGCGAAATGGCAGAGCCCCTCCACTTTGGAACAGAGAAACATACATGGCTCTTCTCCTCGTCCAGGTCCTGAACGCCACTGCAGACATTTATAAATTTCTCTGGAACGTTGAAACTTCTGCCGTTTACCTTCAGAATCTCCTCCAGTTATTAGAAGCAGAAAAAAGTGTTTTATCTGTTTTTTATTTGCTTCTATAAGCCATTTTGCTGCTCATTAATACGAAACAAACTGTTTATAAAGATGCAGTTTAGTTTTAGAAACGTCAGTAAGGACAGAAGTGAACAGGAAGCTGAGATCTGATCAATTTTCTGCTAAAAAAACCTAAATATTTACATTTTCTCCAAATGGCAACATCAGATGAAAACGATTCAAACAGAATAACTGACATGCAGAGAAGGATTCACAGCGCAGAGCTGAATAATCTCTGAGTTCAATCGCTGAAATGTTCTCCTGACAGACAGGAACAGGAAGCGATGGGCTCTGCCAGGAAACGGCGGTTTGCGGCTCTCTGCAGGATCGATAACGGGGACGGCTCACCGTGTAGAAGCCCAGGTTCCTGAGCAGCGTCTTCATCAGGATCTCGGCTAAGTGCGTGTCGGGGTGGGAGCCGGCGGCGCCGTAGCCGGGGTCCGGAGCGAAGGCGGCGCCGGGGGCGGCGGCGTCGGGGCCGTCGGCCGGAGCGCTGTAGCCCAGCAGCGACGCCACGTGGGTGTGATCCTGCAGGCTGGTCAGGATGATGTCCAGCTGCATCCGCTGGGGAACACAACCGCTGGGTTTCACTTCCTGATCAGATTCATAACCACGCGAGGAAGAGGCATCAACACCAAGCAGCAGGTGGGGGGGGGAGGGGGGGGCACCTGTCCTTTGGAGAGACTCTCCCATCGGTCAGGACCCTGAGGCAGCAGGGAGTGGAGCAGCTCCATCCTCTCCCTCAGGGGAGGCAGCAGCATGGTGGCGCCCACAGACAGAGTCTCGATCACGGCCTGGTGGGAAAAGACCAGCTCAGATTAAGGTTAACCTGCTCAGATTAAGGTTAACCTGCTCAGATTAAGGTAAACCAGCTCAGATTAAGGTAAACCTGCTCAGATTAAGGTTAACCTGCTCAGATTAAGGTTAACCTGCTCAGATTAAGGTAAACCAGCTCAGATTAAGGTAAACCGCTCAATTAGTAGCTCAGATTAAGGTAACCAGTTCAGATTAGTAAACCTCCAGATAAGTAACCAGGTCAGATTAATGGTAAACCTTTCAGATTAAGGTAAACCCTTAGGTAACTCAGATTAAGGTAAACCTGCTGAGATTAATGTAAACCTGCTCAGATTAACGTAAACCATTTTAGATTAAGGTAAACCAGCTCAGATTAAGGTAAACCTGCTCAGATTAGGGTAAACCAGCTCAGATTAAGGTAAACCAGCTCAGATTAAAGTAAACCTGCTCAGATTAAGGTAAACCAGCTCAGATTAAGTTAACCTGCTCAGATTAAGGTTAACCTGCTCAGATTAAGGTAAACCAGCTCAGATCAAGGTAAACCTCCTCAGATTAAGGAAAACCAGGTCAGATTAAGGTAAACCTGCTGAGATTAATGTAAACCTGCTCAGATTAACGTAAACCATTTTAGTTTAAGGTAAACCAGCTCAGATTAAGGTAAACCTGCTCAGATTAAGGTAAACCAGCTCAGATTAAAGTAAACCAGCTCAGATTAAAGTAAACTGCTCAGATTAAGGTAAACCAGGTCAGATTATGGTAAACCTGCTGAGATTAATGTAAACCTGCTCAGATTAACGTAAACCATTTTAGTTTAAGGTAAACCAGCTCAGATTAAGGTAAACCTGCTCAGATTAAGGTAAACCTGCTCAGATTAAGGTAAACCTGCTGAGATTAATGTAAACCTGCTCAGATTAACGTAAACCATTTTAGATTAAGGTAAACCAGCTCAGATTAAGGTAAACCTGCTCAGATTAAGGTAAACCAGCTCAGATTAAAGTAAACCAGCTCAGATTAAGGTAAACCTGCTCAGATTAAGGTAAACCTGCTCAGATTAAGGTAAACCTGCTAGATTAAGTAAACCTGCTCAGATTAACGTAAACCATTTTAGATTAAGGTAAACCATTTTAGTTTAAGGTAAACCAGCTCAGATTAAGGTAAACCTGCTCAGATTAAGGTAAAACAACTCAGATTAAGGTAAACCAGCTCAGATTAAGGTAAACCTGCTCAGATTAAGGTAAACCAGCTCAGATTAAGGTAAACCTGCTCAGATTAAGGTAAACCTGCTGAGATTAATGTAAACCTGCTCAGATTAACGTAAACCATTTTAGATTAAGGTAAACCAGCTCAGATTAAGGTAAACCTGCTCAGATTAAGGTAAAACAACTCAGATTAAGGTAAACCAGCTCAGATTAATGTAAACCAGCTCAGATTAAGGTAAATCAGCTCAGATTAATGTAAACCAGCTCAGATTAAGGTAAACCAGCTCAGATTAAGGTAAACCAGCTCAGATTAAGGTAAACCTGCTCAGATTAAGGTAAACCAGCTCAGATTAAGGTAAACCTGCTCAGATTAAGGTAAACCAGCTCAGATTGAAGCTGGTTTAATCTAACGAGCAGACTAAGGGATAACGTCCTGCTCACTGTCTACCCGGCTCCGTGGCCCACTGACCTCCTGGATCTCGTCCGGCACCGAGGCGTCCATCAACCTGAACAGCAGGTTCCGGAGCGGCCGGGCCTGCCGACCCAGGATGCTGGTGGCCACGCCCCCGGCCAGGGCCAGAGCCAGGTGATTGGACAAGAGGCGAAGGCACAGTTTGAGGAAGTGATGGTGCTCCCTGTGAACACGGAGAAACGTTCACCCTGCGGCCGGCGGCGGCGGCGGCGGCCGGACGCCACCGGTCCGGGCGGCTCACCTGGACGAGGGGAAGGGCAGCGGGGGGACGTCGCTGTTGATGCCGTCGCAGTAGCGCTCCAGGAAGGAGCGCAGGTGGGAGAAGGTGCTTTCCTCCAGGTCCACGCAGTACGGCCGGTGCCAGGCCACCACCTGCCTGCAGAGAGTCGCCCGCTAGCATTAGCCTGGCCCGGCTAACGGCGGTGACGTCACGGCTCACCTGTCTCGGGGCAGAGCGGTCCAGGCCAGGCTGTGGGACGTCCCGGCCGAGATCTGCTGGATGGCGACGCCGTCCAGACCGACCACCTTCTTGGGTTTGGTGATGGGGCCGGTGGAGTTGCCCTGGCCGCATTGCCCCATGGAGTTGTTGCCCCAGGCGTAAACCTCGTTGTCTAGGCAACCGCCAGGTGAGAGCAAAGACGGGCGGAAAGAGTTAACGCGAAGTCGGGACTCAGAGTTCAGTTTGCTGTTACATCAGACATCAAACAGAGTCGACATTTATCCAGAGAGTCAACAACAGGGCCGGGTCCGGTCCGGTCCGGTCCGGTCCGGTCCGGTCCGGTCCGGCCCGCGAGAGCAGAGATAAGCGGCGTACCGTGGGACAGGGCCAGGCAGTGGCTGTCCCCGATGGACACGTCCACCACCCTGGTGGTGGACAGCTCCTCGAGCAGCTTGGGCCGCAGCGCCGTGGCCTCGGAGGAGCCGCAGCCCAGACAGGCGCCGCAGCCCCAGGCGAACACCTGGACACACGCAGGACGACGGAAACGGGTCAGAACCACCCGGAGGCCCAACGGACCCGAAGGGATTAATCAAACACTGGTTTCCTGGTGCGTTTCTGGCCAGTCAGACTTCAGGGTTCGATCAGATTTACAATAAACTCATTTATTTCTAGGGCTGTATAATAATATCGATATCACGATATATATCAATTGTCCAGCTGTCCACTTTAAGTCTGTGTCCAACCAGAACCAGGTATTGTGTAGTTGGAGCTTTTAATCAGTTTTCAGTTAAATTAATTCAGTCCAACTTTATAACAGTCACAAAATGTCACCAAAATCACTCTGTCCCTCTGAAACCTTTCAGAAAATCACAAAAGTGTATTGAATTGTATCGTTTGCTAAATATTGTGATATATATCGTATCGTGGGCAAATATCGTGTATCGTATTGTATTGTGAGATTATCGTATCACTACAGCCCTAGTTATTTCATTTCAAAATTTGATTTCTAACAATAAACAAGAGTCAGGAAATGATGGAGAATGTCTAAAAAAACCAGAAAAAGGTCAAAATAAATCTAGTCCACAGCTTTAAAGCTGAAGTCAAAGGTCAAAGACTCATCCTGGTTGCTTTTTGAAAGCAGTCTGCCGTTTTTGAGCAGCTCCTGCTGACGTCTGACTGGCTGAGAGTCTGGCCTGCGTGACCTCCGGGTCGTCTCGTCTCCTGAGGGACCGTCCCAGACGTCCTACCTGTCCAGTGGAGGTCAGAGCCAGAGACGACTGGCTGCCTGCGCACACTTTCCTGATGAACATGCCCTGCAGCGCCTCCACCGCTTTGGGCTTGTAGACTCTGTTGGTGTCGCCGTGCCCCAGTTTCCCTGCAGGAGGACAGACGGAAAAGACGACGCTCAGCACCAAACGCAGCCAGAGAAACCCGACTCCTGTTCGGGCCTCACCGTTGTCTCCTCCTCCAAAGGACCAGACGCTGCGGCCGTCTTTGGACAGGGCGATGGTGTGGGAGCTCCCGCAGGAAACCTCGCCGACGTTGCTGATGTCTTTCACCAGAGTGGGGATGTTGCGGCTGTTGCTGTCCCCGTGTCCTGCATGAGGACAAGGGGACATCAAGAACAGAAACTCACTGAGGAAACGCTTCTCTCTTCCAAACCAATAGACGCTGAACATGTGACCCATTTACAGCAAAACACGGCTACTAATGTACAAACAAGGAGGAAGAACATGTATATTTTTGAAGCTTATTAAAAACAGAGAGCAAAGCCAGATCAGATACTGGAACATCGACTCACCTAATCTCCCAAAATCTCCTTCCCCCCAGGTGTAGAGCTCTCCGTCCTCACTGACGGCGGCGCTGTGTCTGTAGCCGGCAGACACACACACCACCACCTGACACACACACACACACACACACACACACACACACACACACCAGGTTGTTAACAAAAGATGATAACTTTCAAAATGTTTAGAACAAGCATCTTCCCCTAATTCATCCAGATAAACGTTAAAGTGCTAATTTATTTCAACATTAAACATGGACGCTCCAAACCTAAAACTGTCATTAAATCTTCTCTGGAAAAGAAATAATCCATAAACGTTAAAACATACAGAAAGTTTCTAAATTATAAAAACATCGAGGACAAGATCAACATTTGAATATAGCCTAAAATAGTCAAAACTTTTCTAAATAAAGCAGTTTTAACTTTTTAAAGGCAAAAATAAAACAAAGATGGAGAAGCTTAAAAAGAGTAAAAGTGGGTAATAAAATATTTATTTCTGGAATGCTCTAATGAACTGATCGGAGTTCAGATCCCCTAAAAAGCCAAATATCAAAATGAATTTCATTTTTTTGCCAACATGTCGAGTCGTAACGGCAGTTTGTGCTAAACGCCTCCACAGGACTGATGAGGTCATAACCACTAGAGGGCGCACTTCAATACATCCGCTAACAGCAGAGCTAATTATTCAGTTAGCATTTTAGCACTTTTGCTAACTTTGAAAACCTCCTTCGATTTGGCTATGAGCCGTTTTCTCCCTGTGGTTTATATTCATGCTCTTATTTTGAAGGGGGTGAAGTCAGTTTACGCAGCAGTTTGTTTCCAACTCGTTTTTTCACAAAGTTTTTGTTTCAAACTGATGAAGACCTGTGGAAAATAAAGCGAATGGATCTGAAAACTGTGGTTCCATAACCAGTGAAAGCACCAGGCGGCTCTGATCTGGAAACAAACGTTTTGTGTGTTTGTAGTGGAGGAGGTTTCTGCGCTGAGGCTGCGGCGGCGCCGGCGGGTTGATGCCCACCTTCCCCTGCAGCGGCCCCTGGATGAGCTTGGGGTATTTCTGGGTGGAGCTGTTGCCGTGGCCCAGCTTGCCGTAGTCGCCGTCGCCCCAGCTGAAGACCTCGCCCTCCGTGGTGAAGGCCAGCGTGTGGCCGTCCGAGCCCTTCGACGACGACACCTTCTTGATGGCTCGGTGGGGTTCGAAGGTCAGCTTCTTGAGCGTGGATTGGTTGTTGGAGTCCCCCAGGCCCAGACGGCCGTAGCTGCCTTTCCCGCAGGCGCGGACCGAGCCGTCGGACGAGATCACGAAGGTGCAGTACTGACCCGCCTCGATCTGCAGGGACACGCCGGAAACATGGAGCTGAAACGACTTCAGAAAAACAAGCCAGACTTCTCAGAGCGTAGAAACTGAAAATCAGCTGGAAAACGTGGAAGATGCATTCAGAAAGTTCAGAAATCTGGACGAGAAGAAACAGGCAGACAGGAAGGAAGGAGGACGAGCAGGAGGAGGGAGTCCAGAAAGGAGTCGTTATGTAGTAAGGAACAGAGGTTAGAGATGCTGAATTTACTTTTATTTACTCATTCAGATCTGGAAAACATTTAAATGAACCTCCAGATCTGTCCGGACCGTCATGGCCGACGTCCGGAGGTCCTTCCTTCACAGTGAAGTTTAATCTGCATCGACACGTTTCCTAAAGTCCTGTGTTTAGTTCTGAGCCTGGAAACTAGGGCTGTATAATAATATCGATATCGCATATATATCGATATTTTCTTTCCTAGAAAAAAATCGATATTCATCCTTAAGTATCGTAACGTCCAACTGTCACCTTGTTCACTCACTGCTGGCTTCACCAGGTCATCAGGCTTAGAGTGATTCCTTCAGATGTTCAGGTTTAAAAGGTATCAAACTATTCAGAGCAGGAACTTGGTTCACTTTATTTACTTTACTAATGCATGAAGCTACAGTTTGGACTGTTTCAACTAAAAGAAACATGTTTTCTCTCCACTTCTTTGGTTCATTTTGTCCAGCTGTCCACTTTAAGTCTGTGTCCAACCAGAACCAGGTATTGTGTAGTTGGAGCTTTTAATCAGTTTTCAGTTAAATTAATTCAATCCAACTTTATAACAGTCACAAAATGTCACCAAAATCACTCTGTCCCTCTGAAACCTTTCAGAAAATCACAAAAGTGTATTGAATTGTATCGTTTGCTGAATATTGCATATATATCGTATCGTGGTCAGAATATGTGTATCGTATGGTGAGATTATTGTATCACTGCAGCCCTAGTGGAAACTAAATATCACTTTGTCTCATGCCGTTTAACGTTTCCTCCCCTCTACCTCCCCTCTTCCTCCCCCTCCTCTCCCTCACCGTCTGGGCGTCGGCGAAGCCGGCGGCCAGTTTGGGCTGCAGGATCTTCTCCTGGGTTCCCTCCACCAGCTGGTGGCTGCTGTTGCTGCCCCACACGTAAACCTCGCAGGTCTCCGAGACGACCGGCGCCTCGCCCGTCTGGATGCTGTCGGGGCTGACGCAGGTGCGGGAGTAGTCCGACGCCATGCGGCACACCTGGAGCGGGAGGAGGCGTGGGGGACGGGGACATGTGAGGGTCTCAAAATGTTTTGAGTTGGACGACGACGAGCAGCGAAGGAGCGTCGGAGGCCTCACCTCCTCGAACAGGCAGAGCGCCGCCTCGTACAGCGAGCAGAGGCCGTCCGCGGTCCTGCTGGGCTCCCGCCACTGGCTGCGGTCCGCTGTGGAGCCCTGACACCAGCAAACACACCCGTCACCATGGAAACCACCAATCCGCCCGGCGACTGAGAAATCTAATCGGAACCGTCTCACATTTACGACTTGTTAGGCTGCGTTCGCACTGCAGCCTCAAGTGAACCAATTCTGATGTTTTTGCCGGGCCGTTCACACTGCCAGTAAATGGACCTGTATGTGTTCTGCATGCGCAGTAGAGGCGCTATAGCGTCAGCGTTCTCAGTGATCTGCCATAAAAAGAAGAAGAGCTCAGTGTTTAACATGGAGGCTAACGGTGGAGCTTAGCTACATATTTGAAGCTGTTGTCCAACCAGAGCAACATATTAACAACTTAATCCTCATATAGTCGTCATGGTTGTTGTTTTTCTTCCATATCAGGACCAGAATAGTGAGATTTGTTGAGAATCAGTGACGTTCAGTTGGGATGGATGAGACCTGGAGGTTCTGGTCCATTTGAATCGGATCCGTATCGATATGGGTCACATTCTAAAAGAATCAGACCTGAGCTGTTCACACTGCCATGAAAAGATCGGATCCAGGTCACATTACGTCAGAAACATCAGAACTGGGTCACTTCAGGCTGCAGTGTGAACGCAGCCTTAGAGTTTCAGGAAAACTCTGGGAGTTTGTTAAACAATCTAACTGCCTCCTTTAGATAATTAAATATCTAAAAAATAATATTTCTACTGATTCCTCTAAATGCCAAGTTTCTAAAGCACTTTAGCTTCTGATAAATATGTCGGTTTAGTATTTGCAGTTAATGGAACTAGACTTTATGATTAGCACAGTTAGCATCTGCTGCACAGGAAGTGACAAAGCTTAAATCAGGACACTTCCTCCTTTAGCTCCTGCAGAAATCTCAACTGATCACTTGTGTGATTATTAGTAAATTGATCTTAGTTTGGTTTGTCGTCACCAGTTTCTCCATAAACTCTTGATGTGCTGAGTAACCAGATAAAAGTAAACATGGATGTGAGTGAGACTCTGACTCTGAGTCGATAATCCTCTGACGTTTCTCTAAACGACAGTTTCCGGCCAGGTGAGGCGCTGTTCCTCGCCAGTCATCCTCACCAAGGAGCGTCTCATCTGCATCAGGATGTTGATGAAGCGGTCGTATCCCATCAGGCCCTCCTGGCAGAGCGGCGGCGCCGCGGCGTTCTTCTCCATGGCGCCGACCACGGCGGACGCCGCCAGCGCCATCTCGATCCACTCCAGCAGGTAGCGCAGCGAGCCCCTCTGGGACGCCAGGCCCAGCAGCAGCTCCGAGGCCAGCCGCCGGCCCAAGATGTCCGCCCCGGAGTTGGGCATGGTCACGCCCTTCAGGAAGGTCGTGACCTGGGCCAGGCAGTCCAGGCCCATCGGCGGGATCTTGCTCTCGTTGGCCAGGGACAGCGGCGGCAGCGAGCTCACCACGTCGATGGCCGTGTGGATCACGTCGTTGCACAGGTTGAGGCCGCCGGGCGACGGCGGCGGCGGCGGCATCATCCAGCTCTGGCGCAACAGGGCGAACAGCAGGCTGAGGCCGGTGCGGACGCCCATCTCGATCAGGGCGTCGGTGCTGGAGCGCGGCCGCTCGCTGACGGCGTGCGGGTCGGCGGCGCCGGCGCTGCTCTCCGGCGCGTGCTGCTGCTGCTTCACCTTGCCCTTGTCGTGGTACTTGTTGGAGAGGGCGTAGAAGACGCGCTGCAGCACCAGGACGCGCTTCCGCAGCGCGGCGGCGAAGGGCGAGTCGGAGCACACCGTCTTGGCCAGGGCCAGCTGGCTGCCCAGCAGGGCGTCCAGGTAATGTTCCTGCTCATCGCTGGACAGCGACTCGCGCTCAAAGTCCGGCAGCTGCGGCCCCTTGAGGCACAGCACCTGCTGCGGCAGCAGCACCGCCTCCTTGTTGGCCAGCAGCTTGGCGTAGAGCGCCGCCACGCCGTCCCGCGTGGCGATGGACTCGCTGTCCTCCGCGATCCACGAGCTGTTCAGGTGCTCCAGCCATTTGAGTTTCACCGGGGGCATCATCAGCGCCATGGCTGCTCAGTCTGCAGCCATCCGACCTGCAGACACACAGCAACCGTCAGCATGGTGGTTCACAGCAGAGGAGCAACATTTAGCACCGCAAACCAGAAATTACTTCGTTTCAGGGCTGTGTAATAATATCATTACCGCAATATGTATCGATATTTTCTTTCCTAGAAACAAATCGATATTCATCCTCAAGTATCGTAACGTCCAACTGTCACCTTGTTCACTCACTGCTGGCTTCACCAGGTCATCAGGCTTAGAGTGATTCCTTCAGATGTTCAGGTTAAAAAGGTATCAAACTATTCAGAGCAGGAACTTGGTTCACTTTATTTACTTTACTAATGCATGTCAGCTACAGTTTGGACTGTTTCAACTAAAAGAAACATGTTTTCTCTCCACTTCTTTGGTTCATTTTGTCCAGCTGTCCACTTTAAGTCTGTGTCCAACCAGAACCAGGTATTGTGTAGTTGGAGCTTTTAATCAGTTTTCAGTTAAATTCATTCAGTCCAACTTTATAACAGCCACAAAATGTCACCAAAATCACTCTGTCCCTCTGAAACCTTTCAGAAAATCACAAAAGTGTATTGAATTGTATCGTTTGCTGAATATTGTGATATATATCGTATCATGGGCAGAATTTTGTGTATCGTATCGTGAGATTATTGTATCACTGCAGCCCTACTGCTTCTTAGGTGACGTGTGGCTGAGAGAAACATTCCCGTTTGTGACGCGATTCTTTGGGAACTGATATTTTAAATTCATTTAGTCTCATGTAATCATATTATCCTTGAACAAATGGAGAAATCACTGAAACTAAATATCAACACTAACAGCATTTCCAATACTTTGTCATTATTCCACTCAGGTGCGGAGCTGTGGGGGTTCTGGGGGGGCCGCTGCCCCCCCGGCCGGGCCGGATGGGGGTCCGGGTCTGGAGGTGCCAGGGGGGGAGGGATGGTTTCAGGTCACTTAAATGTCTGATTATAGGCGGAGAAAGTGGCCCCCACCTGCTGAGAAAGGTGTATTTAATGTTAAAGTTTCCTTCCCCAATGGAATATACAGTATACCAGTCAGTCCCAGTGACTGTTTCACTCACGGTTTAGCTGAAACGCTTCCTGGGTAAAAATCAAGACAAACGCGGCACTAACCCCCCAATCAAAAGTTTAGGGGCCTGGTGACTCGTTAGGGGCCTGGTGATTCGTTAGGGGCCCGGTGACTCGTTAGGGGCCCGGTGATTCGTTAGGGGCCTGGTGATTCGTTAGGGGCCTGGTGATTCGTTAGGGGCCGGTGATTCGTTAGGGGCCCGGTGACTCGTTAGGGGCCTGGTGATTCGTTAGGGGCCTGGTGATTCGTTAGGGGCCTGGTGATTCGTTAGGCCTGATTGTTAGGGGCCTGGTGATTCGTTAGGGGCCGGTGATTCGTTAGGGGCCCGGTGACTTGTTAGGGGCCCGGTGATTCGTTAGGGGCCCGGTGACTCGTTAGGGCCCGGTGACTCGTTAGGGGCCCGGTGATCGTTAGGGGCCCGGTGATTCGTTAGGGGCCCGGTGATTCGTTAGGGGCCCGGTGATTCGTTAGGGGCCCGGTGATTCGTTAGGGGCCCGGTGATTCGTTAGGGGCCCGGTGATTCGTTAGGGGCCCGGTGATTCGTTAGGGGCCCGGTGATTCGTTAGGGGCCTGGTGATTCGTTAGGGGCCCGGTGATTCGTTAGGGGCCCGGTGATTCGTTAGGGGCCCGGTGACTCGTTAGGGGCCCGGTGATCGTTAGGGGCCCGGTGATTCGTTAGGGGCCCGGTGATTCGTTAGGGGCCCGGTGATTCGTTAGGGGCCTGGTGATTCGTTAGGGGCCTGGTGATTCGTTAGGGGCCCTGGTGATTCGTTAGGGGCCTGGTGATTCGTTAGGGGCCCGGTGACTCGTTAGGGGCCCGGTGACTCGTTAGGGGCCCGGTGATTCGTTAGGGCCCGGTGATTCGTTAGGGGCCTGGTGATTCGTTAGGGGCCCGGTGACTCGTTAGGGGCCCGGTGACTCGTTAGGGGCCTGGTGATTCGTTAGGGCCTGGTGATTGGCCCCGCCCCCCGGCTGACTTGTTCCCCTAATGACAAAAACTACAATTTCACAGTTTCTGTAATAATAAAAAAATCACACAGGGATAAATTTGTAGAGGTGATTAAATCAAGCTGCTGCTGCACCATCATCTTCTTCATCTTCTTCTTTTTTCTTCTTCATCTTCTTCGTTTCTGTTTTCACGACTCTTGATGCCTCTGAACTGTTTCCACTGCAGCTTTGTGAAATAAACTCATTTCAATACGGCCAAAATTAAAATGTTTAACCGAAAAACGTCAGTTTTTTTCAAAGTTGGTGCTATTCCGCCAATAAATTAAGCCAATTTATTTTCTCAGTTCTACTTCGTGGTTTTCTACGGTCAATGGAGATACAGCCACTGTGAGCAGCTTCTAACACGATTTATCCCAATAAATGATAAACGGTCACAGAAACACGTTCTGGTCGTTTCCTGAACAAACAATGAAAGTTTCTGTTTACACCGTCAACAGAAAATCTTTTTTTGGTTTGTCAACAGAAAACGTTCATTCCTCAGTCCGGCTCTGGGCTGCAGGACAAAGGTTTCTGTTCCTGACAAAGAGGTCAAAGGTCAGCCAGCGCCGGACTGTGGGACAGGCGAAAACAGCATTTCAATAAATCTGCCTTGTGCAGAGAGAAACTTCACCAGACACTGAAAAAACATGAAATTTATCCAGAACGAAAACTGTAAAAATTAGTAATGAAACGATGAATCATGACTGAATAAAAACTGAAAAATAAAGGCAGTTTAATCCAAAACGGTACAATAATATAAACATTTAGGATTAGAAATAAACCCGTTTATTTTTTAGCTTCACGTTCTGTAAAGTCTGAGATGAATCATATCTAATTATTAGGTAATAAACATAATCATCCCAGATCAGTCCTACGCTGTATTGATCAGGTTTTCACATCTTGATGTTTGAAGGATTTTTTAGCTGCAGAAGCAAATGTCCAAGATGAAGGAATGTTGTTATTGACATTTAGAGTTTTATTACTAAATTAATCATTTGTATTTTATAAGATGGATTAATTATGTGAGGAGAAAAGGAGTGTGAATATTGTACCAAAGGTCAAGTTAGACCTTTACTGATTTTTAACTAAATACATACAAAATGTTAAAGAGCCAAGTGAGAGTTGAAGGTGTTGGTTTGTCCTGAAGGACCCAGACAGCAGATTATCCAACAGCACCGACAGACCAGGTCGCTCAGAGATCCCGGTCCTTTCTGCTCCTGTCCCCCGGTACCACCCGTCCTTTCTGCTCCGTACCACCCGTCCTTTCTGCTCCCGGTCCACCGGTACCACCCGTCCTTTCTGCTCCTGGTCCACCGCGTACCACCCGTCCTTTCTGCTCCGGTACCACCCGTCCTTTCTGCTCCCGGTCCACCGGTACCACCCGTCCTTTCTGCTCCTGGTCCCCCGGTACCACCCGTCCTTTCTGCTCCCGTCCACCGTACCACCCGTCCTTTCTGCTCCTGGTCCACCGGTACCACCCGTCCTTTCTGCTCCGGTACCACCCGTCCTTTCTGCTCCCGGTCCACCGGTACCACCCGTCCTTTCTGCTCCTGGTCCACCGGTACCACCCGTCCTTTCTGCTCCGGTACCACCCGTCCTTTCTGCTCCCGGTCCACCGTACCACCCGTCCTTTCTGCTCCTGGTCCACCGGTACCACCCGTCCTTTCTGCTCCGGTACCACCCGTCCTTTCTGCTCCCGGTCCACCGGTACCACCCGTCCTTTCTGCTCCTGGTCCCCCGGTACCACCCGTCCTTTCTGCTCCCGGTCCACCGTACCACCCGTCCTTTCTGCTCCTGGTCCACCGGTACCACCCGTCCTTTCTGCTCCGGTACCACCCGTCCTTTCTGCTCCCGTCCACCGGTACCACCCGTCCTTTCTGCTCCTGGTCCACCGGTACCACCCGTCCTTTCTGCTCCGGTACCACCCGTCCTTTCTGCTCCCGGTCCACCGGTACCACCCGTCCTTTCTGCTCCTGGTCCACCGGTACCACCCGTCCTTTCTGCTCCGGTACCACCCGTCCTTTCTGCTCCCGGTCCACCGGTACCACCCGTCCTTTCTGCTCCTGGTCCACCGGTACCACCCGTCCTTTCTGCTCCCGGTCCCCCGGCACCACCCGTCCTTTCTGCTCCGGTACCACCTGTCCTTTCTGCTCCCGGTCCCCCGGCACCACCCGTCCTTTCTGCTCCGGTACCACCCGTCCTTTCTGCTCCGGTACCACCTGTCCTTTCTGCTCCGGTACCACCCGTCCTTTCTGCTCCCGGTCCACCGGTACCACCCGTCCTTTCTGCTCCGGTACCACCTGTCCTTTCTGCTCCCGGTCCCCCGGCACCACCCGTCCTTTCTGCTCCGGTACCACCCGTCCTTTCTGCTCCGGTACCACCTGTCCTTTCTGCTCCGGTACCACCCGTCCTTTCTGCTCCCGGTCCACCGGTACCACCCGTCCTTTCTGCTCCTGGTCCACCGGTACCACCCGTCCTTTCTGCTCCGGTACCACCCGTCCTTTCTGCTCCTGGTCCACCGGTACCACCCGTCCTTTCTGCTCCTGGTCCCCCGGTACCACCCGTCCTTTCTGCTCCTGGTCCCCCGGTACCACCCGTCCTTTCTGCTCCTGGTCCCCCGGTACCACCCGTCCTTTCTGCTCCCGGTCCCCCGGTACCACCCGTCCTTTCTGCTCCCGGTCCCCCGGTACCACCCGTCCTTTCTGCTCCTGGTCCCCCGGTACCACCCGTCCTTTCTGCTCCCGGTCCCCCGGTACCACCCGTCCTTTCTGCTCCCGGTCCACCGGTACCACCCGTCCTTTCTGCTCCCGGTCCCCCGGTACCACTCGTCCTTTTTTCCCGCAGGTTTTGTTGCGACATTTATTTTCACATTTCCGCAGATGCGCGTCTTTTTTCCCCCCAACAGACTTAAAATCCCTCATAAACACAGATAAACATCCAGAAATTCATCTGCGTCTCGGTTCCGGTTCTGATTGGAACCCATGACCCGGCTGAGCAGAACCGGGTTCCTCCGACTAGCATAACTAACTAACAGTTGCACAAATCTGACAGGTCCGAGCCGGACTGGTTCCCAGTACAGACCTGCTGTCTGCCCACTGGTGCTACCAGCCTCTCTGGGTTCTGATGAGAACCAGAACGGTACCAGTTTGTTGACGGTTCGGTCTGTAACGGAACCGAGCCGCTGCTAACGGTAGCTAGCTGCGGCTAGCCGCTTCACGTTAAAACAGGCGGAACACAGACAGAAAACAGCCAAACGGACAGGTGACACCTTTCAGTGCAGCTCACATGAAATGATTTAAAACGCCTCACCAGCATGCAGACCGGTCCAAAGTGTCCCACCTTATGAAAGCAGACGTGTTTGGGTCAGAGTTAGCCTGGTTATCTGCTGCATCACAGCAGCGCTGAGCCGAGCTAGCAGCGGCTGCTAATGGCTAACAGCCTCCGCTGAAGTTGGCTTCAGACTGAGGATAAAGGGCCACGCCGTTATTTTTATTTTGTTATTTTTTTTTAACCTCAATTAAATTGAAAAACACTTTATTCCCAAGTTAATAAAATGTGGTCGTAACTAATATTAGAGTATTTCCAGAGAGTGGATGGTGATGCTGAAGAGTTGCAGCATCTCGTGTTAGCATGAGATGCTAACAGCTCAATATTCCACAGTAACATGCACTGAGTGACACCATCTGCTGCTGACAAGCTCTGCTAATCCATCATCATCTGCATCTTTTGCTGCTCCTCTTTAAATGTCTGTCTGGTTGTATGAGATGTTGGATACGATCCTGCAGCAATGTTCCACTAAACGCATCGACTCTGGGTTAAAAACATAAATATACATAAATTTAGTCAGATTTGTTGAGACACCAGAAGTTCATAGATGTTAAATCAATCAATCAAATTTTATTTGTAAAGCACATTTCAGCAGCAAAGCATTTCAAAGTGCTTTACACAATGTAAAATAAAAATAAAAAGAGATAGAGAGTTTGAATAAGATTAAAAGATAAAAACATTACTAAAAGTAACTTACAAGGATTCTTAAACCTAAGACATTAAAACCCTAATTTATCCATAAGTATCTCTGACCAGGTGGGTTTTAATTTGAGATCTAAAGGCTCTCAGTGTTTCAGCTGTTTTACAGTTTCTGGAAGTTTGTTCCAGATCTGTGGTGCATAGAAGCTGAAAGCTGCTTCTCCTCGTTTGGTTCTGGTTCTGGACGCAGAGCAGAACCAGAACCAGAAGGTCTGAGGGTCCAGACGGTTGGTACAGCAACAACAGATCTTTAAGGTATCGTGGTGCTAAACCGTTCAGTGATTTATAAACTAACAGTTTTTAAAGTCTCTCCTCTGAGTGGAGGGACTTTAAAACTGGAGTTATGTCTCCATCTTCCTGGTTTTAGTCAGAACACGAGTAAATAAATGACAAAAATTTATTCTGATTTATGTCAAAGGTTTCATTTTCTTATTTTTTTCCCTAAAATGTGATTCTCATTTTGATCATCTAAAGATTAGACTAGATTGTATTTATTTTTTTACCCAGATACACTTACATATTAAAAACTAAATCCATCTCTTTGTCTGGGTGAGGTTGTCCAAAATACTTCTAAAATTCTTCTTTCTTAGTTTCATAAATAAAGCAAACCTTTCCAGATCACAGACGGCTGCATCCAAAGTGTACAAAGAAGCGTCACCCCAGATCCTTCTTCCCAGCACCAGCAGCAGCTGCTTCTTCTTCTTCTTCTTCTTTTTCTTCTTCTTCTTCTTCTTCTTCTTTTTGCTTTATGGCGGTTGGCAAACAGCTTACAGGTCCATCACCGCCACCTTCCAGACTGGAGTATAGATTACATGTCCCATCACTATAATCTTCCCATTGTACCTGATTTCCTAAGAAAACTAAAAAATGCTGTTAAATGCTACATCCCCAGATGATCTTTGCAGCAAATTTTTATATCTAAATTATTTTTATTTCTATTTAACTCTGGTTAACACGTCTCTTTCCCCGACTATATTTATTACATTCTAAAAAAATATGCTGCACTGTTTCAGACTCTCCACAATAACTACATAAACCTGTACTATGTTTATTAATTATTTTCAGAGTATTATTTAGCCCCGATGCCCAAACCTTAATCTGGATATAACATCCTCTTCTTTTTTATTCCTATGACCTTCCCTACATTCCCCTGCTTTTTTTGAATGCTATAATAAAAACTTGCCTTTTCTTCTCTTATCCTATAATTTCTGCCATTTCTTTTTAATATACATTTTACTTATACTTTTGACCTCATTTCTGCAACAGCAGCAATCAATAAGTCCTAAAAAACAGCGGAGCAGCCCTTTACTGCAGCGCCGAATCGGAAGCCAACTTCAGACACTAAGCTCACTCACTTGGGTAGAGGGCCTCCTCCTCCTCTCCTCCTCCTCTCCTCCTCTTCCTCCTCCTCTTCCTCCTCCTCCTCCTCCTCTCCTCCTCCTCTCCTCCTCTTTCTCCTCCTCCTCCTCCTCCTCCTCTCCTCCTCCTCTTCCTCCTCCTCCTCCTCCTCCTCCTCCTCTTCTTCCTCCTCCTCCTCCTCCTCCTCCTCCTCCTCCTCCTCCTCCTCTTCCTACTCCTCCTCCTCTTCCTCCTCCTCCTCTCCTCCTCCTCTCCTCCTCTTCCTCCTCCTCTTCCTCCTCCTCCTCCTCCTCCTCCTCCTCTTCTTCCTCTCCTCCTCCTCCTCCTCCTCCTCCTCCTCCTCCTCTCCTCCTCCTCTCCTCCTCCTCTCCTCCTCTTTCTCCTCCTCCTCCTCCTCCTCCTCCTCCTCCTCCTCTTCTCCTCCTCCTCCTCCTCCTCCTCCTCCTCCTCCTCCTCTTCTTCCTCCTCCTCCTCCTCCTCCTCCTCCTCCTCCTCCTCCTCCTCTTCCTACTCCTCCTCCTCTTCCTCCTCCTCCTCCTCCTCCTCCTCCTCCTCTTCCTCCTCCTCCTCCTCCTCCTCCTCCTCCTCTTCCTACTCCTCCTCCTCTTCCTCCTCCTCCTCCTCCTCCTTCTCTTCGCTCCTCTTTCTCCTCCTCCTCCTCCTCCTCCTCCTCCTCCTCTTCTTCCTCCTCATCCTCCTCCTCCTCTCCTCTTCGCTCCTCTTCTCCTCCTCCTCCTCCTCTTCGCTCCTCTTCCTCCTCCTCCTCTTCGCTCCTCTTCGCTCCTCCTCCTCTTCCTCCTCCTCCTCCTCTTCGCTCCTCTTCTCCTCCTCCTCTCCTCCTCCTCCTCCTCCCCCTCTCCTCCCTTCGCTCCTCTCCCCCTCCTCCTCTTCGCTCCTCTTCGCTCCTCCTCCTCCTCCCCCTCCTCCTCCCTTCCTCCTCCTCCTCCTCCCTCCTCCTCTTCCTCCTCCTCCTCCCTCTCCTCCCTCCTCTTCTCCTCCTCCCCTTCCTCCTCCTCTCTCCCTCGAATTTTGGATTTCCAGACAAATTCAACAAAAATACGAATATGAGCACAAAACTGTCTGGAGTGATTTGGAAAGTTTTGCTTTTTATGGAAGACAACAGCTGGTTCAATACTTAGAAATGTGTTGATGAATGAAATGCAGAATGTATTGTTTTATGTGGAGATAACTGGGGACCACAAAGTTTATTTAAAAATAGTTTAAACTGAAAAAAAAACCTTGAATCTGAAACGTAGTTTTGAACTTTTTGTTTTCCGGTTTCAATTTCCCCACAGAATTATGTTCAGATATAGAGTCATCTTCTTCAATGGAAACATAAAAGTAAGAGTCAATAATTTAACTAATAAAACAAGTTAATAAAATCATATGGTTATTTTTTGGCTGTGTAAATATTTAGGTCAACCAGGTGAAAAACCTTCTGGTGTTGCCACTGTTTATGGCCCCAATGTAGCTCCATAGATCTCCCTCAGTATTTATGTCTATTTCTCACATTGGAAAATAAAATATGTGTTATTCTGACAGCAAACATCTTCTATATATGTATTAAACTATAGTTTAATGCAGTAAACTTCCCATAAATTAAATAATAATATTACTAATAATAACAATAATTTTCAAGTATTACATTGTTAATAATGCAATGTTTCCCTCTCAAAAGATTAATAAACTTTTATTTTGTAAAGAACACATCAGACTGGAACTGGAAGATATTTTAAATATCCAAAAATAAAATACAAAAACCAGGAACAATAAATAAAATGTAATTAAAAACCACACACAACCAAAACTATTGGTTCTGCAGCTCATTCAGCGCAGCGCGACCCAAACGGGTCGAGTCCCGGCTGACGCTCCAGAGCTTATCAGGCCCAGACTCACAGAGGCCTCAGGAACCGCCGTATCTCTGCGGCTCATCTGGCTATTTGAAAGCAGCGTAACTGTCTCTGTCTCCGTCGTTCTTCTTCTTCTACTGCTGCAGCAGCTTCCGGACCCAATCAGGCCTCCAGAATGGAGGAACAACACGGCTGATCGAAGTCGCTAAGTTTAAACTCTGTTACTCTGTTACAGCTGTTCCAGTAAAGGTCACAACCTTAGCAGCAGGGCTGCAGCGATACAATAACCTCACGATACGATACACGATATTCTGCCCATGATACGATATAAATCGCAATATTCAGCAAACGATACAATTCGATACACTTTTGCGATTTTCTGTAAGGTTTCAGAGGAACAGAGTGATTTTGGTGACATTTTGTGACTGTTATAAAGTTGGACTGAATTAATTTAACTGGAAACTGATTAAAAGCTCCAACTACACAATACCTGGTTCTGGTTGGACACAGACTTAAAGTGGACAGCTGGACAAAATGAACCAAAGAAGTGGAGAGAAAACATGTTTCTTTTAGTTGAAACAGTCCAAACTGTAGCTGACATGCATTAGTAAAGTAAATAAAGTGAACCAAGTTCCTGCTCTGAATAGTTTGATACCTTTTTAACCTGAACATCTGAAGGAATCACTCTAAGCCTGATGACCTGGTGAAGCCAGCAGTGAGGGAACAAGGTGACAGTTGGACGTTACGATACTTCAGGATGAATATCGATTGTTTCTAGGAAGGAAAATATCGACATATATCGCGATAATGATATTATTATACAGCCCTACTATCACGCTTCTCCCCCTCCTCCTCCTCCTCCTCCTCCTCCTCCTCCTTTTCAGCGATGCTGCCCGGTCTCGCTGAGGTCCAAGTTGATTCCGGACAGCAGTTCTCCTCCACAGGAGCGGCTGAGCAGCTCCTTGAGAGCCTCGTTCACGTCGTTGTTGAGGACGGTGGTGAAGCTGCAGGTGGGATGGCCTCCATCTCCTCCTCCACCTCCTCCGTCAGGGAGGGATCCCACCGCCTCCTGCACCCAGCTCAGCTCGTCGCTGAGCTGCAGCCGCAGGGCGTCGAAGCGGCGCTGCCTCTCCTGGAAGCGCTCGCCGACGGCGGCCAGGCCGCGGCCGAAGGTCCGCATGTCGTCCTGCAGGCTCCTCTTGGACGCCTCCACCTTCCGGAGCTCGTAGCGGAGCTGGGAGAGCTCGTGCCGCACCGCCTCGCTCTCCTCCTTGTACCAGGCCTCCTTCTCGTTGAACGTGGAGACCAAGGCGTCGACGTCCCCCTGCAGGGAGTCGTGGGCCGCCGCCAGGCTGAAGAACGAGGCCTCCATCTGGTCGATGTCCTCCACCACCTGAGCAAAGCGCTCAAAGTTCGCGTAGGTGTGGTTGGGCGGCAGGCTGGAGTGGCACTTGATGGTGTATTCCCTCAGACGTTTGGTCTTCAGCTGGCGGCGTTCCCGTTTCTTTGGCTCTTGGGTTTTATTCTCCTCTCTGAGCTGGTTGGACTGGAGGATCCGAAAGAACAAAGGACAGCGTTAAGTGAAGACTCTGCACAGCAAAAATGCCGGTGTTGAATTAACACCCAAAAGTGTCTATATGTGTCCGAGTCAGCTGGTGTTAAAGTAACACTTTTGAAAGTGTTAAAAGATTGAATACTATCCATCCATTGTCCTACACCCTTGTCCCTTAATGGGGTCGGGAGGTGCTGGTTCCTCTCCAGCTGGCGTTCCGGGCGAGAGGCGGGGTCAGGGGTCACCCTGGACAGGTCGCCAGTCTGTCGCAGGGCAACACAGAGACACACAGGACAAACAACCAGGCACACACACACTCACACCTAGGGGCAATTTAGACAGACCAATTAGCCTGACAGTCATGTTTTTGGACTGTGGGAGGAAACCGGAGAACCCGGAGAAAAAGATTGAATACTATTTTTTGTTAAATTAACGTTGGTCTATAATACTGAACTGGGTTTAAGAAAAGTTAAACTTTCCATTTCTGTGTATTTCTTTGAATATTTTCCACTGGATTTGATTGATATTGACACCTTGTGGGTCAATTATTTACTTTTTTAACACCACATTATGCTTTGTGATCAACACTACACTGGTGTTACTTTTAACATATTTTAACACCAGCACCGTAGTAAATGTTAATGCGACTCTCTGTAGTGTTGAATTTAACACCAGCTGACTTGGACACATATGGACACTTTTGGGTGTTAATTCAACACCGGCATTTTTTCTGTGTGGTCTCCAATGTTCTGGAAACTAGAACGATCTCAGGAATCTCTTGTGTCCTAAACCTGCTTTCCTGGATCCATAAACCTTGACTAATGTAGCGCTCTATGAAGTCAAAATACCAGAAACGCTTCATTCATTCATTCATTCACACTCTGGCGGTGCCAGGCTACTGGATGGCGGATTACCTTAATCCATGGATGGTTGAGAGCCTCCTGAATCGTTAACCTCTTCCTTGGAGACAAAGACAGAAGAAGGAGGTCCTCAGATCATGAGCGCCACCTTCCTGTGGGGAGGAGGACATCGCGCCTCATTCGTTACCTCTTGTCTTTCTCCAGCAGCTGGCTGATGAACGTCTTGGCCAGGTCGCTGGTGTGACCGAAGAACTCCTCGTCGAAGTCGTAGCTGACGGCGGAGATGTTCCCCAGGGTGTCCTGCTTGGTCTCCCCCAGGAACGGAGACGCCCCGCTCAGCCTGGAACGAAACAAGCGTCACTGCCCGGCTCGCCCCGAACGGGTCCGGAGGCGGTTCTGCTCAGGACGCTCCGGTTCACTTGCAGGATGTAGGTGATCACTCCGACGCTCCACATGTCCGCCTCCAGCCCCAGCGGCTCGTAGTTCACGATCTCTGGAGCTGAAACAGGAAACAAGCCGTTGTTTCCCTCACTTTTCAGGACTGACTTGTGAACGTCAGTCCTGAAGTTCATAAGTATGAATCCCTCAGAAACAAAGTCTTTATAAAGAGTGAATGTGTCAGCAGGTCTGTCACCATGATACATGTTGCTGGACGATAAGTTGCCCCAAAACGTATTGCGATAAATAATAATAATGTTGTTTTGAGACCATTTTCAAGTGATATAATGGTAAAAATAATACATCTGATTCCCAAAGATCAACTTTAAATTTTAACACTGGAACTGGAAGACATTAAAATACGAAAATAAATAATCAAAACAACAGAAACAACAAATAAAATGAATTATGAAACAAAACTGTCCTTCAAAAAAAGGGCTGCTTGAGACCAAAGCCCCAAACTGAAGACGTTCATCGTCGAGTCTTTGGTTTTAACGGGTAAAAAAAAAACTTTGAAAAAGCATGAAGGACGAATCCACAGATAATCTGCAGAACCATGAAGTCAGTCTGAAGTCGTGATCGGTCGGACCGAGCCGATCGGACCGGGTAGGTCGGACCGAGCCGATCGGACCGGGTAGGTCGGACCGGGCAGGTCGGGCCGAACCGATCGGACCGAGCCGATCGGACCGGGTAGGTTGGACCGAGCCGATCGGACCGGGTAGGTCGGACCGAGCCGATCGGACCGGGTAGGTCGGACCGAACCAATCCGGACCGAGCCGATCGGACCGAGCAGGTCGGACCGGGCATGTCGGACCGAACCGATCAGACCGGGCAGGTCGGATTGAGCCGATCGGACTGAGCAGGTCGGACTGGGCCAATCCGGACCGGCAGGTCGGACCAAGCCGATCGGACCGAGCAGGTCGGACCGAGCCGGTCGGACCGAGCCGATCGGACCGAGCAGGTCGGACCGAGCCGATCGGACCGAGCAGGTCGGACCGAGCCGGTCGGACCGAGCCGATCGGACCGAGCCGATCGGACTGAGCAGGTCGGACCGAGCCGATCGGACCGAGCCGATCGGACCGAGCAGGTCGGACCGAGCCGATCCGGACCGGGCAGGTCGGACCGAGCCGATCGGACCGAGCCAATCCGGACCGGGCAGGTCGGACCGGGCAGGTCGGGCCGAACCGATCGGACCGAGCCGATCGGACCGGGTAGGTTGGACCGAGCCGATCGGACCGGGTAGGTCGGACCGAACCAATCCGGACCGGGCAGGTCGGATTGAGCCGATCGGATCGAGCAGGTCGGATCGAGCAGGTCGGACCGGGCAGGTCGGACCGAACCGATCGGATCGAGCAGGTCGGATCGAGCAGGTCGGATCGAGCAGGTCGGACCGGGCAGGTCGGACCGAACCGATCAGACCGGGCAGGTCGGATTGAGCCGATCGGACTGAGCAGGTCGGACCGAACCGATCGGATCGAGCAGGTCGGATCGAGCAGGTCGGATCGAGCAGGTCGGACCGGGCAGGTCGGACCGGGCAGGTTGGACCGGGCCAATCCGGACCGGGCCTCACCTACGAACTCCGGCGTTCCCAAGATGTTCTTGAACTCGACCCCGGCTTCGATGGTGTGGGCGAGGCCGAAGTCTATGAGCTTGATCCTGGGCAGCGCCACGTTCTTATCCAGCAGCATGATGTTTTCTGGCTGCAGACAGCGGGATTATTCCAGATTAGAGCTGGATTATTCCAGATGACAGCTGGATTATTCCAGATTACATTGGGATTATTCCAGATTACAGCGGAGTGGAAGGTTTTCACACAACAATCCAGAAAACACAAACAGAACGGACAAACCCGAAAGAAGCATAACATTCAGTTGACCAAACGATTCCATCCATCATCCATCCATCATTCATCCATCTGTTCATCCATCCATCCTTTTCACTATAAACTGAAATGTGAATCTATTTTAGGTGAATCATTTGCGTCATGAAGTCAGTTTGAAGTTTCAGCCTCGTTTCTTTGCCAACCGTTCAGCTTCATGAAAGCTGAGAACCAAAACATCTGATTGTCCTTCAGTGGGAAACTGATGACCAACATTCACACCAAAGAGGGCGTGACCACACCTCCGGGCCAGTCCAGGTCGGGTCGGGTCAGTCCAGGTCGGTCCAGGTCGGGTCGGGTCGGGTCGGGACCAACCTTCAGGTCAAAGTGGGCGATCTTCCTGCTGTGGAGGTAGTTCACTCCCTCCAGGATCTGCTGGATGAACTGAGTGGCCTCATCCTCAGTCAGAGACTCTTTCTGGGCCAGGAAGTCAAAGAGCTCACCGCCAGACACCCTGAAACCAGAACCAGAACAGGCTTCAACTGGACCAGGACCAGAACAGGCTTCAACTGGACCAGGACCAGAACCAGAACAGGGCTTCAACTGGACCGGAACCAGAACAGGCTTCAACTGGACCAGGACCAGAACAGGCTTCAACTGGACCAGGACCAGAACCAGAACAGGGCTTCAACTGGACCGGAACCAGAACAGGCTTCAACTGGACCAGGACCAGAACAGGCTTCAACTGGACCAGGACCAGAACCAGAACAGGGCTTCAACTGGACCGGAACCAGAACAGGCTTCAACTGGACCAGGACCAGAACAGGCTTCAACTGGACCAGGACCAGAACCAGAACAGGGCTTCAACTGGACCGGAACCAGAACAGGCTTCAACTGGACCAGGACCAGAACCAGAACAGGGCTTCAACTGGACCGGAACCAGAACAGGCTTCAACTGGACCAGGACCAGAACAGGCTTCAACTGGACCAGGACCAGAACCAGAACAGGGCTTCAACTGGACCGGAACCAGAACAGGCTTCAACTGGACCAGGACCAGAACCAGAACAGGGCTTCAACTGGACCGGAACCAGAACAGGGCTTCAACTGGACCAGGACCAGAACAGGCTTCAACTGGACCAGGACCAGAACCAGAACAGGGCTTCAACTGGACCGGAACCAGAACAGGCTTCAACTGGACCGGAACCAGAACCAGAACAGGGCTTCAACTGGACCGGAACCAGAACAGGCTTCAACTGGACCAGGACCAGAACCAGAACAGGGCTTCAACTGGACCGGAACCAGAACAGGCTTCAACTGGACCAGGACCAGAACAGGCTTCAACTGGACCAGGACCAGAACCAGAACAGGGCTTCAACTGGACCGGAACCAGAACAGGCTTCAACTGGACCAGGACCAGAACCAGAACAGGGCTTCAACTGGACCGGAACCAGAACAGGCTTCAACTGGACCAGGACCAGAACAGGCTTCAACTGGACCGGAACCAGAACAGGCTTCAACTGGACCAGGACCAGAACACGGCTTCAATTGGACCAGAACCGGCTGCAGAACCTTTCTTCTAAACTGTTGACGTTCTGACAAACAGCATCTTTTCTGCAGCTAAACTCTGCCCCCTGGTGGCGCTCCTTGGCATCGCATGTTGGTGAAGTAAAAGTCCCATTCCCGTTTGGACTCTCTCCATATCTCCATACCTCCATATCTCTATATCTCCATACCTCCATATCTCTATATCTCTATACCTCCATATCTCAATATCTCCATACCTCCATACCTCCATATCTCCATACTTCCATACCTCCATACCTCCATATCTCTATACCTCCATATCTCTATACCTCCATATCTCTATATCTCTATACCTCCATACTTCCATACCTCCATACCTCCATATCTCTATACCTCCATATCTCTATACTTCCATACCTCCATACCTCCATACCTCCATACCTCCATACTTCCATACCTCCATACCTCCATACCTCCATACCTCCATACTTCCATACCTTCATACTTCCATACCTCCATACCTCCATATCTCTATACCTCCATATCTCTATACCTCCATACTTCCATATCTCCATACCTCCATATCTCTATACCTCCATACTTCCATACCTCCGTACCTCCATACTTCCATACCTCCATATCTCCATATCTCCATACCTCCATATCTCCAAATCTCTGACTTCCTTTCACAGTATACAAGCTGGCCTGCAGGTCATCATGCAGGATTCACTGAAAATCAGGAGGATTATGTTGAATTATGTTCATTACTTGTCCACAGAAAGAAATGAGGGCTGAAATAATTAATCGGAATAATTAATTATTGAAGGTTTACTTATGTATTAATCGTTAATTGGAGTATACAGACTTTGAAAAGACAATTTACTTAAACAACAACATTGTCAGAGCATTAATACACCCAAAACTGTACAAAACTGTACAAAAATATTTTACTATTGAGTTAAATGTAATCGTGTTCTACATTTAACTCAATAAATGTAGAAATTTTAAGATACATTGAAATTTATATTAATTTATATTAATTAATATAAATAAATTAATTAATTAAAATATATATATAGTATATATATATATATAGCAAGAGGCTTTCTATATATACAGGTAGTCCCTGTTCCACATGCTGATGTTAGAAGTTTAGATGCAGGTGATGAAGCCAATTGGAGTATACAGACTTTGAAAAGACAATTTACTTAAACAACAACATTGTCAGAGCATTAATACACCCAAAACTGTACAAAACTGTACAAAAATATTTTACTATTGAGTTAAATGTAAACGTGTTCTACATTTAACTCAATAAATGTAGAAATTTTAAGATACATTAAAATTTATATTAATTTTAATTTATATTAAAATTAATATAAATTAATATTTATATTAATTTATATTAATATAAATATTAATATAATATTTATATTAATATTAATTATATAATTAATTTATATTAATTAATATAAATAAATTAATTAATTAAAAAAATATATATAGTATATATATATAGCAAGAGGCTTTCTATATATACAGGTAGTCCCTGTTCCACATGCTGATGTTAGAAGTTTAGATGCAGGTGATGAAGCCAGAGGAATCCTGTTATTGCAATAAGATGTTGATTTTCTTACTTTATATTTAATTATTTGTTTATTATTATCTTTTCATGTATTTCAAATGTTGTGTGAAATAAGTTGAAGTGGTTAAATAAAACAAACTGTCAATTTCTATCCGGTTAATCAGTTAACTGACAAAAAGAGTCAACTAATCATTAAAATAATAAATTAAACATCAAAATAACTGATGAATCATTAGAATTAACTATTACCAAAATAAATAAATCCTAGCCAAAGTTCAGGAACATGATGCATGCAGTTCCCCCAGCGGCCACACGGTGGCGCTGTGCTGCCACTCACAGCTCCAGGATGAGCACCACGTCGGTGCGGTTCTCGTAGACGTCGTGCAGCGTGACGATGTTGGGGTGCTGGACCTGCTGCAGGACGGCCACCTCCCGCTCGATGTCGTCCCGCCGGACTCCCCGGGAACTCGCCAGGCTCTGCCGCTTCTTGATGAACTTGGCGGCGTAGTCCAAACCCGAGCTTCTCTCTCTGCATTGCTTCACGATGGCAAACTGGCCGCTGAAACACAGAGACACTACATGAGACCTGACCTGGACTCAGGGCAGCAGGGTCAGGGTGAGACACAGAGACACTGAGGCCTGACCTGGACTCAGGGCAGCAGGGTCAGGGTGAGACACAGAGACACTGAGGCCTGACCTGGACTCAGGGCAGCAGGGTCAGGGTGAGACACAGAGACACTGAGGCCTGACCTGGACTCAGGGCAGCAGGGTCAGGGTGAGACACAGAGACACTGAGGCCTGACCTGGACTCAGGGCAGCAGGGTCAGGGTGAGACACAGAGACACTGAGACCTGACCTGGACTCAGGGCAGCAGGGTCAGGGTGAGACACAGAGACACTGAGACCTGACCTGGACTCAGGGCAGCAGGGTCAGGGTGAGACACAGAGACACTGAGGCCTGACCTGGACTCAGGGCAGCAGGGTCAGGGTGAGACACAGAGACACTGAGGCCTGACCTGGACTCAGGGCAGCAGGGTCAGGGTGAGACACAGAGACACTGAGACCTGACCTGGACTCAGGGCAGCAGGGTCAGGGTGAGACACAGAGACACTGAGGCCTGACCTGGACTCAGGGCAGCAGGGTCAGGGTGAGACACAGAGACACTGAGGCCTGACCTGGACTCAGGGCAGCAGGGTCAGGTCAGCTGCAGTTCAGATAAACCCGACCGTTTGAAAACGCCTTACCAACACTCGAACGATGCAAACACGAAAACAGGAAACGTAAAAATGCCGCAAGTAGCAAAAACAACTGCAACCATGAAATGCTGTAAATTTGAGATGTACTCCAGGCCACTAGGGGGAGCCGGCCACCAAACCACCTGTTGAAATGATTAATATGAAATAATCGCCAACTAATTTAGTAATGATTAATAGTTAACTGGAGTATGCAGACTAAAGAAGTAATTTTCTAAGAAAGCAGAGCAACATAAAATAAATATATACACATTTTTACATTTAATATAAATGCGTTCCAAAAAAATAAATCTACAAAAAAAGTCATAGGTGGTAATGGGTGTTTTTTTTCTTGAACACAATTCCAACTTGATTGTTTGAAATATATATATATATATATATATATATATATATATATATTAAAATAATCTATATATTATTTTAATATATATAAAGTAATCTAAACAAATTAAAATATTAAAATGAATTACAGAGGCATCCTTTGCTACAAATGACCAAGTGTTCACTAAAGAACGTTGTTACTGGTTATTCAGGAGTATAACAAATAATTCAAGAACAAATAATTACATTTATTACTTAATAATACATGTAATTATTTGTTATTTTGCATTTTCTTATGTATTTGTAATACTGTATGGAATACATTTAGGTTGTTAAATAAAAAATATGCAGAAAATGCCAATTTTTTTCTGATTATTCATCAAATTTATTAAAATAACTATTAAAATAATCGCTGCTCTCAGTAGAAAGTTGGACGAAGAAAGAAAAAGGAGTGATGCTTCATTTCTCTTTCAAATACAAGGACTTTTACAATATTTTACAACAGCAGCATATTAGCAGTATTACTGACTCCAGACTGCCCCTAGTGGCCTGGAGGGTTTCTGTTTCATACTTGCTATTCTTTTCGCTATTTGTTGCATTTTCTCTTTTATTTCCATTTCCTGTAGTTGTAGCATTTTTTTATTAGTTTGTTCCTTTTTGTTGCTTTTGCTTCATTCGTGAGTTTTTAGCACAATTCACAGTTTGCTGCACGTTTTCCCCTCTTGGCCGCCATATTTGAAGAGTGGAGCTGAATAATGACCTGAGACTCTGATTGAATTGATCTGGTCTGCTGCAACTTAATCTCTGTTGAAAGGTTTCACCAGGACCAGATTTGATTTGTTGATGCAGAAATATTCACACCTTTGAACTTCTTTTATTTTTTATGTCACAGAGGAAATAGGTTGAACCAAAACACCAACTTCTGCCGAAACCGGCAAAGATTCACTCTGGGAAAGTTTTCATTCTGCAGAAACAAGTTCAGCGATGGCCTGAGGGGGGCGCTGCAACACTAGCGGAACAAATCAGCCTCTAACGAATCACCAGGCCCCTAACGAATCACCAGGCCCCTAACGAATCATTGGGCCCCTAATGAATCACTGGCCCTCATCACGGCCTAACGAATCACCGGCCCCTAACGAATCACCGGGCCCCTAACGAATCACCAGGCCCCTAACGAATCACCAGCCCTAAACCGAATCACCGGGCCCCTAACGAATCACTGGCCCCTAACGAGTCACCAGGCCCCTAACAAATCACCAGGCCCCTAACCAATCACCAGGCCCCTAACCAATCACCGGGCCCCTAACGAATCACCAGGCCCCTAACGAATCACCAGGCCCCTAACGAATCACCAGGCCCCTAACGAATCACCGGCCCCTAACGAATCACTGGCCCCTAACGAGTCACCAGGCCCCTAACGAATCACCAGGCCCTTAACCAATCACCGGGCCCCTAACGAATCACCAGGCCCCTAACGAATCACCAGGCCCCTAACGAATCACCGGGCCCCTAACGAATCACTGGCCCCTAACGAGTCACCAGGCCCCTAACGAATCACCAGGCCCCTAACCAATCACCGGGCCCCTAACGAATCACCAGGCCCCTAACGAATCACCAGGCCCCTAACGAATCACCAGGCCCCTAACGAATCACCAGGCCCCTAACGAATCACTGGCCCCTAACGAGTCACCAGGCCCCTAACGAATCACCAGGCCCCTAACCAATCACCAGGCCCCTAACCAATCACCAGGCCCCTAACGAATCACCAGGCCCCTAACAAATCATTGGGCCCCTAACAAATCACCAGGCCCCTAACCAATCACCAGGCCCCTAACGAATCACCAGGCCCCTAACAAATCATTGGGCCCCTAACAAATCATTGGGCCCCTAATGGGCATCGACTGCGCTACTGGAAACTTGGGGGGGGGGGGGGGGGGGACTGAGACTGTTGGGGGGGGGGGGGGGGGGGGTTGTGCCCCGTTTGTCTTGATTTTTACCCAGGAAGCGTTTCAGCTAAACCGTGAGTGAAACAGTCACTGGGACTGACTGGTATATATTCCATTGGTTAAGGAAACTTTAACATTAAATACACCTTTCTCAGCAGGTGGGGGCCACTTTCTCCGCCTATAATCAGACATTTAAGTGACCTGAAACCATCCCTCCCCCCCTGGCACCTCCAGACCCGGACCCCCATCCGGCCCGGCCGGGGGGGCAGCGGCCCCCCCAGAACCCCCACAGCTCCGCACCTGCGCTGCATGCAGGAAACAACTCAAACTGTTTAAGGCAACAACTTTCTCACTTTTTACTCTTTACTAAAGGAAAAACTGCAGCTAAAAAAAACCATATAGCTAAAAGATGCAGCTGATATTTTGACTGATGTTTTTCTCTGCTGGAGCTTTTCTGATGAAGACAGACAATCTCTGACAGACAGACAGACAGACAGACAATCTCTGTCTGTCTCACTTCTATTTTTAGTGCTGCACACATTCTGCAGAAAGTCGCTTCTGGACGGCATCAGCCTGACACGTATGGGCAAAACCACGCAGAGACCAAAGAAACACGGCAGTCCTGCTTCACCAGCTCCAAGGTCACTTCCTCTGCTGACCGGTTTGTAACCAAACACCAGACGAGCCGCCGCTCAGGCAGAAAACTGCCGCTAAAGATAGAGGAGGCCTTTAAAAAGCAGCTTCATCAGACAGCAGCTGCTCCTGTCTGTGACGGAGAGCCGCGGTTCCCCTGGACACTTTGGTGACATCAGTTAATCATTCAGAGGTCAACAGGTCAGACCGGCAGCCGGTCCCTCCTGACATTATGGAAATTTAACTCCATTTTCCCCTGAAAATGTAAATAAATTCATTTTATCGTTACTGCTTCATACTTTACACACATCCTCTTACGTTAAACTGTAAATATTTATATTTAATAGATTTTAATATTTGTTCAAATAACCTTTGTTTGTCTGATTAAAGGCGTCTTTTGAAAATAATAACCTTTAACAGGTAATAAACCCACGTTTCTCTTTTCTGCTTTATTGGTTTTATGTAATATTCTAAATTGACATATAATTTTTCATTAACTGAAGTGGGAAATCATCATTATTAACAGAAATGATGAATGGAAAACATCAGTCTTTGTGTTTTATTTAACAAATTGAGTTACGGATATAAATTTTCTTTTCAGTCATATTCTAATCTCTGCATGTAATTAAAGAAGATGAGAATTTCGTCATGACAAGAAGACATTTTTATATGTTTGTTGCTATTATCTTGGAAGATAAAATGATGGGTTATTTTTTGAAAAAGTGTAAATAATTTCTTTGCAGTTGATGTCAGACTTTTAATACATTTAGAAAGTCAATGAAAGTCTGAATGTTTTCATAGCAAACGAGAAAAACATGAACAGATGAAAAGGAAAAGTTTGGAGGAAATTTGCATGTTTCCAAAAAGAACATAAAACCACTCAAGAAATCTGGACCTTCTTGGAGGATTGATTCCTCAGATATTTCTGCATCCTGATTCCTAAAGATCGTGAAGTAAACATGAGATCCTCCAAAGAGGAACAGATTAAATGTTCTGAAATCCTTCTGTTTGTCCCAGAGACAAAACCACTGACTGTCATGTGGGCTACAGTTATAATCATCTATTTTAATCAAGTAAACATTAATTATTATTAATGATTTCTTCATGCAGACAACTGTTGAATAATGCATGAATACCTGCCCAGTTCTTCTCCAATCTCATAGAAATCCTCCACATTCTGCTGCTTGAATAAATCCATGGCTGAAAACTAAAATCACAAGTTGAGACCGTCAGCTGGATTATTGGAAGCAAACCTTTAACTACTTCATGTGTTCATCGTGGCCCAGAATGTCCCCCCGATCTGTCTGCTCTGCTCCAAACACGAACACCGAAGTTGCCTCCGGACTCCGTACAAGACTCCTTACTGAAAGCTGCCGATTTAACGCGGCGCTGCTCTGCAACAGTGAACGTCTGCTAGCAAGAATAAAAGTGAAATACCTGTAAAAGTAAAGACTTCAGAGCTGTACTTTTCAAGCCGAATTAATTAACAATCGAACAGTATTCAAAAGATTATGTCATGAAAAAATATCCCACACTGTTGTTTGTAGAAATTGAAGTAAAATTTAATTTGCATTTCTTTTAATCAGGTTTGGCGGCTCTTTCCGTACGGGTTCAGCTCCCGCATTCACTTAAACCGAAAGCAACAGTAAAATCTTTACGGATAATTCTACAAGAAAATAAAGAAACATTAAAGTAAACTTTTATGTGAATTTATATATTTATTGTGTTTAAAGTTCCTACATCGTTCTCATGCCAACATTCTTTTCCAGGCTGAAATTTTCAGGATCATTTTATGAATTTATTTTAAGACATTTCGACAATGGTCAGGCTTTAAAAATAGAGAATGTTGGATGCACTTTGTTATTGCCAAGTTGGGTATCAACATGACTAAATTTAGTGTTTTAGCTTAATTACTATGTTGTTTTATTGTTTTAGCATTAACTTCCAATAAAATAATTTGTTGATACTTTAGCATTAGCTTCCATTAAAACTAAGTTGCTGTAGTGTATTAGCGTTAGCTTCCGCTAGATATGTTGGTAAATTACTTTAGCGTTAGCATCTGCTAGAGAAAATGTTGGTAAATTACTTTAGCGTTAGCTTCTGCTAGATAAAATGTTGGTAAATTATTTTAGCGTTAGCATCTTCTAGATAAAATGTTAGTAAAATACTTTAGCGTTAGCTTCTGCTAGATAAAATGTTAGTAAAATACTTTAGCGTTAGCTTCTGCTAGATAAAATGTTGGTAAATTATTTTAGCGTTAGCATCTGCTAGATAAAATGTTGGCATAATACTTGAGGATAGCTTCCATGATATGTTGGTGTTTTGCTTTTGCGTTATTGGAATTAATGTTTACAATTAGTGCGTTAGGGATAGGTTAGCTAATATTTTTGTTAGCGGGACTGATAATTATTAGGTGAAATAATAAGAAAAAATGCATGGCAACAAAAAATGTATCACAACAAAGATTTTATAAGCTTACACCCATCAGTTAAAGCTCAATCTGGGACGAGGAACAGAGATATTAAAATGAAACAGGCGACGGGGATGAGAGGTGGAGCGCTCAGTAGATTAGCTGGAACAATACCACCCTTCATGTGGGACTGACATCCAACTGAAACAGTCAAATGAGTCGTCTCTGCTTCCTTTGGAGACTCATTTAGTGACTACGGATGATCAGGGCGCTGCTCGGTCAGCTCCTGACGGACGGCCCAGGATGGCGAGGCAGACCATGGCGGACCTGCAGACGTTGGCAGCAGATGGAGGGCTGAAGGAGCTGGTGCTGAGGTGGTTCACCGACACGCAGGCACCGCTCATCCTGCAGAACGGGAACTTCCCTGACTGGTTCCAGGGCCTCGCTGCCAGAAAGTGAGATCTGCACTACTTCAATAAAAGTTCATCTGATTTATTCCTGCGATCTGCTGCTAAAAATGTTTAAGTTTGTTGATCTGAAGGTTTTTTAGAGGCTATTTTGAGTTTTTAGTATTTCAGTCACACGTTCAGTTCTTTTTCTGGTTAGCAGGATGCTAAAGTTAGCTTCTAGAATAGGGAGAGGTGAGCAGAGTACACAAAAATTATACTCAAGTAAAAATACCTCAATATATTTTTACTGAAGTAAAAGTAAAAGTAAATTACTCAAGAGTAAAAATATTTGGTAAAAAGTCTTGTCATGTACTTAGTAACTGATCAAATTATCAATCATCAAATTATTTAAACAAATACATCAGATGGACCATCAGGTATTTAAGGACCAAAATGACAATAATTTATATAAGTAACAAAAATTAAAATCAGGCTAAAGAAAAATGTTTACAAATCAGTTTCTTTCAATAAAAAACTTGTGAAACTTTAACAGAAACTGCAGGTGTGGGTCTGGAGAGTTTTTGGTTAAACGTGTTTATTTTTCATTCAGTGGGTAGAAAATCCAGAAATCTTACTCAAGTAAAAGTAGAGATACTTCAGAACAGAATTTGATTTGCTTGCCCAGGTCTGCATTTTACTTAAAGCTGCTGAATGTTTACTTTTCATCTCCTTTTACTTGTAGAAGAAATTAAATTCAAAGCAAACACCTGGATAAATACTTCATGTTTCATCAGTGAAAACTTCACCCCAGCATTGTTTTTAAATCTGCATCAACTTCCTGAACTGTGATTAACGGCCGCCTAGATTTGTTCCATGGGCGGCGAAAGGCCCCTGCGCCGCACCTTGAACACCCCTGGCAAATGGAGACGTTTTGTTTTTCTTCGTATGAAATTTTAAAAAATCTTAGGTACAAAACCAATGTTTTTCTTTATTAGGTGTTTTTGTCATAGTAATGTGGCTCACAAATCTCCAGCAACATTTTACTCAAAAACAAACTTAGTAGCACAAACTAATTAAAATGTGCAGTCCAGGGTTTTCAGACGCTTCTCATTTTTATTGCTGACTGACAAGTTATGAACCTGCACAACTTTGAGACCCTTTTTCTGACCTTTTTAATTAAAATACTTGTTAATTTGTCGCTTAGCAACAAAAGGAAAGTAACTGAAAATGAAACCTTTTTACATTTTTAACTGAAAATAAAAATAGATTGTGGCCCCTGAGCTCTTTCTACTTGACGTTGGCCAAATGTTTGGACGCCACTGTTGTCTCTAAAACTTTCACATATTGTTGTGGATAAATTCTGACCAACCAGCTTCCAGCACAGCATTTAAATCAGGCTGAGGTCTACACTTTGACTAGGCCATCGATTCTTTTCTGTTTCGGTCTTTGTTTGACGTTAGAATATCTCAGTGCATAGAGCAGATCAGGCCCAGTGGATGCAACAGAAACCCAAACCATGATTCCTCCACCGCCGTGTTTGGCGGTTCTGAGGTGTTGGTGCTGAAATGTTCGGTTTTCTCCTGGTCACACGTCTCTGTTTTGGTCTCATCTGTCCAGAAAACATCGTTGCAGATGTTTCTCGTCTCATTCGGGTTTGCAAACGTCAGAGACTTTGTGCGGTGAATTCTCCCTCTGACAGAACGGCCTGTGCGCTGCAGCTCCATGACGCAGCTGGGATACTTTTGAATCTAATTTGCCTGTAGTTCTGTTTAATTGCCTTTCTCCCACTCCACTGCAGGGAAGCAGAAGATGTGCTGAGAGATAAAGCTCTGGGCTGCTTCCTCATCCGCCTCAGTGATAAAGCCATCGGCTACATCCTGTCCTACAAGTGAGGCAAATGAGGTTTCCTAGTAAATCATTGAACGATTCGCTCACAACTCTCTGACTGAACGACTGTCCGCCCTTCAGAGGTCAAGACAGGTGTCGCCATTTTGTCATTTCCCAAAATGCCGAGGGGCGGTTTGTGATAGCAGAGACGTCCAGCTGTTTGGCAGTCTGACCCAGCTGATCGAGCATTACAAGGTCCGGCCCATCCAGCCGTTTGGGGAGTTCCTCACCTCCAGCTGCTGCCAGGTGAGACACACAGTCCCGTTTCACAAATATTCCACCTGAGTTCTTCATCTGGACCTTCAGTTTGAGATGGAATTAGCAAGTTGGATATTGTAACCAACAAAGTCTTTTGCACCAAACTAAGTTTTCAGTCAAATATTTGGCTAAAATTATTTAGTTTCAAATTACATTTTTAGCTTTCTAATCAAGTATTAGCTTCCTCATTAAACTTCAAGCTGCATATTTAGTTTGAAGGAAGCTAGGTATTTAGCTAGCTGCCTGTGTATTTAGTTTGAAGGAAGCTAGGTATTTAGCTAGCTGCCTGTGTATTTAGTTTGAAGGAAGCTAGGTATTTAGCTAGCTGCCTGTGTATTTAGTTTGAAGGAAGCTAGGTATTTAGCTAGCTGCCTGTGTATTTAGTTTGAAGGAAGCTAGGTATTTAGCTAGCTGCCTGTGTATTTAGTTTGAAGGAAGCTAGGTATTTAGCTAGCTGCCTGTGTATTTAGTTTGAAGGAAGCTAGGTATTTAGCTAGCTGCCTGTGTATTTAGTTTGCGTTTGGATTGGCTGCTTTGCAAATGTACAAAAAAATTCAAACAAATACATTTTTCTAGAATAATCTGAGTTTTTCTTATCAGTTAGAAAATAATAGCAAACTCAATCAATATTATTTTAGCCTATGTAAATTAACATTTTCACTGCTAATAAGAAAATGTTAGCATGCTAATGTGCTAAACTGGAAAACTCTGTATTTTCACTTTTTATAAACCTCTAAAATATTAACTATATTGAATTTGTTAATTAATAATTATGGTTATTGTTGACTTTGTTAATATGCAAATGTAAGCACAATAGCAAACTATTTGAGTGCCATATATCAGGAAAATGTTAGCTTGCTGCTATGCTAAACAGTTTGAAGCCCACTAGCATTGTGTTCTCTGTTAGCCTGAGAAAATTCTAACTAGCTTTCTTTCTTGCTAATTAGCAAATGTTAGCATGTTTATAAGCTAATTTATGCTACTGGAGTAGAAGATGGTTGTGGTTAAGTTTGACTTTAGTTTGGTCAGATTAGACTCAGATCTGCCTCATATGTTTGAACTGGACCATAAAGTAACTCTGCTGTTTCTCATTAGGACGATGCGGATGATCTGTATGATGTGGTCAATGCCAAGAAGAGTTCAGGTGTCAGTGTTCAAGCTCTGCGGTCCATCTGGGACCAGGTCGAACCTGACAAGAAGAAAAAGGTTCAGCAGCGTCAAAATGAGTCTCCTCCAGCACCGGCGCCTTCCCTTCCTCCCAAATCCAGGAACAGGAAGCTGACGGGGACCGTTTCCGTGGACGCGTCGTCTCTGTCACAGGTGGGATGGAAACTGAAGCTGGACTCATTCTGGTTCCTCTTCAGCTGCAGGTCAGCCTGGTTAGAAAGAGCAAGTCAAATAAGTTAATTATTTACAGTCCATTTAAATTAGTTGCTTTCCCTGCAGGGGCCATTTGCATGTTTTTGAATTTTGTCGGCTCTTAAAGGGTTTTTCTGGTCTTTACAACTGTTGCTCAATGCAGAATGTATCTGCGCATGCACTGGTTTAAATGGTGAATTTTTGCACATCCAGTGCACTACAGTGGACTTCAGACCTGCAGGTTACAGATACCTCCAGGTCACCACCATGAAATGACCATGAAATAAAACAAAGGGCATCATAGAAACTGAACTGTATGGAAGTAACTCTATGGTCTGATCTGGACCTCCTGCGTCTAACATTCAGAGGACATGGCAACGCAGTGAGATGCAACGTTCTCCTGGGAATAGATCCTTACATTTCTGTAGATGCTGCAGCAACATGGTTGAAGGTAGCGCATTAGCTTTAGCATTAGCATGTAGCCCAGAGGTGGGAGTCCTGGTCCTGGAGGTCCAGAGTCCTGGTCCTGGAGTCCTGGTCCTGGAGGTCCGGAGTCCTGGTCCTGGAGGTCCGGAGTCCTGGTCCTGAGTCCTGGTCCTGGATGTCCAGAGTCCTGGTCCTGGAGTCCTGGTCCTGAGTCCTGGTCCTGGAGATCCAAGTCCTGGTCCTGGAGGTCCGGAGTCCTGGTCCTGGAGGTCCAGAGTCCTGGTCCTGGAGGTCCAGAGTCCTGGTCCTGGAGTCCTGGTCCTGGATGTCCAGAGTCCTGGTCCTGTAGGTTGGAGTCCTGGTCCTGGAGATCCAGAGTCCTGGTCCTGGAGGTCCGGAGTCCTGGTCCGGAGATCCAGAGTCCTGGTCCTGGAGGTCCGGAGTCCTGGTCCTGGAGGTCCGGAGTCCTGGTCCTGGAGGTCCAGAGTCCTGGTCCTGGAGGTCCAGAGTCCTGGTCCTGGAGGTCTGGAGTCCTGGTCCTGGAGGTCCAGAGTCCTGGTCCTGGAGGTCCAGAGTCCTGGTCCTGGAGGTCTGGAGTCCTGCAGCTCTTAATGTCTCCCTGGTCCAACACACCTGGATCCATCAGCTGAACCTCCTCCAGGTTCTCCAGTTCTGCTAAGGACCTCATTCTTTGACTCAGGTGTGTTGAAGTGGAGACGCATCTAAAGGTTTCAGGAGGTCCTCCAGGTCTGGACCCTCCAGGTCTGGACCCTCCAGGTCTGGACCTTCAGGTCTGGAGTTGCCCAGCCCTGATTTAGCCCATCCTGTGAAGCAGAATAACACCTTTATTAGGTAAAACATTCACATCTGAGTCCAAAAGAACACAAAACAAGCAGCATAAGACAGGTGAGGATTTGTCCACATAAAGTTTCTGGACTGAATTGTTCTGCCTGGTTGTTTTCAGGCCCTTCCTCCGGTACCAAAGAGAGGACTGCCGTTGGGTTTCTCCCTGAGTGGGTCTCTACCGGACACAACGCCCCACCCCAGTGAGACGCCACCCAACCCAGACCGAGAGCCGAGACCCGGAGGAAGGACGACGGCGCCGTCGGCCGCTGGCAGAGACTCGCTCCACCCAACAGACCCAAACAGCTCAAGTGATTCTCACAGAGAACCGGTGCCGGTTGCTGATCCGGGCCAGGTGGGGAACCGGAGCCGATCCCTGCCGTATCTGGGCGCCGCCGACGAGGACGAGGAGGAGAAATACTCCAACAGGTTCAACGGCCTGTCGGTCGCAGCGTCCGCTCAGAGCAGCTCCGGGTCAGAACCGCGGCCCGGCGGCCAGGACCGGCTGAGGCCCAACCCTCTGTACCGGTCCTCCGAGGCCCGGTCCGGTCCGGACGGCACGTACGCCCAGGTCCCTGAGGGCCCGACCCGGACCGCCGACGACACGTACGAGCCGATCCCGCGAGGCGGTGCCGGACTCGGCAACACCTACGAGTCGGTGGAGGACGTGAAGAGCAAGAAGCCCAAAAGCACCTGGGGGAAAAACGTAAGAAAGGAAAAGACTGGGGTTCGTTTCCACTGAGCCGGTCCGGTCCGGTTCGGTCCGGTCCGGTTCGGTCCGGTCCGGTTCGGTTCGGTCCGGTCCGGTTCGGTCCGGTCCGGTCCGGTTCGGTCCGGTTCGGTCCGGTTCGGTCCGGTCCGGTTCGGTCCGGTCCGGTTCGGTCCGGTCCGGTTCGGTCCGGTCCGGTTCGGTCCGGTTCGGTCCGGTCCGGTCCGGTTCGGTCCGGTCCGGTTGGGTCCGGTCCGGTCCGGTTCGGTCCGGTTCGGTCCGGTTCGGTCCGGTCCGGTGTCGGTCCGGTGGTTCGGTCCGGTCCGGTCCGGTTCGGTCCGGTCCGGTTGGGTCGGTCCGGTCCCGGTCCGGTCCGGTCCGGTCCGTTCGGTCGTCCGGTTCCGGTTCGGTCGGTCCGGTTCGCCGTTTGATCCGTTTCTATAGCCCAAACTGCTGATGACGCAGTGCCATCCCTGGGTCCAGGTCCAGGTCCAGGTCCAGGTTCCAGGTCCAGGTCCAGGTCCAGGTCCAGGTCCAGGTCCAGGTCCAGGTCCAGATGGTACCGGACGGTTTGGATCTCCAGTTCACTAACGGGACAGAGAATCGTCCCCGTTTGCTTCCCGTGGCTCTAAAATGACCCCATTTGTCCTGTTTGGGTTTGCCGGCGCCGCCCAACTGGTGCCAAGGCGTTTTAGAGTCCATGTCGGGACAGACGACACTTTTCCCAAAAAACCTCAGAAATTTTCAAGAAGAAAACCTGGAAATTTCAGTTTCACAAGTTCAGAATTTTCAACCTTCGAGGCTCAGAAATGTCTTTATTTTTCCTTGAAAATGTCTCAGATTTCTGGTGTAAATTTCCTAATTTTTCTGTGTGTGGCGTCGTAACCTGGTGGTGGACCGGTTCTGGATCGGTCCAGGACAGTCTGGTTCTGGATCGGTCCAGGACAGTCTGGTTCTGGATCGGTCCAGGACAGTCTGGTTCTGGATCGGTCCAGGACAGTCTGGTTCTGGATCGGTCCAGGACCGGTTCTGGATCGGTCCAGGACAGTCTGGTTCTGGATCGGTCCAGGACCGGTTCTGGATCGGTCCAGGACAGGTCCAGGACCGGTTCTGGATCGGTCCAGGACAGTCTGGTTCTGGATCGGTCCAGGACCGGTTCTGGATCGGTCCAGGACAGGTCCAGGACCGGTTCTGGATCGGTCCAGGACAGTCTGGTTCTGGATCGGTCCAGGACAGTCTGGTTCTGGATCGGTCCAGGACAGTCTGGTTCTGGATCGGTCCAGGACCGGTTCTGGATCGGTCCAGGACAGTCTGGTTCTGGATCGGTCCAGGACCGGTTCTGGATCGGTCCAGGACAGGTCCAGGACCGGTTCTGGATCGGTCCAGGACAGTCTGGTTCTGGATCGGTCCAGGACAGTCTGGTTCTGGATCGGTCCAGGACAGTCTGGTTCTGGATCGGTCCAGGACCGGTTCTGGATCGGTCCAGGACAGTCTGGTTCTGGATCGGTCCAGGACAGTCTGGTTCTGGATCGGTCCAGGACCGGTTCTGGATCGGTCCAGGACAGTCTGGTTCTGGATCGGTCCAGGACCGGTTCTGGACCGGTTCTGGATCGGTTCTGGACCGGTTCTGGACCTGCCGGCCCATAAACCCGCCCAGCGACGCTGCGCTCAGTGGAAATGAGACGTCAGTATGTTGCTGATCAAACCTGAAAATGCTTCTTAATTTTGTGTTGCAGAACATTAACTGGAAGAAGTTTTTCCCTGATAACAAGAAGAAATGAATGAAATTGGTTCTGGACCTTCTCTGCTGTCGGACTCTGGTTGGTTCTGGACCTTCTCTGCTGTCGGACTCTGGTTGGTTCTGGACCTTCTCTGCTGTCGGACTCTGGTTGGTTCTGGACCTTCTCTGCTGTCGGACTCTGGTTGGTTCTGGACCTTCTCTGCTGTCGGACTCTGGTTGGTTCTGGACCTTCTCTGCTGTCGGACTCTGGTTGGTTCTGGACCTTCTCTGCTGTCGGACTCTGGTTGGTTCTGGACCTTCTCTGCTGTCGGACTCTGGTTGGTTCTGGACCTTCTCTGCTGTCGGACTCTGGTTGGTTCTGGACCTTCTCTGCTGTCGGACTCTGGTTGGTTCTGGACCTTCTCTGCTGTCGGACTCTGGTTGGTTCTGGACCTTCTCTGCTGTCGGACTCTGGTTGGTTCTGGACCTTCTCTGCTGTCGGACTCTGGTTGGTTCTGGACCTTCTCTGCTGTCGGACTCTGGTTGGTTCTGGACCTTCTCTGCTGTCGGACTCTGGTTGGTTCTGGACCTTCTCTGCTGTCGGACTCTGGACCGTCCGGGTTTCCTGGTTAATATGTCAGACATTTCCTCAGTTCAGATTCACATTGATTCTATAATTTGACATTTTCAAGATACATTTGCTTTATGGAAACATTTTAGGAAAATAATAATTTTTGATAAAACCTTTTGGCGCCAGGATGAAATGGTTTGTTTGGCTGCAGCAGAACCTTTTTGGCGTCACACGGGTCACATGATCAACAACCGGATGTTGCCACTGACCCAAACCACGCAGAAGAAGAAGACAGGAAGTAGTTGAAGGATGATTTAATGACTTAATCACGTCTGATTTTAATTGTGTTTTTAATCAATGGAAACTGTTTTTTTGAAATAAATGGATTATTGACAGAGTTTAGTAGAAACACAGATGGTGACCTGCTTCCCACCTGGTCCAATCACCTGTCAGATCTTCCTCTTCTCATCCTGTATCTCTGTTTTCCTCCTGTTGATGGTTTATGACTCCTGGACTTTACTGTTTGGTTTTTCTTATTGTAAATTAATTGTAAAGCACTGAGTTTCATTGCGTTGCACTATTTTATGAGAAGATGTTTCCATTCTAAGTCACAGGGGAAGAAATAAAGGTTTCAGTTGAACATTAAACTGAATGTAACGCTCAGTAGTCATGAAATGATTCAGATAAATCACAAAGCACCAATATTAGATTGGATTTATTTGTAAATGTTGGGAAAAAGGGAATCAGTAACTTAGAGTTAACCTGGATGTTTTTGTCATGAAGCCAGATTTAGTGAAGCAGATGACATAAATGAATGGATTAAATGTCATCCTTCAGTGGGAAGGTCGCTGGTTCTATCTTTGTTTCATTTATTTATAATGTTCTGTCTTTGTTTATAAGTTTATTTCTATTTGATGACTGCGTCTTAAGTTTTCCTGTGTAGGAATTTAACTATCCGAGACTCAAATTCCAAGAATTTCTGTTATGTTCTGTTGTTTCCCTCAACTTGACAATAAATGTATTTGAAAGTTATGCCTGCTAATGAATGTTAACTATAAGAGGTGTTGTTTTGCTTCAGAGTAAAGCAGCTGAGTTAGTTTCCTCCTAAAGTAAAGTTATTACCTTTGCAGGAGATTCTGGTTCTGGGCTCGGAACCTTGCAGTTCCCTCTTGTGGCCACCAGGGGGCGGCGCAGTTCACCCGCCTGGATTCCAGCGCAGAAGAAGACAGGAGGTCCGTCCAGATTCCAAACAGATTCCCGTTGGAAAGTCCGACAGATTCCCGGTTTCCCGTTTTTATCCAATCACGTTTCGGACGAACCGGTTCGGTTTGGCACGATGGGCACCAGAGACGATGAGTACGACTATCTGTTCAAAGGTGGGTCGCGGTTCCGTCGCTGTTTCCTCCCGGGCTAACTGGCAGCTAACGGAACCAGCCTGTTCTTTTGTGTTCCGTTTGGCTCTCTGGACCGGGTCAGAACCGGTAGTCAGGCGGTGTTGGCCCGAACGGCTCCGCTGGGATCCTGACCCAACCAAGCGGTTCCCTTTCCGACCCGGCGGCTCGGTTCTGGCTCGGTTCTGGCTCCGTGTTAGCAGCTAGCTGCGGGCTAGCCGGCTGGCTGTGGGACACACCTTGGACCGTTATCATCCCGGTCCGAACCGGAACCTTCAGCTGGACCCTGGACCGGAACCGAGCCGTTCCGGTTCTGGTCCAGCTGACACTTTTAGCTGCTGCTAACATTAGCATTCATGCGTTCATTTATTTACGGGACACAGCAAAAGTATTCGCTCCCTTTCAACGGTAAAAATCTGAAAAGTGTGGCGTGAATGTGGATGTTGACCCTCAAGGAAAGATCGGGATGGAGATTCACCTCCCAGCAGGACCAACAGAGATGATACGGGGTGGCCTAGTCAAAGTACAGACCCAAATCAAGCTAAGACAGACTCGTGAACGGCTGAGTGAGCCGTTCATTCATTCATTCAGAGAAACTACGGATGAGCTTCTGCAGATCTGAATGTAAATGCAGATAATAGTTTCAATGTTGCTCGACTTTCTGCTGGTTCGTCACATCAAACCCCTGGAAGTTTGAGGCTTCGTGGAGCAGAAAATAAACCGATGCTGTCAATAAAATGAATCACAACCAGTGAGGTGATTAAAACCTTTGATCGGTTAATTGCTATTGAATTTGTTTAATGTTTCAACCTGTTGTTGGTTTATTTCGTGTTTACATGGAAACGGCCACCAGCTGCTTTTGGAGATCTTCTTTTTGGAAGACAGGAAAACCTGAAACCTTTGGTGGTTTGTTGTCACTGATTCCTTAAAACAAAATGCTGCTGCTGCTCTTTGTTGTTTTTGAGCAGCTCAAGGCAGAAAGATGTCAAAGTTCAGGTTTTTTTGTGCTGCCACATTTTCAGCTGGTTCTATTGGAGCATAATAATTTCAAAAAGTGAAATAAAACTAATTCTCCAGTCGGTTTGTTGTAAAAGATACAAAGGCTTCTTAGAATCAGATTCTTGTAACAAATGTAAACATAGTTAATCGTGAATCGGTAAAATAAACCGAGATCATTAAATCCTGACCATAACATAAATGGATTTATGTCATAAAATCACAGAGGAAAGTTTGGATGTCTGTGACCAGTCTGTATCTGTCACCAGTCTGTAACCAGTCTGTGACCAGTCTGTAACCAGTCTGTATCTGTCACCAGTCTGTAACCAGTCTGTAACCAGTCTGTGACCAGTCTGTGACCAGTCTGTCACCAGTCTGTCACCAGTCTGTAACCAGTCTGTAACCAGTCTGTATCTGTCACCAGTCTGTAACCAGTCTGTATCTGTCACCAGTCTGTAACCAGTCTGTAACCAGTCTGTGACCAGTCTGTAACCAGTCTGTATCTGTCACCAGTCTGTAACCAGTCTGTATCTGTCACCAGTCTGTAACCAGTCTGTCACCAGTCTGTAACCAGTCTGTATCTGTCACCAGTCTGTAACCAGTCTGTATCTGTCACCAGTCTGTAACCAGTCTGTCACCAGTCTGTAACCAGTCTGTATCTGTCACCAGTCTGTAACCAGTCTGTCACCAGTCTGTAACCAGTCTGTGACCAGTCTGTAACCAGTCTGTAACCAGTCTGTATCTGTAACCAGTCTGTCACCAGTCTGTAACCAGTCTGTGATCAGTCTGTAACCAGTCTGTGATCAGTCTGTAACCAGTCTGTAACCAGTCTGTCACCAGTCTGTCACCAGTCTGTAACCAGTCTGTATCTGTAACCAGTCTGTGACCAGTCTGTAACCAGTCTGTATCTGTCACCAGTCTGTAACCAGTCTGTATCTGTCACCAGTCTGTAACCAGTCTGTCACCAGTCTGTAACCAGTCTGTATCTGTCACCAGTCTGTAACCAGTCTGTATCTGTCACCAGTCTGTAACCAGTCTGTGACCAGTCTGTAACCAGTCTGTATCTGTAACCAGTCTGTCACCAGTCTGTAACCAGTCTGTGATCAGTCTGTAACCAGTCTGTGATCAGTCTGTAACCAGTCTGTAACCAGTCTGTCACCAGTCTGTCACCAGTCTGTAACCAGTCTGTATCTGTAACCAGTCTGTGATCAGTCTGTAACCAGTCTGTATCTGTCACCAGTCTGTCACCAGTCTGTGACCAGTCTGTAACCAGTCTGTAACCAGTCTGTGACCAGTCTGTAACCAGTCTGTGACCAGTCTGTAACCAGTCTGTAACCAGTCTGTAACCAGTCTGTAACCAGTCTGTGATCAGTCTGTAACCAGTCTGTAACCAGTCTGTCACCAGTCTGTCACCAGTCTGTAACCAGTCTGTAACCAGTCTGTATCTGTAACCAGTCTGTGACCAGTCTGTAACCAGTCTGTAACCAGTCTGTATCTGTAACCAGTCTGTGACCAGTCTGTAACCAGTCTGTAACCAGTCTGTAACCAGTCTGTGACCAGTCTGTAACCAGTCTGTGACCAGTCTGTAACCAGTCTGTAACCAGTCTGTAACCAGTCTGTAACCAGTCTGTAACCAGTCTGTGATCAGTCTGTAACCAGTCTGTCACCAGTCTGTCACCAGTCTGTAACCAGTCTGTAACCAGTCTGTAACCAGTCTGTATCTGTAACCAGTCTGTATCTGTCACCAGTCTGTCACCAGTCTGTGACCAGTCTGTAACCAGTCTGTGACCAGTCTGTAACCAGTCTGTGACCAGTCTGTAACCAGTCTGTAACCAGTCTGTAACCAGTCTGTCACCAGTCTGTCACCAGTCTGTAACCAGTCTGTATCTGTAACCAGTCTGTGACCAGTCTGTAACCAGTCTGTGATCAGTCTGTAACCAGTCTGTAACCAGTCTGTCACCAGTCTGTCACCAGTCTGTAACCAGTCTGTAACCAGTCTGTATCTGTAACCAGTCTGTGACCAGTCTGTAACCAGTCTGTAACCAGTCTGTATCTGTAACCAGTCTGTGATCAGTCTGTCACCAGTCTGTCACCAGTCTGTAACCAGTCTGTCACCAGTCTGTCACCAGTCTGTAACCAGTCTGTAACCAGTCTGTATCTGTAACCAGTCTGTGACCAGTCTGTAACCAGTCTGTAACCAGTCTGTATCTGTAACCAGTCTGTGATCAGTCTGTCACCAGTCTGTCACCAGTCTGTAACCAGTCTGTGACCAGTCTGTAATCAGTCTGTAACCAGTCTGTATCTGTAACCAGTCTGTGACCAGTCTGTAACCAGTCTGTAACCAGTCTGTAACCAGTCTGTGATCAGTCTGTCACCAGTCTGTAACCAGTCTGTAACCAGTCTGTGATCAGTCTGTCACCAGTCTGTAACCAGTCTGTAATCAGTCTGTAACCAGTCTGTCACCAGTCTGTCACCAGTCTGTGACCAGTCTGTAATCAGTCTGTAACCAGTCTGTATCTGTAACCAGTCTGTCACCAGTGTGTAACCACCAGTCTGTAACCAGTCTGTGACCAGTCTGTAACCAGTCTGTATCTGTAACCAGTCTGTCACCAGTCTGTAACCAGTCTGTATCTGTGACCAGTCTGTAACCAGTCTTTGATCAGTCTGTAACCAGTCTGTAACCAGTCTGTATCTGTGATCAGTCTGTAACCAGACTGTATCTGTAACCAGTCTGTCACCAGTCTGTGATCAGTCTGTAACCAGTCTGTGACCAGTCTGTAACCAGTCTGTGATCAGTCTGTAACCAGTCTGTGACCAGTCTGTAACCAGTCTGTATCTGTGATCAGTCTGTAACCAGACTGTATCTGTAACCAGTCTGTCACCAGTCTGTGATCAGTCTGTAACCAGTCTTTGATCAGTCTGTAACCAGTCTGTAACCAGTCTGTATCTGTGATCAGTCTGTAACCAGACTGTATCTGTAACCAGTCTGTCACCAGTCTGTGATCAGTCTGTAACCAGTCTGTGACCAGTCTGTAACCAGTCTGTGATCAGTCTGTAACCAGTCTGTGACCAGTCTGTAACCAGTCTGTATCTGTGATCAGTCTGTAACCAGACTGTATCTGTAACCAGTCTGTCACCAGTCTGTGATCAGTCTGTCACCAGTCTGTCCACTGGGACGAAATGATGGTTTTCTTAACGACAGGAATGGGCTTCTATAGCTTCTATAGCTTCTATAGCTTCTATAGTTCGGATAATTTTAAGTTATTTCCAGGGGAGATGAACGTTCAGGCAGCAGTTCTCCAGCGCTCCTTTGGTAGAAAACATGCTGGATTAGCGGAACCAGAACCGGGCCGCCTGTAACTCTGCTCTCTGCGCCTCAGTGGTCCTCATCGGAGACTCGGGCGTCGGGAAGAGCAACCTGCTGTCCCGCTTCACCCGGAACGAGTTCAACCTGGAGAGCAAGAGCACCATCGGCGTGGAGTTCGCCACGCGCAGCATCCAGGTGGACGGCAAGACGGTGAAGGCCCAGATCTGGGACACGGCGGGCCAGGAGCGCTACCGGGCCATCACGTCAGCGTGAGTCCAGCAAGGCATGCTGGGAGCTGCTTCAGCTGCTCAGAAAGGCTTTACGCTTTCCTTAATAACAGCTTCCGAAGTTCTGATGGAGAATAGTTCAGTGAGTCTTTCACAAGCAGATCCGAGAACTCAACTTGACTCAGATGGTCGTAAAGGAACATTTATTTATCTGAGATCAGTACTTTTGGTGTGATCATACATACTTGGATTCGTAGCAGCAGTAATTACATATTGATATTCTTTTTTTTCCAAGATGGCCACCATTGTTTGCACTTGTTATTAATCACTGCTAACTGCTACGTTTGCTGAACAAGAATCTTAGTTCTGCTAATGCTAAACATAAGAAATTAGCCAAAGCTAACATATAAGAAATTAGCCAAAGCTAACGCTAAACATATAAGAAATTAGCCAAAGCTAACGCTAAACATATAAGAAATTAGCCAAAGCTAACGCTAAGCATATAAGAAATTAACCAAAGGTAATGCTAAACATATAAGAAATTAGCCAAAGCTAACACTAAACATATAATTAGCAGAAGCTGTATATTGTATTGTAGTTCTGTTGAATTTATCAGTAGCAAAATTTTGAAAAAAAAAACGGTTTTGCAGAAGCTAAGGCTAAACACAAAATAACTGATAGCAGCTAACATAAATCACTAAGTGCAAAAAATTAGCAGAAGCTCCTGGCTAACCGCTAAACAAAAAAATGAGCAGAAAGTAATCCTAAACTGCTAATCTCTTTAAAAATAGTAGATGCTAATGCAAACACATTACAAACTTGCCAGAAGCTAACGCTAGTCACATAAAACATAAAAGAAGCTAATGCTAAACTGCTAAACACATTAGGAAATTAGCAGAAGCTATCACTACATGCATACAAAATTAGTGTAAGCCAATGCTGAACCACTAGCTAACGCTAACCAAAACTGTCCTTTAGTCTCACATCTTCATCCCTTTCCAGTTGACGACTGCCGTGAAACTCAGTTTCTGGTTTTACTCCATATTATCACTTTAAAGTTGAATTAACAGGATGATCAAAGAGACCAAACACATAATGAGTCATTTTATTTCAATTATCGCTTAGAAAAATGCTTCGGTCCAAGTGGCCGATGGGAAATATGAAAAAACATGTCAGATTGTTCCAGTAACAGTCTGACAGTGTGGTGCTGATGGCGACTGCTTGTGACGCTGCAGGTACTACCGCGGCGCGGTGGGGGCGCTGCTGGTCTACGACATCGCCAAGCACCTGACCTACGAGAACGTGGAGCGCTGGCTGAAGGAGCTGCGGGATCACGCCGACAGCAACATCGTCATCATGCTGGTGGGCAACAAGAGCGACCTGCGCCACCTGCGCGCCGTGCCCACCGACGAGGCCCGCGCCTTCGCCGGTCAGTCCACATCCAGGATGGGAGCGGGGACGACGCGTCCCGCCGGTCTCACGTCTCACAGGCGTCTCTTCCGCTTCCCTCCACAGAGAAAAACGGTTTGTCCTTTCTGGAGACGTCGGCGCTGGACTCCACCAACGTGGAGACGGCCTTCCAGACCATCCTGACAGGTGAGCTCTGACTTTATGGACCGTCTCTGTCCCAGCCAGCAGGACGCGTCCCCCGCGGGACGGGCGTGTCCGCCGTCCTTACCAGAGCTTTATGAGGCTGTTAGCTGCAGCTAACGCGGAGCGGCTAGCTTAACTCTGAGGGTGGAGCAGCTAGCTCATCTCTGATCTCTGAGGGTGGAGCAGCTAGCTCATCTCTGATGGTCGAGCGGCTAGCTCATCTCTGAGGGTGGAGCAGCTAGCTCATCTCTGATGGTCGAGCGGCTAGCTCATCTCTGAGGGTGGAGCGGCTAGCTTTTCTCTGGGGTGGAGCGGCTAGCTCATCTCTGGGGTTGAGCAGCTAGCTCATCTCTGATGGTCGAGCGGCTAGCTCATCTCTGATGGTCGAGCGGCTAGCTCATCTCTGATGGTCGAGCGGCTAGCTCATCTCTGAGGGTGGAGCGGCTAGCTTTTCTCTGGGGGTGGAGCGGCTAGCTCATCTCTGAGGGTTGAGCAGCTAGCTTATCTCAGCCGTGCAGCAGCAGGCAGAGGCGGAGTGTCTGATTGGTGCAGAGGAAACGACACTAAGTATGACAGGAAGTATGGAGTCCATCCAGACGTTTCTCTAAAGGCGATTCATCTCTGCAAAACCCACATGGTTCATTTATTCACAGTTTAAAAATAAAAGGACTTAAATTTTAACAATATTTTGTCAGCTGTATTAAATGCTGACTGACTTAATAAGCTTAAATATATGTACTGAATGTAGCGAACTAGGAATGTATTCGGTTGCTGAAAAAAGATGAGAATGAAATAATTAACAAATATTCATGATATTTAATAATGTTAAAACTTTGAAAAGTTTATCCTCAAAATAAACTTTAATTAGTGACGTCATGATTTTTTCCTGTTACTATTTTTCTGTCGTTAAATCTTCGCAGCAAAGTTAACGTGAAATTCATATTCCTAAAAAGAACTGCATAAAGTGGGTTTATCACCCACACCGGACTTTGTTTGAACCATTTTTCTTTCCGGTTCTGTTATGGCTCCACCATGTTTGTTTCTGTGTCAACTGGCTCTGCTTCAGGATTACCAGCGGCGCCCTCTGCTGGACGGAGGCCAAACGTTATCAGTTAATCAGACAAATTTCAATCGAATAAACGATTGATCGACAGTGGCTGAATCGTTTGGACCACTGAGCTGAAGTCGAGTTGTGGTTCTGCGTGTTTGGCTCCTGTGTGGTCGCCTGGCCGTAAACGTTGTCCCGTGTCCCTGCAGAGATCTACCGGATCGTCTCCCAGAAGCAGATGTCGGAGCGCCAGGAGAGCGACATGTCGCCTAGCAACAACGTGGTCAACATCCAGGTGCAGCCCACTGAGAACAAGCCAAAGATGCAGTGCTGTCAGAACATCTAGCCCGGCCGCGGACCCGCCGCTGCCCCCCCCTGCCCCCCCCCCCCCCCCCCCTCCCGTCCCAAACAGACTGTCTGATCGAGACGCAGATTTAATCCTGCGACCTGAACTCTTCCTGACCTCATGCTGACCCCCGACCCCACCAGTACATAACGTGCCCCCCCCCCCCCCCCCCCCCCCCCGCAGGACGGCAGGCGCATTTCATATCACATTAGATTTCATTACTGTAGACGCGCTGACATGTCACTGAAATGTCTTAAAATATGAATGTGATTCTTTTCTCGTCTCCTTCCTTCATGTAATCACCGTAAAGCACATCGTATCGCAGCTTTTAAGCCCCGCCCCCTTCCTCCTCTTTAGTGCAATGTACTGTGGAGGCGGCGGCGGCGCGGTCCGATCGGGAACGCCGCCCCCGCCGCCACCGCCAGGCTCCACCTGGATCACTAGAATCAGTCCGTCACGTTTTTCCGACTATGCAGAGCCGAGCGCTTCTGGAGAAATGAAGGACTGAAACGCTAATCTTTTTCCCGGATGACATTCCTGGGCAGCCGACTCTGCGTGGCGTTTTCCCAGAATCCACGGCGGCAGGAGAGAGAGGAGCCGGGCGATCACTGATTCCTAGCAACACGCTCTTCTAGCTGAAGTTTGATTGTCTGCACGTCCAGAACTAGAACCACATGAGGCGGGCGGATCCATGCAGCCGGGCCCCGCCCCCTGCCTCGTGGCCCCGCCCCCTGCCTCGTGGCCCCGCCCCCTCCCGGTCACATGACGCCTACGTTTCACCGAGCTGCCTCTGATTCGACACGATGCATGGCTTTCTGTCGTTCGCCTTACATAGCCGACATTCTCATTCCTCCTGCTGGAAGAAGGTTCTGGTGGGCAGCGTGACGCGCCGACGGGTCGGTCCGGTCCAGTCGGTCCGATCCGGTTGGGTTCGATCCGGTTCGGTCCTGTCCAGTCGGTCCGGTCCGGTTGGGTTCGATCCGATCCGGTTCGGTCCTGTCCAGTCGGTCCAGTCCAGTCGGTCCGGTCCGGTTGGGTTCGATCCGGTTCGGTCCTGTCCAGTCGGTCCAGTCCAGTCGGTCCGGTCCGGTTGGGTTCGATCCGATCCGGTTCGGTCCTGTCCAGTCGGTCCGGTCGGGTCCGGTCCGGTTGGGTTCGATCCGGTTCGGTCCTGTCCAGTCGGTCCGGTTGGGTTCGATCCGGTTCGGTCCTGTCCAGTCGGTCCGGTCCGGTCCGGTTGGGTTCGATCCGATCCGGTTCGGTCCTGTCCAGTCGGTCCGGTTGGGTTCGATCCGGTTCGGTCCTGTCCAGTCGGTCCGGTCCGGTTGGGTTCGATCCGGTTCGGTCCTGTCCAGTCGGTCCGGTCCGGTCCGGTTGGGTTCGATCCGATCCGGTTCGGTCCTGTCCAGTCGGTCCGGTCGGTTCGTTCCGGTCCGGTTGGGTTCGATCCGGTTCGGTCCTGTCCAGTCGGTCCGGTCCGGTCCGGTTCGATCCGGTCCGGTTGGGTTCGATCCGGTTCGGTCCTGTCCAGTCGGTCCGGTCCGGTCCGGTTCGATCCGGTCCGGTTGGGTTCGATCCGATCCGGTTCGGTCCTGTCCAGTCGGTCCGGTCGGGTTCGATCCGGTCCGGTTGGGTTCGATCCGATCCGGTTCGGTCCTGTCCAGTCGGTCCGGTCCGGTTGGGTTCGATCCGGTTCGGTCCTGTCCAGTCGGTCCGGTCCGGTCCGGTCCGGTTGGGTTCGATCCGATCCGGTTCGGTCCTGTCCAGTCGGTCCGGTCGGGTTCGTTCCGGTCCGGTTGGGTTCGATCCGGTTCGGTCCTGTCCAGTCGGTCCGGTCCGGTCCGGTTCGATCCGGTCCGGTTGGGTTCGATCCGATCCGGTTCGGTCCTGTCCAGTCGGTCCGGTCGGGTTCGATCCGGTCCGTTGGGTTCGATCCGATCCGGTTCGGTCCTGTCCAGTCGGTCCGGTCCGGTTGGGTTCGATCCGGTTCGGTCCTGTCCAGTCGGTCCGGTCCGGTTGGGTTCGATCCGGTTCGGTCCTGTCCAGTCGGTCCGGTCCGTCCGGTCCGGTTGGGTTCGATCCGATCCGGTTCGGTCCTGTCCAGTCGGTCCGGTCGGTTCGTCCGGTCCGGTTGGGTTCGATCCGGTTCGGTCCTGTCCAGTCGGTCCGGTCCGGTCCGGTTCGATCCGGTCGGTTGGGTTCGATCCGGTTCGGTCCTGTCCAGTCGGTCCGTCCGGTCCGGTCGATCCGGTCCGGTTGGTTCGATCCGATCCGGTTCGGTCCTGTCCAGTCGGTCCGGTCGGTTCGATCCGGTCCGGTTGGGTTCGATCCGATCCGGTTCGGTCTGTCCATCGTCGGTCCGGTTGGGTTCGATCCGGTTCGGTCCTGTCCAGGTCGGTCCGGTCTCCGGTCCGGTTGGGTTCGATCCGATCCGGTTCGGTCCTGTCCAGTCGGTCCGGTCGGGTTCGTTCCGGTCCGGTTGGGTTCGATCCGGTTCGGTCCTGTCCAGTCGGTCCGGTCCGGTTGGGTTCGATCCGGTTCGGTCCTGTCCAGTCGGTCCGGTCCGGTCCGGTTCGATCCGGTCCGGTTGGGTTCGATCCGATCCGGTTCGGTCCTGTCCAGTCGGTCCGGTCGGGTTCGATCCGGTCCGGTTGGGTTCGATCCGATCCGGTTCGGTCCTGTCCAGTCGGTCCGGTCCGGTTGGGTTCGATCCGGTTCGGTCCTGTCCAGTCGGTCCGGTCCGGTTGGGTTCGATCCGGTTCGGTCCTGTCCAGTCGGTCCGGTCCGGTCCGGTCCGGTTGGGTTCGATCCGATCCGGTTCGGTCCTGTCCAGTCGGTCCGGTCGGGTTCGTTCCGGTCCGGTTGGGTTCGATCCGGTTCGGTCCTGTCCAGTCGGTCCGGTCCGGTTGGGTTCGATCCGGTTCGGTCCTGTCCAGTCGGTCCGGTCCGGTTGGGTTCGATCCGGTTCGGTCCTGTCCAGTCGGTCCGGTCCGGTCCGGTTGGGTTCGATCCGATCCGGTTCGGTCCTGTCCAGTCGGTCCGGTCGGGTTCGTTCCGGTCCGGTTGGGTTCGATCCGGTTCGGTCCTGTCCAGTCGGTCCGGTTCGATCCGGTCCGGTTGGGTTCGATCCGGTTCGGTCCTGTCCAGTCGGTCCGGTCCGGTCCGGTTCGATCCGGTCCGGTTGGGTTCGATCCGATCCGGTTCGGTCCTGTCCAGTCGGTCCGGTCCGGTTGGGTTCGATCCGGTCCGGTCCGGCTCTAACCCTGAGTGTGTGTTGTGCTTACAGTTTGACCCCAGGAGTGTGTGTGTGTGTTTGGTAGCGGGCAGCTCTGGACGAACCGATTCCTTTTCTCTGAGTTCTGGTCCTGGTCGTGTTTCACGTTGGTTCTGTTGTTGTTGTTGTTGTTTTTTTAAAACCTGTGTTGATTCTTCTTTTTTATTGAATCCTGTAACTGACTGTAATTTCAGAGAAAACACCAGAATGAAGTGATGTCAGGTGGACTCGACTCGACGGTTTTATGTTCTGTACAGACCAATGAATTGTACAATTGTGTCTATATAAGTTATCAGTTTATCTTAATAAAGCGCACCAGTCATAAACCTGCTGATCAGCTCCATCATTTATTCGCTCTCTGTTCAATGTTTGCAAAACTGTCAGGTAGTTTTCAGGTAGCGACTCGGAACAGTTTGGGAGCTCGGCTAGTAGCTAGCAAGCTAACATGCTAATTGGTAACACGTCGGACGAGGTGGAGAATTTACTCAAGTAAAAGTAAAAAAGTACTGGCTTTTAAAAATACTTGAGTATTAAAAGTAATAGTACTTGCTGAATGCATTACCTAATCCCTAATACAATATTAAGTGAGCTGATCATATTTAATTTTAATACATCAGTAATGTGTCATTTCAATGAACAAAGCCACAGATTAGACATATATTCTTATTGTGTTTATTCTCTGTAACATAGTTTAGACTTAGATATGTGATTCTATGAATCATAATGTCAGGGATGGAAACATCTTGTCTCCTGTCTTAACAGCATGAACTTCACTTTTTTTGCCACTAGTGGCTTTTATTTTGAAAGAAATCCAACAGAGAGGGAAAAGAGGGTGCGGGGGGGAACATGCAACCAAGGAGCCACGGAGCAGAGTTTTAGTCAGGACCAGCAACCCAAGACCAAGACCAGCCCTGGGCTACATGACACAATAAAATTAAGTTTACCTATCAAAATTGGTTCTCAGATTGATCTGAAAGATCCACATTCCCATAAAAACACTCAAATACTTAGAGCTGAAATATATTTAACCAGTAAAGATCCATCCAGAAGAATCGGATGTTCCTGAACGTTAAATAACTGCAGACTTTGGTCACAGCTTGTTCCATACATGCGACACCTCAGTCAACACACAATAATTGGAGAAGCTCCTCGCTGCAGCAAACAGGAAGAGGCGGGACGGACCGCTGTCAGCCTCAGACCTTATATGGAAATGGGACCATTGAACTCCGGAAGTGAAGGTGGCGCTATTTCCTGTATTATCCGCCGTCTCCCGTTTTTATTTTCTTTTGAAATATGTGATATATCTTCACCTTTAGGAAGGAGTTTCACTCTCAGCATGTATTTGAACTTCTATATTTTATTTACTGAAACGCAGCTCACAGTTTTTAACAAATTCTGTAGTTTTTTCCTTAGTCCCATCTTTTCGGGGTTTACTGCTGCCTCTAGTGGCCTGGCGGTGGTAACACGACTAATATAATCACGTCTGTTGGAGCCTAATAAGACTTAGATAGTTATTTTTTTTGCTAAATTAATTTTCACAGATCTAAAGGTAGATCCATCTATGTATCTATTTATGCATTGATTGATTTGCTTTGCTTGGACCCTCCTCCTCGTCATTCAGCTACCGGCAGTGATTGACAGGCACAGCCAGCTGTTGGGGGGAGTCTGATTGTTTGGTGAAGGAGCCGAGGAGTGAATGGCTTTTGTACCGCAAATAGTTTTTTTTTTAAAGTCAACTCGGAGATTATTTTTTGTTATTCTTGTAAGTAAATTCCTTTGATACAGAAAGTCTCTGCGAGTGCTTTTTATTGTTTGAGTGAGTCGAAAACCTCCTGCCTAATAACTACTCTGGCATTTTTGTTGTGTGGAATTTTTTGAAATGCAAGAGAAGCCATTACAACGTTACTAAATCAGAATACCACAACGTCTTTATTCATTTCGGCATTACTGGCACCGTAAAAGATACATTATCTGATAAAACACCATATTTTTTCACTTTTTTAAGGCTGTAGAGCTAATTAAATAACAAACAATACTTTTATACATTATGAATAATATCCATATCCCCATCAGTTATAGGAGGAAGAAAAGAAATGGAGACGTGAAAAACAACATGATCAACTATAATAAAAAATACCATTTGCAATATATACATAAGAAATTTAATTCAGCAAAAGTCAATAACAAACAAATTAGGAATAACAACCCAGGTTGTTAAACAGATACAAGCAAAAAAATCATATTTTTGTTTTCATGGTGCCATGTACGTTATTCTGAGATACTATTTATATATAGGTCTTATATATAGGAAAAATAAGATAAAACTATTTATAAACGATAAATCATATTCATAGAATCACATTATCAACAATTTGTAAATAGACAAAACACTTACACATTTACCACAGCTCACTATAGGTAAATGTTATTTAGTTTGGTTAAGAATAATTATTGCACTGTCAATAAATAACTTCTAATAGATGTTCTTAGTTCCTAAAGGAAACTTCAACATCTTCATGAGCTCAGAGGGTCAAACTAATAAATAAAGACGATGGATGATCTGCTAGAATATTTCTTGCTGTCTTCCATGTTCGTTCAGCAAACAGTTGAGACAAAGTTGTTTTTGGTTTCACCACTATTTATCTGCTGTTATTCCTGCCATTCAAAGTATTATTAAAAGATTGTCTGTTAATCTGCAGCTCATGTGACCAAACCAGCTGAGAAAATGAAAAGTTAAAACTTGAGTTAAAATGTTGTTTTAACTTGAGTTAAGTTAAAATTCTAGTTAGAATGTTAAGTTTTAACATTTTAACACAACCTCAAGTTGGGTAACCCCAAGATCTTCTTAAAAGATAGAGTCTCTGAGAACAGTTCTTAAAGATACAGTCAGTGTTTTCAGCAAAGTTGAGCTGACTGTCCAGGAACGACACAAGGAATTTAAAATTTGCCAGTTTCAACAGGTTGGCCATGAAATGAAACTGGAATCGCTTACAGGTCTTGTTTATGTCATTTAATTAGCTCTACTTCCTTAATAATATGGAAAGGTTTGTTCTGTTGTTGGGGAATTTATCTTTTACTGTTCCAGTAATGCCAGAATTAATAATAAATAATAAAGACTTTGGTATTCTGATTTAGTAACGTGATTATATTACGTTACTAATATAATCGCCGCCAGGCCACTAGAGGCAGCAGTAAACCCCGAAAAGATGCGACTAAGGAGCAGATTTAGAAGAACACCGAAAACTACAGAATTTGTTACAAACTGTGAGCTGCGCTTAAGTAAATAAAAGATTGAAGTTCAAATACATGCTGAGAGTGAAACTCCTTCCTAAAGGTGAAGATATATCACATATTTAAAAAGAAAATAAAAACGAGAGACGGTGGACAATACAGGAAATAGCGCCACCTTCACTTCCGGAATGCAATGGTCCCATTTCCATATAAGGTATGAGGCTGACAGCGGTCCGTCCCGCCCCTTCCTGTTTGCCGCAGCGAGGTGGACTTGGATAATTCATCATGAGTAACAACTTTTTTCATCGCGGATGCAACACGTGTCTCAGTACAGCTAGCTTAGCTTAGCTTAGCTTAGCTTAGCTTAGCTAGCATCCTGTCCACAGATCTTACCTTCTTTAATTTTCCTTCCAAGTGACGCTAAAAGGTGGATGAAGCTCCACCGTCTGTGAAACGAAGCGCTGCTGATTTTACATGTCGCCATATTGATTTATGCCGCTATTACCGATTAGACTGACATCTTCTCCCGCTCAGAGGAAACCACTGCGCATGTCTGGAGCTCCGCGTGCGAGTAAAGGTGGAGCCGATGGGTGACAACAGACACTAAGTCACGTTATTGAATGGATTTTACGGCGCCACCTTAAATCCCTGAACTTCACATTTTAACGGACAAAAAGCTCAACGAGACTTGGATGTAACGAATAACGCGAGACTTTGGTAGAAATGTAGTGAAGTAGAAAGTACAGATACTGTGAAATGTAGTGGAGTAAAAGTAGAAAGTATCCATTATTAAATCTACTTAAGTAAAGTACATATACATGAAAATTGTACTTCAGTACAGTAACGACTACAGGTACTTCGTTACTGGTAATTCAAAGGTTTTCATCTGGAAGCTATGACGTCATGGCGTTGTAAAGGCGCCATGACGTGACCTCAGCTAAACTCACAGCTACTGCAGACTTTCGGACATGATGTGCGACATGTTTGTTCCACTTCACGGTGTTTAAATAGAGACGTAGCTGCGAGTTTAGAGGAGAAACACATCGGTCAACATGTCCGACGTGTTTTTGCCAACAGGTCGCAGCTAAAGCTCCGAAGCGGAAGTTGAACATAACCGATGATGACGACACGCCCCCCTGAGTCAGAATGACTTTATTCAGGTAAGGAAGTGGGGAAGCAAATCAGTTGGTACATCTATTCAAACATGATGAACAAGAACAGGAAATTATTTTTAAAAAGGAGTCAAAACACAAAATTAGCAGTTTTACATCTGATTGTCATGTTCTTATTGCCGCGGCTGAAATTAGGACATGTAAACTTCTGCACCTTTCCAGATAAACTGATCAGTTCCGGGATGCCTCAAGGCCGAGTCCTCGGGTTCCGTCTTTTTGCCGTCAACTACGTTTTTTGGTCTTTTGTTTGCAGATGTTACGATCAGAGATAGAAATCCATCATGATGGTTTGGCAGTAAAAAGATCCAGTCTGTTCACTGTTCAGACGTAAAACATTTCAACAAACCAGCCTGAATTTAGGCTGATCTGCAGGGTCAAAGGTTTCCTCACTGCATGACCTGCAGAAGGTTTTATAAGATTTGAGCTAAAGTTTTGATAAATCAACGGGAAAGACAAGAATGGAAACCTGTAAGCATGTTTTCTGTGCATGAGGAAATGTTCACCCTGTTAAATACACAGTAAAAAGAAAATGTTCACAGGGAGAAGTTTGGAGATCTGACCTCAAAAAACCAAAACACCTTCAGCTAACAGCTGCTGCCTCCGCAGCCATGAAAGTGAAACAGAAAATAATGTTTTTCCGTTTGACCAGGGAGGAAGTTCATGAGGAAAAACTCATGTCAGGTGGATTCAGGATTTCATTTTCCATCTCTTAACATCTCCAGGCGGAGCGTCGATCCAGTCGGAGTCAAAGGTTACCTGAAACAATTTGGGTTATTTAGCCTGTAATAAAAGACAAACATGGCCGCTCATTTTTCTAAGTCAGATTCTCATAATTAATTTATAAGTGTAAATATTTAGCTTCAATTTAAATATTTAGCTTCCAACTAAATATTTAGTTGTGTCTAAATATACTAAATAATAGTTAAACATAGTTATCAAGCTAAAAATGTTGCTCCAAACTGTTTAGGAAGCTAAATCTTTAGGTAGTGAGCTAAATATTTAGTCTTTAAGTTTAAACAAGATACATTGAAACAGCTTTGAAGTTAATAATTCTGTGAAAATATATTTTAAAACTAACCCCACATGTTTTGCTGCCAGGCTGAATCATCCAAATGATTTCTGTTCACCTTTGACCTTACAAGCGCTTCTGTTCCACCTGATTTTCCCTCCTGGCCTGAAGGAACTTTCCATGTTTCTGGTTTGAACCTTGACCTTTGACCTGAAGTCCTCCATGATGCAGACCTGGAACTTTTGGTTGGGATCTCAGCAAATTCTGATCTAAAGCTGTAGATCAGATCCAGGTGTGGCTGTAACCTGATGGTGGCGCTAGAGTTTCATCCGTCTGAAAGAGAGTGAAGCGTTTTCTGGAAACGACTCTTTGCTACGATTTTTCATCTTCTGAAGGAGAGAAACTGGAGGTTTTCTTTCTCTGCAGCGCCTCCTTCAGGTCGGAGGTGTTGGAGTCACATGGCGATTATTAACCAGAGCATCAGTAGAAAAACCTGTCGGGCTTTTCTCAATATTTTTCTATCTTTCTTTGGCATGCAGGAGAATGAAGCTCAACACAATAAGAGAAAAGCACAACAATATCCAGAAGTCCATATCTAGAACAGATAAATCTAGAACATAGAAAAGAGAAACTTTGATTCCTGCTGGATCTCTGAGTGTGAGCAGGAAATAAGAAACTGTGTAAAAATAGCAGAAATGTTCCCAAAGAGGTTTGATGGTCAGGAGTTGAGCTTCCTGAACGGCTGCGACGGTTCAGGAACTTCCAGTTCTTCAGTTCCTTCGACCAACAGATCCACAACAGTTCTGTTCACCAAGTTCAGACGCTGACGCAGAAATGGGCGGTGGAACTGGGCGCGTCCCAGTGAGGGCGCTGGGCTCAGAGCAGCGAGCTGGTGGGGCTGCCGGGCGGCGGCGGGGTGGTGCTGCGGGTCGGGTCGGGCCGCACCGGCACCAGGTCGTAGTGGCTCGGGATGTGGCTGTTCCTGGGCAGGTCGTACGGGTTCTGGGGGTAACCGGGGAGCAGCGCGGCGCCGGCGCTGACGGTCGGCTCTGATGGACGGAGGAGAAGGAAAAACCGAGTCAGCTTTACTTAGTGCAGCTGACCTTTGACCTGGCACTGGGACAAATGCTGCTGGGCCATAATATTGTCGTTTTGACAGTAATATAATAAAATAACACATTCTGAAATAACTTTTAATTCTCATGAACATTAAACACTGGAAGACATTGTAAATATGCAAAATAACCAAAACCACTAAAAAATAAATATAGTGAATTAATGTAAACAAAATTTCCCTTAAAATCTTTTAGTTGAGACAAAACAAAAAAACTTTAACATCCAATTTTTGGTAGAAATACAGAAACATTGTTTCTATTGGACTGATTTTATTTTATTATCTGATCAATTTATTGCTTATTGGTAAATGTCTAAACTGAGCCACTGGTTTCTATGGTGACTCCCTCCTTTCAGGGCGGCCGCAGCATCACTCCTTCAATCAGACAGAAGGAAACAATCCGTCTGATTATTGCTTTATTTATATCTACAGACATTTTTGTCTGTTTTGAAGATAATTTTTGCCGCAACACAAAATTTGATGAAACTTTGAAGCTGTTGAGTTTTTCACTCATCTCATCAAAATAATATTTTACATTATGAACATTATTTTTCCAGGTTTTGAATATTTCCTAAACGCTGTTTGATGCATTTAATGCCAAAGTCAAACGTGGCGAGCTGCCTCCTCCGTACCGATGTCGTAGACGTTCCTGACGGGCGGAACGCCGCCGCTGATGATGATGGCGGCGGAGCAGCAGCGCGTCGCGTGCTCCTGATGCGCCGGCGACTTCATCTCCACGTAGCTGCTCTCGGCGAGCTTGCAGAGCGCCGGCTGGTCGTTGATGGTGGCGTACGGGTTCTCGCTGTTCAGGGAGCAGGTGCTGGACAGAGAGCCCTTCATGTAGTCTGGAAAATACGCAGGAAGGAAGAAACTCGGCGTCAGGAAGGGGGCGGGGCGCGGCGGCTGCAGAGGAGCTGCACCGTTAAACCTTTAAAACGCAAATTAAACAAACTAAATTCCTGGAAGCCAAATATAAAAAAAATGGTGGAAAGGTTTGAAGTTCAGAAAGAGTCAGCAGGAGAACCGGCACCGAGGTTTGGGCTAGAAGATAAGTTCATATAAAATACAATATTACATTATCCACACTTAAACCCACAATTATAGAATCTTAAAAACAACAAATCAGAAAAGTACAATGAAACCTTGTGTTTACAAATGGGGTCCAAACGAAACGACACATGGAAAACGTGCATCATCTGCCACAGTCCTCACACACACAAGGGTTAAATGAATCCAAGTTAAATCCAAATCAAGTCAACAGTTAGTGGATCTAAAAACACAAAGTGATGCTGTCAGTGGTGCTGATGGGGCCCCTGAACCAAGGCCCCATTCAACATTGGACCGGCCCTGCATGATGAGCGTCTCTGCAACTGGACGTAGACGGACAAACTGCAGGTTTAATTTATGAGGTTTAATTTCATTTGGTGTCTGTTGAGTCTTAATAAACGCCACACAAACTGGTTCGGCTGATCGAGCTTCATGGGTCGAGTTGTTCTGATCTACCCGACTCGAACCAGAACCAGAACCATTTGATATGCGTCGCTGCAAAAAACAGGCTAAAATAAAAACAAACCAGCTGCTGGTCATGATTCGAACCGGGACCCAACAACCTTCATCAGCGCAGACAGTCAGCATGTTGAGACGTAAACACACCACGTATATAATGTTTTGTTCACAAAGAAATTTTGTCAAGGCGAAACTCTGACTGTGACGCTGAGCTGAATGTGAACATCTGCGGTTCACACTGAGCAGAAACGGTGGATTCAAGATCAACTCTACAAACAAACATGGATCCTCGTCGTCACAGAGGAATGAAAGGCCACAAGAAACGCATTAAAAACTATAAACCAGGAATAATTCTGACAGACAGTGAGAATGTCGAAGCTCAGCCTGGCGGGGGGCTTGTAAAGCATGGCGGCCCGCCAGGCCTAAAATACACTGGGGGAATCCTGGATTCAGTTTTTATCTCTCATAATTTCAGAAAATAAAATCCCAACAAATTAGAATATTGTGAAAAAGAATCCATAAAAAGTTGAGTGGAAGGAAAATATGCAGCAGCAACGGGGATAACAACAGTTTGGAGAGGACCAGAACCTCAGCTGGAGGTCCAGGTGGCGGTTCTGGTTCTGGTCCAGCAGAACATTCAGAGTTCTCCATGCTTCCTTCTGCTGGAGAGTTTTATGGAGATGCTGATTTCATTTTTTGTCAGGACTTGGTACCGACCCACTGCTAACGGTACCAGAACCAGGTCCAGTGACCCAGGTGGTTCTGTGCCTGACGGGTCAGCAAATGGACCGAACCAGAATCTATGGAGACCTCAAGTATAGTACTGAGAGCAAATTTACAAACTTTTCTGTTTAAAGTATCTGGATATTTACGCTCCACTTCTTCCTTCCACTCAACTTTCCAAGAATTCACTGTAATTATATTCTCAACATTTAATTTTGTGTTTTCATTCTCTGTTGGGCCAAATTAATCAAAACTAGTTCAACTTTCTAACATTAAGCACATCATTTTTTTATTTAATTTAAAACTTTTTCCAGAATATAAAATTTTTGGAGCTATACTTGTTGGTTACCATGGTAACCTATAATCAGGAGATGATCAGAACTACTACTGCAATTTTTCTATAAAGAAAAGTCGTTAAGATTCTGCAGGCTGGAAGAGGAAGTGAAGGAAATCTGAAAACATCAGCAGGAAACATGGAGGAAAGATGGAGGAAACACATAGGAAACATGGAGGAGAGATGGAGGAAACACATAGGAAGCACAAAGGAAAGATGGAGGAAACAAATAGGAAGCACAAAGGAAATACAAATAAGAAACACGGAGGAAACATGGAGGAAACAGCAGAAACATGGAGGAAACACGGTGGAAACATGGAGGAAACACATAGGAAACACGGAGGAAACATGGAGGAAACATAGAGGAAACATGGAGGAAACATGGAGGAAACAGAGGAAACATGGAGGAAACATAGAGGAAACATGGAGGAAACAGGAAACATGGAGGAAACACATAGGAAATACGGAGGAAACATAGAGCAAATATGGAGGAAACACAGAGGAAACATGTAGGAAACATGGAGGTAGAAACATGAAGGAAAGATGGAGGAAACACATAGGAAACACGGAGGAAACATGGAGGAAACATAGAGGAAACATGGAGGAAACAGAGGAAACATGGAGGAAACACATAGGAAACACGGAGGAAACATAGAGCAAATATGGAGGAAACACAGAGGAAACATGTAGGAAACATGGAGGAATCAGGGAAAAGGAAACATGGAGGAATCAAGGAGGAAACATGGAGGAATCAAGGAGGAAACATGGTGGGTGGAGGAATCAAGGAGGAAACATGGAGGAATCAAGGAGGAAACATGGAGGAATCAAGGAGGAAACATGGAGGAATCAAGGAGGAAACATGGAGGAATCAAGGAGGAAACATGGAGGAATCAAGGAGGAAACATGGAGGAATCAAGGAGGAAACATGGAGGAATCAAGGAGGAAACATGGAGGAATCAAGGCTGTGCTGGAAAAATTTTTGTCCCGCAGGAAACAAGAAGTTCAGATAAAACACAGAGGTAATATTTCTCCTATGGAGACACATTTAAGTTCAGGAAACCAGGTGTGAATGAGCAGCATTCAGGTGCAGCAGGTCACCAGGACATGCAGGACATTATTAAACACAAGGAGCCGCAGGTCAGAGGTCAGAGGTCAGGAGTTGGGTGCCCGCCACGCCGTACCTCTGCAGGGCGGCTCCAGGTGGTAACTGAGGCGCCGGTCGATGCAGTAAACTCCTGAGGAGAGACGTGGCAGAAAACCAGAGATAAATGTCCTGGGGAGATCGACCAAGACGTCCAGCAGGGCGGCGCTCCAGAGACAGGGAGGCCGACCGGATCCAACATTTGTTATCCATCCTAAGAGCCTCTCCACGCTCTCCTGGTGGCTCATGTTGACTTTCAACATGGCTGAATTTAGCGCTTCAGCATTAGCATTAGCATTAGCTTCCTCTAATTACAGTGATGGTTTAGAACTTCCTGTTAGCAGAACTAACCTTCGTCTCTGGAAAACTGTTACTAAAGATTACTAATCGTTTTTCCAAAAGGAATAAAATGAATGATGGGACCTCTGACTTTATTCTGGACATGTTCTGTCCAGATTTCTTCATGTTTTTACTCAATGAAAGAAGCTAAAATTCTTTGGCTGTCAAATAAAGCTTCAGAGAGCGGAGACGTTTATGCTGCTGGATCGTTTGGTCTTCCTAACTGTCCTGGACTCCAGGTTGGAGACGTTTGTGCTGCTGGATCGTTTGGTCTTCCTAACTGTCCTGGACTCCAGGTTGGAGACGTTTATGCTGCTGGATCGTTTGGTCTTCCTAACTGTCCTGGACTCCAGGTTGGAGACGTTTGTGCTGCTGGATCGTTTGGTCTTCCTAACTGTCCTGGACTCCAGGTTGGAGACGTTTGTGCTGCTGGATCGTTTGGTCTTCCTAACTGTCCTGGACTCCAGGTTGGAGACGTTTGTGCTGCTGGATCGTTTGGTCTTCCTAACTGTCCTGGACTCCAGGTTGGAGACGTTTGTGCTGCTGGATCGTTTGGTCTTCCTAACTGTCCTGGACTCCAGGTTGGAGACGTTTGTGCTGCTGATCGTGGTCTTCTAACTCTGACTCAGTTGAACGTTTGTGTGCGGATCGTTTGTCTTCCTAACTGTCCTGGACTCCAGGTTGGAGACGTTTATGCTGCTGGATCGTTTGGTCTTCCTAACTGTCCTGGACTCCAGGTTGGAGACGTTTATGCTGCTGGATCGTTTGGTCTTCCTAACTGTCCTGGACTCCAGGTTGTGTTTGTGTCCGGATCTACAGGCTGCAGAACCAACTGACCCAGATCAGTGAGGTTGCAGTAGGCGCCCCACTCCGGAGCGCTGTTCCTGAATCTCTTCTTCGGCTTCACCTGGGAAAGAAAACCGACGACACGTTAGCAAGTGCAGAGGCTGACCTAGAAAAAATTTAACTGAAAAGAAATATCTGAAACTAAAAGAAAAATGTCAAACAGAAAAAATATTTCAAAAGTACTTTGGAAATTTAAGTTTTATTTGTTGAATTCCAATGTTTTTATTCAGTTTGTCATTTTCAATTAATTTTAGTTTTGAACAAGCTTTATGGCCCTGATGTAGCTCCATAAAGCCTGTCTCTGTGGAGTCGTTCTGATCTGTGTGTTGGTCTTCCACCCACCTGGGCGGCGCTCTTCTTGGCCGGCTTGGCGTAGCCGCACGGCCCCAGCGTGTGGTAGCTGGGGTTGGAGAAGCAGCCGGCGGCGGAGCTGCTGCTGCCGGGAGACGAGTCTGCAGAGGAGAGCAGGCCTGCATGCTGCAGCCCTGGTGCCGCCGCCGCACATTAATTAACAACAACATCTGCAGCTGCTGCACGTCAGCCTGACTCAGACTCTGCATCCAACCTCACTCTGCGCTTCACCTCCAAACAATCTATCAAAACTTACATTTTTCATATGTCACATAAAATGATACAAGAAGGGGTTTCACTTGAAGTTAAATAAATATTGTTATTAATGAATGATTAATAAATATTCCATTAAATAAAAAATGTCTCCATGAAATGGAAGGAATATATAAAAACAAGATACTTTTTTAAATTGGGGAGCTGAAGTGGGATTTAATTGACTCTGACCAGACTCCGCCCCCTCCCAAATAAGACTCCGCCCCCAGAGAGACTCCTCCCCCTGACGAGACTCCGCCCCCTCATTTGAATATAAGTGAATGAAAATAAAACTGAGTTAAAAATAAAGCAGCTCAAACGAACCGGCAGCATACAGAAAGATAGAAAAATAAAGAAAGAAAGAAATCTTTAAATAAATTAATTATGAAATAAATATATCTTGAATTAATCATTAAATCCCAAAATAAATAAACTAGTAAAGAAAATTACCCATTAAAATATATATTTTAAATGATTTATTTTATTTCATGTGGACATTTATTTATTTAATTAAATGTTTATTATTTATTAACAGTAGTATTTATTTAATTTTGAATGAAATATCCATATCCATATTAACGCATGTGGTACTGGAGTAAAATGGACCCATTAGAACCTCTCCAGAACCTTCAGGTTCTGATCGGATTCCAGGAAGAAAAACCAGAAATGAGGTTTGATCACCAATAACCAAACATGAACCTTAAAACAACCAGAGAACAACCTTAAAATAACCTTTAAACACCAGAGAATCACCAGGCAGTCGCGTCGTTTGGTTCTGATCCGTCGTACCTGACAGCGAGTAGTCGGTGGAGCCGATGTGCAGGGCGGGGGTGTAGCTGACGCTGGGCGCCTGCTGGCCTTTCTCCCGCTGCCGGTACCGGTACCGGAACCAGACCACCAGAACCAGCATGGCCACGATGAGCAGCAGCAGGAAGACGATGCCCAGCACGGCGCCGGCCGACTGCCGCTCCGACGCCAACGCCGGGCTGATCTTGGTGTACGGGTTCAGCTCCTCCATCATCAGGGCGGCTGAGGACACACAGGAAGCTGTCACGCTTTTATTCTGAAGGAGCACTTCCTGTTTGATCTGCTGTCTTTGCTGCCTGATGCACGTTTGGGCAGAGCTTCTCCTGCGGACCATCATTCCTCCACCGCCGTGCATCACAGATAAAGCATGAGGTTCTTCTCCAGACATTATGGGATGGAGTATGGAAGTAAATATGTGCCAACAGAATTTGAAGAAAAAATACATCTGAAACTTGAATGTTGTATATTTGCGCTTACATTTTCAATTTCAAAATTAATTCAGAATATAATTTTGATCTAAAAAAAATTCAGTGTCATTATTTGTATATGTTTGCAATTTTTATTTGTGAAAAAAATTCACATTCCTATTTCAAAGTGATGAATTATATATATATATATATATATATATATATATATTTTTTGCAGTCTTAAAAAAAATTCAGCATATAAAAAAATTCAAATGCAATATTTTCAGTGTCCTAAACATTCAACTTGCTCAAATTCTTGGGTCCTGTGATTGGCTGGGTGTTGAAATCTGACATCGATTGCTCATGTCTGCGACCTGAAGTAACCTCGCCATTTTTGTACAGCGAATTTTTAGACGCTGAATTTGAGCAAGTTGAATTTTTAGGACACAAAACGCAACTATAAAACATTCAAGCTTCAGATGCATTTTTTATTCAAATTCTGATGGCACATATTTACTTCCATAATGGGGGGTTTTTAGAGGAAGTGGATCAAACTCCAAATCTTATTGTTTTTAGCTGTCAATTTGTCAACAAATAACATGGAGAACACGTGTCCACCATCTTGTCTCCAGTATTTATCAACTATGAAATGATGAGATCTTCTGTGGTTCCTCGTTTGGACTGAGCTGCTGATCTTTATGGAGGAAAGCCGAGCGGCAGCCTCACCCTGGTCGCAGCGGATGCCCTTGAAGCCGATGCTGCAGTAGCAGGTTCCCGTCACGTAGTCGCACGTGGCGTTGTTCATGCACTCGCACAGCTGCTGGCAGCCGTAGCCAAACGTCCCCGACGGACACTCTGGAAGACAGGCGTCCACGTCTCACACGCGTCCAGAAACGCCGAGGAAGACGCGGCGCGGCGCGGCGCGGAGCGGCGGAGACTCACTGAGCTCACAGCTGGGCCCGATGAAGCCCGTTCTGCAGGAGCAATGGCCGCTGATGTGGTCGCAGTCGGCGCCGTTCTGGCAGCGGCAAACCTCCGAACACTGAGCGCCGTAGAAACCCGACGGGCAGCCTGCGGGGTGATGGCGCACGAAACGAAAGCATGCCACACTTTTCAGATTAACAATAGATGCTGAAAGCCACATTTTATTGTCCTTCCACTTCAGAGTTATGAAGTTTTGTGTTAATTAAATATCAGTGATTCTTGAGAATAGGGACAAAACGGGTCCTAAATCACAAAATTTGAATAAAATCTACACAAAATATAATTTTTTCAAATTAAACTAACCTGGATCATGTGAGACAACAATGTATATTTTCCAGGTATTTGCTGAATATTTTTTATTTTAAACATTGTAGTCGGTGGATGATGCCGGATGTCCAGGAGCAGAACTCAGTACATTATAATAGTTTAAAACAATTAAAGAAATACTAAAACTATATATTATGACAATTAAGTATAAGTAGTCATATAAATAATTATGAATGTATCAATAAATTGAATTAAAAATAATTTATATAAGTTTTTCATTTTACTCACTAGTTTGTCACCTTCAGTTCTGTGTCAACTCCGTCAGATGGACTTTTTATTGTTTTTGTTTTAAATAATACTTATTTTGTTTCTTGAGAAGCTTTTGTCTGTAAAATGAGTAGAAATATCACTAATAGGGTCATTAAAAATAATTTTTGATGTATTTTTGTCAGATGGTGATGACAAAGTTCTGGGTCAGGTCCATTAAAAATGTAATTAAAAAAAAATTGTTGCAGCTGGGAGCCTGAACCTTATCATCTTTACATTTCCAAAACATTATGTGACATATTTGTATACATAAATTTGAGAAATAACAAAAAAAAATATGGGAAAATTAAAACCCATTTTGTCCCTATTTTCAAGAATCACTGACATGATAAAAATGATTGTTTTGAACAACATAACATGGGTGAAAAGTTTAAGGCGTATGAATACTTTTAGAAGCAGCAATTTGTTTAAAAGGTTAGAATAATTTATGTTTAAACACCTTAAATTAGAACATCAGTAACTGCAGTTTAATAATCTGCCTCTAGATGGTGATGTTGTTCCAGCTACCTGGAGCAGAGCAGCTTGTTGGGCTGTGTGTGTGTATGTGTGTCTGTGAGTGTGTGTGAGTGTGTGTGTGTCTGTGTGTGTCTGTGAGTGTGTGTGTGTGTCTGTACCTGTGTGTGTGTGTGTGTGTCTGTGAGTGTGAGTGTGTGTGAGTGTCTGTGTGTGTTTGTGTGTGAGTGTGTGTGAGTGTGTGTGTGTCTGTGTGTGTGTGTGTCTGTACCTGTGTGTGTGTGTGTGTGTGTGTCTGTGTGTGTGTGAGTGTGTGTACCTGTACCTGTGAGTGTGGTGTGTGAGTGTGTGTGAGTGTGTGTGTGTCTGTGTGTGTCTGTGAGTGTGAGTGTGTGTGTGTCTGTGTGTGTGTGTGTGTGTCTGTACCTGTGTGTGTGTGTGTGTGTCTGTGAGTGTGAGTGTGTGTGAGTGTCTGTGTGTGTTTGTGTGTGAGTGGTGTGAGTGTGTGTGTGTGTCTGTGTGTGTGTGTGTGTGTGTGTCTGTACCTGTGTGTGTGTGTGTGTGTCTGTACCTGTGTGTGTGTGTGTCTGTGTGTGTGTGGTGTGTGTACCTGTACCTGTGAGTGTGTGTGTGTGTGTGTGTGTCTGTGTTGTGTGTGTCTGTGTGTGTGTGTGCTGTTGTGTGTGTGTGTGTGTGTGTGTGAGTGTGTGTGTCTGTGTGTGTGGTGTGTGTGTGTGTCTGTGTGTGTGTGTGTTGTGTGTCTGTACCTGTGTGTGTGTGTGTGTGTTGTGTGTGTCTGTACCTGTGTGTGTGTGTGTGTGTGCTGTACCTGTGTGTGTTGTGTCTGTCCTGTGTGTGTTGTGTGTGTGTGTGTGTGTGTCTGTACCTGTTGTGTGTGTGTGAGTGTGTGTGTGTGTGTGTACCTGTGTGTGTGTGTGTGTGTGTCTGTACCTGTGTGTGTGTGTGTGTTGTACCTGTGTGTGTGTGTGTACCTGTGTGTGTGTGTGTGTGTGGTGTCTGTACCTGTGTGTGTGTGTGTGAGTGTGTGTGTACCTGTGGTGTGTGTGTCCTGTACCTGTGGTGTGTGTGTGGTTGTTGTACCTGTGTGTGTGTGTGTGTGTCTGTACCTGTGTGTGTGTGAGTGTCTGTACCTGTGTGTGTGTGTGTGTGTACCTGTGTGTGTGTGAGTGTCTGTACCTGTGTGTGTGTGTGTGTCTGTACCTGTGTGTGTGTGTCTGTACCTGTGTGTGTGTGTGTGTGTCTGTACCTGTGTGTGTGTGTGTGAGTGTGTGTGTGTACCTGTACCTGTGTGTGTGTGAGTGTCTGTACCTGTGTGTGTGTGTGTGTGTACCTGTGTGTGTGTGAGTGTCTGTACCTGTGTGTGTGTGTACCTGTGTGTGTGTGTGTACCTGTGTGTGTGTGTGTGTTGTGTGTGTGTGTGTGGCGTACGCTGCGTGCAGTAGAGTCCGCTCCACCCGGCGCTGCAGTAACACTCCCCGTCGGCGGCGCTGCACTCGGCTCCGTTGTGACAGTTGCATCGCTGGAGGCAGTTTGGCCCCCAGGACCCTGCAGGACACGCTGCCATGGAAACCACAGAGCGAGACGGAGCGTTCACACCAGCCCTGTTTAATCTGCTTTCACACCACTCTAATCCGCTTGGTGAGGTGTGAACGCCAACCGACCTCTGACCTCTGGTCCTCCTGACCTCGGTCTGGGTTCGGCTGAAGTGAACTCTGGTTCGGTCTGAATGTGAACGCCAAGCGGACCAGAGATCCGCTCCAGAAGCAGGAAGTGGACAACAGCGCAGGGCATTCTGGGTAAATACAACCAAAGCTAACATGCTAGCCTAGCGCTAGCAGCATAAATGGCTCCTGGTCTTAAAGAGAAAATCCTCCAACCGCTAAAATCCTCCATCTTGTTTCCATCCGGTGAAACAGGAAGTTGCTCTCAGTGTCTTCAGAGGTTTTTCGTCGTTTCCTTCAGTGGTTCTTGGTGCAGCGCCGCCACAGGCCAGGAGGGGAACAGGTTGGGAAAGAAAACCGCAGCAGCTAAAAATGGAGGACAAGTTGCCACTTTGGTCTAAAATCGAGCCGAGTCGGCGGGACTATCAGGAGGGGAAACACCCAAACGCTACCTGAAGTTCATCAGTCAACGTTTGCCTGGTGTCTGACTGTGAAACTCAAGAGCTGCTAAAACAATGTCAGAGAGCAAGAACCTGGGCAAAACAGCTGTTAGTCTGTGTCTGTCTCTGGGACTTGGACTAGGCCGTCTTACGTTTGGAGCAGTCGTCTCCGATCCAGCCCGGGTAGCACTGGCAGGAGCCGTCCAGCGGGTTGCAGGTGCCGTTGTTGGTGCAGCCGCAGGCCTCGGCGCAGGCCTTGCCGAACCTCCCGCTGGGACACACTGGAGACACGAGACACTACGATGATGCTCTAAACGAGGAGACTGTAAAACGAAAACCTTCAGCAGGACTTCAGGGGCCAGGCTGAACGCTGCAGCAGTCGGCATCAGGGCTTTGACTAGGCCCTCTGCCTTAAGGTGCGTTTCCATTCACATTTAGTTATTAGTTCATCTGATTTCTATCAGGTTCTGATTTTGGATCCAGACAGAAAACTGACATTCAGCCTTTTAGGGCCTGTGTTTGTTATTTGATCAAACTGAAGGAGGAGCCTCAGATTTAAAAACATTATGAAGTTAAAAGTTTTAATGTGAATTAAACGGAGCCGCTTTTAACCTTTAACTGAATTAATTTACCAATTACTCTGTAAAAGTAACTTTTATGTGTTGTCACATTTTTAATTGGTTGACTTGCTGTTCCAGAAGGTCTCCAGTTATTATTAATATATTTTTAATGGTTTATTCTGCATTTCGTTAGATTTTATCATGAAAAATTGAAGATCCAGGTGGGAATCTTTATTAGCTTTCTTAATAATTTAAAATTAAACATTTTACATCATAAATCATAATGTTGTCAATCATCTCAGTTTCACACTTTAAACTCTAATCGTGATTATTAAACTGAATCATTTCTACAAAAACAGGATTAATTTCATATCATATGAATTTTCTCCACATTTTTAAACGGGATCTGTAAAGCAGGGGTGTCCAAAGTGCGGTTCGGGGAACATCTGTGGTCCAGGAAGTGTTTTTTTGTGGCTCTCGCCTGTAAAACTAAAACTAATATTAGCAAAAAGAAAACACATAATAATAAAAGTATTTTTTGCTTCACTGACTATAAAAGTGGACTCTTGTTGCTGAGAATAAATAGAAATCCAGTCAAAAAACCAGTTTTAAAACATGGTTTGCAGTTTGTGTCTTTTAAACCAAGGCAGACCTGAAGGTGTCCAACATGATTCACAGCTCAACTCTACAGAAATCAGACTTTATGCTGGCGAAAAGAAAAACAGACGTGAATATAAAAAACTGTGGCCCTGGTTTCCCTCCAGACAGTGGAGGATCTGAAGTGAACCCGGAGCTGAGCCCTGAGGGATCCCCACACCCCTCAGGAGTCTGGATTTATCGTTTCACGTCTTTATAACGAGGCCTGTCGCGATAAACGATAAATCAACTAATCAGATGATACATCAAACCTGTCGACCTCATTTTAATCATCGTCTCTTTCTGTCTTGTTATTGTTTCTGTTGATGACACTGGATGACAAGCGGCTCAGATCTGGTGTCCAGGTTCACAGCAGAACCTCCACCTGGTTCCTCGGGATCGGCTTCCTGTGCAGAACCTCTGGGTCTGGCGGTGATGCAAACCCAGCTGAGCTCAGGAAGCCGCTCTCCGGATCGCGCCGCTCCGGATCGCGCCGATCCGGTTAATCAGCGCCGGTGCCAAATGAGCTTTGATTCAGAGTCGCAGCTGCTGAGGAGGGAATTCATTAGCGCTGCTGATGACATCCGAACCGCCGCGGGTCAGGCAGAACCAGAACCAGAACCGGGTCAGGCGGAACCAGAACCGGCACTCTGCAGGCCGCAGAGCAGAGGTCAAAGGTCACACTCAAACAGGCCCGTCACCATAACAAATGCTGGGTGATACATTGGACCAGGAGTTATTAGTATTAATCAGAATATAATCTAGAGTTATAGATCTACAGTTATAGAGCTAGTTAGTTATATAGAGTTATAGATCTAGAGTCACAGATCTAGTGACAGATATATAGTCATTGATCTAGATTTATAGATCTAGAGTTGCAGACCTAGAGCTATAGACCTAGTTAGAGTTATATATTTATAATTCTAGAGTTATAGATCTACAGTTATAGATCTAGTTATAGAGCTAGTTAGTTATATAGAGTTATAGATATAGTTATATAATCACAGATCTAGGGACAGATATAGTCATTGATCTAGATTTATAGATCTAGATTTGCAGACCTAGAGCTATAGACCTAGTTAGAGTTATATATTTATAATTCTAGAGTTATAGATCTAGAGTCACATATATAGAGTCATTGATCTAGATTTATAGATCTAGATTTGCAGACCTAGAGCTATAGACCTAGTTAGTTATATATTTATAATTCTAGAGTTATAGATCTAGAGTCACATATATAGAGTCATTGATCTAGATTTATAGATCCACAGATATAGATCTACAGTTATAGATTTAGCGTTCTGGATGAAGAGTTTCAGGTCAGGTCTGACCAGAAGTCGAGATGAATTCTGGGTTTGGACCTTCAGAACCACCTGAAGACGGTTACATCGTCTCGATCCATCAGCTCAGAACGCTGAAGATCTGCGGCTGTTGGATGGACCATCTGGACCTCTCAGGTCTTCTGGTTCTGGTTCTGGTCTGCATCAACAGAACCAGAACAGAACATGGAGAAGCAGTTCCTTTAAAGCTTTTCAATAAATGGATCCTGACCAACATGTTGAATTTAAAGTCGACCAAATGTTTGTTTCTGGTTTCTGCTTGGCTGCGTTTATGACGTTTTCATGCTGCTGAAATGTGCAACAAGATTAAACCTGTAAAAATGTATCTGGTATAAATCGGCTGCAGATGTTGAACATCTGCTCTGCAGTGGTGATGAAGAGGAGCTTCGTCCTGCTTCCTTTAATAAGCCGCTGCTGTGAGCTGCTCATGTTAATTGGCAATAATCAAAAAAGGGCCCAGAGCGCATGAATTTATCATCAGCCTCGTCAGACTCCACAGTATCTGTGTCTCAATATTTTATTAGTGTAACTGAATATAAAAGAGGAATATTACATCCCGGAGCATCGGGAAGTTCCTTTCTACCAAACAAGCTGGAGACGAGATTTTTCTGCTTCCTGGAGAAATAAAAACACTTTTTACACTTTTGTCTCCAAAACTCGGATTAAAAACATAAATCAAACAACTGGCTGCTTTTCATGGGGCTTTCATGATTTTCTAGTAAAAGTTTAACAATGATCCAAAACATGGGACAGTAAATCCACATACAAAATATGGGTTTTTGATTGGCCTAGTCAAAGCACAAACATTTATGCTCATTTCCAGAGGCCAGAGGAGTTGGAGAGGATGTGGAGTAAATGACCTGAAAGTCACAGAAACAACCTGGATCCAACATGAGGAACAAACGTTTCTTCATTCCTGGACATAACTGAGAGATGCAGCATTTGGTCTGATTCACAGGAACAACCCAGGACTATAAGGCAGCGGAATCAGGATTAGCAAGCTACCAAAGTGACACGATCCGTTTCTGAGATTATTTTAAAGATTCCATCTGTTTCATGAAGTGCACCGGTTCCTCCTGCAGCAACACCTGAAACTTAGTGTTTTATCATGATACCATAATGATTTGTCACTTCGTCTTCCTGTGTGGTTTAATCAGTTTAGAGGGTTTAAAACATCAGTTAGAGTTTATCTTGACAACGGCAAATCAAACTTCTTTGATTTGTTGCTGCTGATTTAAACCAGATTTTCATGACAGACATAAAAAGGTTTTCTGAGCAGATTCTCCTCAGGTGGTTTGAAAACGTTTCAGAGACGCAGCAGAAAGACGCTCAGCTGAGACGGCATTCACGTTTAATGATGATGAATATTTCAACATCAGATCAACTATTAGATCAGCTGATTAATCATCAGATCAACCGATTCATCATCAGATCAGCTGATCAACCATCAGAACAACTGATTAATCATCAACTATCAACTATCAGATCAACTGATTAACCAGCAGATCAACCGATTAATCAGATCAACTATCAGATCAACTGATTAACCATCAGATCAACCGATTAACCATCAGATCAACTGATTAACCATCAGATCAACTGATCAACCATCAGAACAACCGATTAATCATCAACTATCAACTATCAGATCAACTGATTAACCAGCAGATCAACCGATTAATCAGTTCAACTATCAGATCAACTGATTAACCATCAGATCAACCGATTAACCATCAGATCAACTGATTAACCATCAGATAAAATGATTAATCATCAGATCAACCAATTAATCATCAGATCAACCGATTAACTGATTAACCATCAGATCAACCGATTAATCATCAGATCAACTGATTAATCATCAGATCAACTGATCAACCATCAGAACAACCGATTAATCATCAACTATCAACTATCAGATCAACTGATTAACCAGCAGATCAACCGATTAACCATCAGATAAAATGATTAACCATCAGATAAAATGATTAACCATCAGATAAAATGATTAATCACCAGATCAACCGATTAACCATCAGATAAAATGATTAATCATCAGATCAACCAATTAATCATCAGATCAACCGATTAACCATCAGATCAACCGATTAATCATCAGATCAACTGATTAATCATCAGATCAACTGATTAATCATCAACTATCAACTATCAGATCAACTGATTAACCAGCAGATCAACCGATTAATCAGATCAACTATCAGATCAACTGATTAACCATCAGATCAACTGATTAACCATCAGATAAAATGATTATCAGATAAAATGATTAATCATCAGATCAACCAATTAATCATCAGATCAACCGATTAACTGATTAACCATCAGATCAACCGATTAATCATCAGATCAACTGATTAATCATCAGATCAACTGATTAACCATCAGATCAACTGATTAATCATCAGATCAACTATCAGATCAACCGATTAATCATTAGATCAACTGATTAACCATCAGATCAACTGATTAATCATCAGATCAACCGATTAACCATCAGATCAACCGATTAATCATCAGATCAACTATCAGATCAACTGATCAATCATCAGATCAACTGATTAACCATCAGATAAAATGATTAACCATCAGATCAACCAATTAATCATCAGATCAACCGATTAACTGATTAACCATCAGATCAACCGATTAATCATCAGATCAACTGATTAATCATCAGATCAACTGATTAATCATCAGATCAACCGATTAATCATCAGCTCAACTATCAGATCAACTGATTAATCATCAGATCAACTATCAGATCAACTGATCAATCATCAGATCAACTGATTAATTATCAGATCAACTGATTAATCATCAGATCAACCGATTAACCATCAGATCAACCGATTAATCATCAGCTCAACTATCAGATCAACTGATTAATCATCAGATCAACTATCAGATCAACTGATCAATCATCAGATCAACTGATTCTGTGGTCAACGGTCAGATGTCGTTTGGGTTTCTCTGTGAAGCGGTGAGTCCGGTTTGCGGGATGAAGCCGATTACTGACCTTGGTTGCAGAGGGAGCCGAAGAATCCGCTGAGGCAGTCGCAGCGCCCGGTGACGTGGTGGCAGGGCGTGTCGCTGTGGACGCACTGAGGACACGGCAGGCTGCAGCGCAGGCCGTAGGACCCTGGGGAGCAGGCTGCAGGAAGCACAGAACAGCTGATCTGAGCGATGGGCGTCCTGCTGCTGGAGGGGCTCAGGTTCTGGTTCCAGCACTGACCCAGACTCATTCGTCAGACTTTTAATTTGCTTTAATTGATGTTGGTCTAAGTGGCAGGCTGCTCTACTGCCTCGCTCACGCTTCTGCTTCCTCCTAATTAAGATAATTACTTCAGCTGTGAACTGAGGAGCCTTAAATCTCCCACTGTGATCTACAGAGAGGCGAAGAAACCAGAGATCAAGAGCCACCAGAACCGTTCTGCAGCCAGGAGCCGACAGGAAGGAGCAGAACACCTGGACCAGACAGGAAGCTCACATGAAGCTAACAGGAAGGATAAGAACACCTGGACCAGACAGGAAGCTAACATGAAGCTAACAGGAAGGATAAGAACACCTGGACCAGACAGGAAGCTAACATGAAGCTAACAGGAAGGATAAGAACACCTGGACCAGACAGGAAGCTAACAGGAAGGAGCAGAAAACCTGGACCAGACAGGAAGCTAACAGGAAGGAGCAAAACACCTGGACCAGACAGGAAGCTAACATGAAGCTAACAGGAAGGATAAGAACACCTGGACCAGACAGGAAGCTAACAGGAAGGAGCAGAAAACCTGGACCAGACAGGAAGCTAACAGGAAGGAGCAAAACACCTGGACCAGACAGGAAGCTAACACGAAGCTAACAGGAAGGATAAGAACACCTGGACCAGACAGGAAGATAACAGGAAGGAGCAAAACACCTGGACCAGGCAGGAAGCTAACATGAAGGATAAGAACACCTGGACCAGACAGGAAGCTAACATGAAGCTAACAGGAAGGATAAGAACACCTGGACCAGACAGGAAGCTAACATGAAGCTAACAGGAAGGATAAGAACACCTGGACCAGACAGGAAGCTAACAGGAAGGAGCAAAACACCTGGACCAGGCAGGAAGCTAACATGAAGCTAACAGGAAGGATAAGAAGACCTGGACCAGACAGGAAGCTAACAGGAAGCTAACAGGAAGGATAAGAAGACCTGGACCAGACAGGAAGCCAACAGGAAGGAGCAAAACACCTGGACCAGGCCGGAAGCTAACATGAAGCTAAGAGGAAGGATAAGAAGACCTGGACCAGACAGGAAGCTAACATGAAGCTAACAGGAAGGATAAGAACACCTGGACCAGACAGGAAGCTAACACGAAGGAGCAAAACACCTGGACCAGGCAGGAAGCTAACATGAAGCTAACAGGAAGGATAAGAAGACCTGGACCAGACAGGAAGCTAACAGGAAGCTAACAAGAAGGAGCAGAACACATGGAACAAACAGGAAGCTAACAGGAAGCTAACAGAATAGAAATTTCTGATCTAAATTTTCTCCCTGCTCAATTCTAGGACAAATATTGCTGAAATGTAGGATTTTATGGTGGCCGACAGGTGAAAATGCGCCGCAACAGAAAAAACATGCATACAAAAAAAAAAGACACGCACAAATGAAATGCAGCAAACATAAAAAGAGATGCAAACAAAAAGCAAATAAAATGCAGCAAACAAAAAAGAATACAACCACAAATGAAATACAGCTACTACCAGACTTAATATCTGTCTTCCACCTCCACTCATAGGGGAAACTGTCGTGAGTTTTTAAAACAATGTGCCAGGAGACCTGGATTTTCTCTCAGTGGACCGAACCTGGAGACCCGGCCAGCTGGATGTTAATGCAGCGGAGCAGACGGGGCCGAAAACGTCTCAACAATATTGGAATTAGGTGATTTATTGATGAACCGAGCAGATATTTCAGATCTATACATCTACATTATCACCTAAAAACATTGTAAAAAATCATTTTGTATAATTTTAAGTGTAATACAACACTTGTGGAGCACTTTCGGTTTCCAGCACTTTTTGTTTGCATCTTTTCCTTTGTTTGCGTCTCTTTTTATGTTTGCTGCATTTCATTTGTGCACGTCTTTTTTATGTTTGCATGTTTTCTCTGTTGCTACGCATTTGCACCTGTCGGCCACCATAGGATTTAGATACAAACATCTTAAAGAAAATTCATATTCATTAACAAAAATAAATAAAAATCTTCAAAAATAAATAAAACGTCAAATAATTTAAAAAAATGAGATGAAAAATAAAATAAGGTAAAAATGTAAAAATAAAATAATTCTGAATAAATAAAAGATAAATATAGATTTGAAAATAACATAAGAAACTAAAAATAGATGACAAAAAATAAATGTAAAAAATAAAAATATGAATATAAAATAAGTAAAAAAAATAAAATAAATAAAAATAATAAAAATAAATAAGCAGAAGCAGTAAAAGCTGCAGCATGTTTACTTCTCCTGCAGCTGTTGCCGCGGTAACCTGCGGCGCACACGCAGCCGCCGTCCTCCGGCGCGCAGGAGCCTCCGTTCTCACAGGAGCAGCTGGAGGAGCAGTTCGGCCCCCAGAGGCCCTCAGGGCACACGCTGTCACAGTGGACGCCTGCAGGTGAAAACAAGAGGTTCTGGTTCTGGTCGGGGTCAAACTGTGGCGCCTCGGCCCGGTTCTGATCCGTTTCATCCCCCCTGCAGGATCCCTTCTGTTGTTCAGGGGCCATTAAAGGCCGAAACCAACAAACACCGAGCAGCGGATCAATCCGCCGCTGAAATAGTCCTGAACTGCGCCGCCGCCGAGGAGCGTTGATGAAATGATGCAACGATTCGGCCCCTTAATGGGAGGACTGGGAGGAGGAATCATTTTCTAATGGGGCGGCTCACTTTTAATGGCTGCAGGACCAGAGAAACCACGGCGGCCATTTTTCACCTGGATTTATAGCAGTTCAGTTCAGTTAACCATCAGGAAGGAGAACAACTTTCTGAATCTTTAATGGGAAAAACAGAAAACAGAGTCAAAGGTTGTAAAAGTGGCTCTGTCCTTGTTTAGCTGGAGCTCATCCGGAACCGGTCCGATAAATTCCTTCAGGAATCAAAACGTCTGCAGAGGATTCAGAACCAAATCGATTCTATCAAAGCGTTTCTCTCATCAGTCTCAACATCTGGAACTTTTTATCTGCTGTGGCTTCACAGCCTGACCTGAAACTTCTGCGCTTTTCTGATGAAGAACGTCCGTCTTCTGGTCAACTCTGACCAGTTTCCTCTTCCTGCTAAGGAAAATTTCATGATGCTGAAGACAAACATTTGGACTCACTTTGTTTTTATCGAATTCTCAGAAGAACCAAACTGCGTTTCATTGACCGTAACCGTGCAAAGTGAAATTACAAAAATAAATCTGTTGTGTGATTTTAGGTTTGTTTCTTGTTTGATTAAAAACTGCAATTGCAGAATTAAAGTTTTGTGCACATTTGAGATGGAAACGCAGTTCGTCAAACGGAGGATTCACAAATCTAATCTTGGGTTCGTATTGAAAAATTTGGAAAACATACTTTATTGTCCCAGACCAAAACTCTGGGACTGTTGGAGCTGTGAGGCACGGCGGTGGAGGTATGATGGGTTGGACTGCTGGGCCAGAAAGTTCTAATTATATCACTGAAACATTTCCCACTGTGAGTCCATCTTCTTTTGTTTGACTTTGGCTGAAAATGATCCAGATCTAAATATTTAGCAGCAACTTTGGGTTCGCCTTCTTTCTCCCTGCAGTGTCTCCGTCTTTCATCAGCCTTACATCAACTGCGCCGCGTCTCTCTGCGCCCCTGGAGGCAGAAACAAAAGGCGGCTGTTCAGGACGGATCAGAGCCGCCGCCGCCGCTCACCGGGGGATGGCGCCCAGGAGACGCCGCCCACATCCGGTCAGATGGCACCAGCAGAGCCAAGGCGCCGTTACTTCTGCTTCCTCATAGCTTTACACATCAGGGCAGTGAAATATTCCTCAAGGAAAGTTTTCCAGAACATTCACTGAAGTTTCTGACCCGGTTCAGGTCGGAAAAAAGCATCAGAACCGACAGATCCAGAGAAAGATTTTCAGTTTCTCATCATTTATTGTTTATTACACTTCCTGAATTTGTCTCCAGCTCATCCTGAACCGTCTCACTCGGCAGCTAAAAGTGACAAATAACGAATAAACTGGGGTCAAATCCTGGGTCAACGACCTTTACGACCCCCTTAAAGTTTAAACATTTTAAACTTTAAGGCTCTTTTTAATAAAAGCTGTATTTGTTTTCAGCTCTGCAAACTGCCCTGTGGCTTCATGCTTCAGCAAACAGTCCCACTTTGTAAAGATATTTTAAATAAAATATATCATTACTATGAAAACTGGAACCTTTGTATTTGTGTGTTTCTGGTACAGCCGTTAATCTGACGCACAGCTACATCCGCTAACAGACGATGAAGCTGTTAGCTTCATCATCCTGTTTCTGAGTGATCTGATTGGACGCTGAAATTAATACTGCTTATTGTGCTAAATCAGTTAGAGTTAGCATATCAGTGAAACTATGCTAACCCAAACTAGCATTTCAATGCTAACAGGTAGCAGCTGCACAGATGCTATCGCTAATGCTAGCGTCCAAATTCACGTTTCTAAAAAAGGATTTATTGATAGAAAAACCAATCAGATGGTTTAATAGCCTGAAGGACAAATTAAAAACGATAATTCAGCAGCACAAAGGTTTTTAGATGAAAATGTTTCTGATGGTTTTTGATTAAAAGGTGAATTAATTACAGATCCAGCATTTAACTGGAATCTTTCACTAAAGTGCATACAACTGAGTTTATTGATGCTTTAAGATGGAGAAGCGACAGAAAGCTGTTAGCATTAGCATCTTTCCTGTGAAATATACAGAAACGAACCGAAGGATTCGCCTCACATCAGGGTCTGATTGTGTAAAGGTTTTAGTGTGTTTTATGTGTCAATGTATTTTTATCTGTTAGAGTTTCAACATGTTTTAAACATAAAAATATCTGATTCTGCAGGATTTACCCTCATCCATCAACTCTGAGCAGCGTCCCACAGCATGATGCTGCCACTACCGGGAGTCACTACAGGGACGGATCTAATGGATGTTTTTAGGACTTTTTATTTTTGTGTTTTTATTCTGTAAAAACTTTGAACTGCTGAAATGTGCAATAGAAATAACCTCAATTGATTGATTGATTCTTCCACATGTTCTGTCACTTAAAATTAGGGCTGTATAATAATATCGATATTGCGATATATATCGATATTTTCTTCCCTAGAATAAAATCGCTATTCATCCTCAAGTATCGTAACGTCCAACTGTCACCTTGTTCACTCACTGCTGGCTTCACCAGGTCATCAGGCTTAGAGTGATTCCTTCAGATGTTCAGGTTAAAAAGGTATCAAACTATTCAGAGCAGGAACTTGGTTCACTTTATTTACTTTACTAATGCATGTCAGCTACAGTTTGGACTGTTTCAACTAAAAGAAACATGTTTTCTCTCCACTGCTTTGGTTCATTTTGTCCAGCTGTCCACTTTAAGTCTGTGTCCAACCAGAACCAGGTATTGTGTAGTTGGAGCTTTTAATCAGTTTTCAGTCAAATTAATTCAGTCCAACTTTATAACAGTCACAAAATGTCACCAAAATCACTCTGTCCCTCTGAAACCTTTCAGAAAATTGCAAAAGTGTATTGAATTGTATCATTTGCTGAATATCACGATGTATATCGTATCATGGGCAGAATATCGTGTATCGTATCGTGAGATTATTGTATCACTACAGCCCTACTTAAAATCTGATGAAATGGAAATAAAGCTTGTCCATATTGATCTTTCCTCCTGTGTTTATCTCCGGCGGTTCGTCATGAATCAGGTTTGAGCTGCTGGTGTGACCTTTGACCCGAACAGTTGAACGTCTGTCTTCTTTCCTGATTGGCTCCCCTGCAGCAGCTCTCAGTTTCTCTGAAACGTTTGTTTCGTTACCGAACCTGAATCTCCGTCAGGCTTTGAATTATTGGTGTTGAATGTCCGGGTGTCGCATCGATCCGTTGTCTCCTCTCTCTCTGACGCTTCTCTCCCTGCTGGGATGAATTTTCCTCCACATCAGCAAGAAAAACATTATCCGAGAAAATAAATGGTGAGACAATTATCCGATGGAATCATCCGTTTCCTCCAGATTCTGCAAAACGTTTGGCAGATCCGACTCCGGTCATCAGAAGAGCTGCTCAGTGTTTATTATCACAGAGCATCGCTTCCATAATCTGATCTACCTGATCTGATCACAGCAGAGAGGAAGAAGCAAACATATCTGAGTTCATGAAAAAGATTCATTTTGATTAAAAATGCAGAACGTTTTGTTTTTATTGGGCGCGGCAGAATAAAAGCCACAGTTTGAAGAAGAGAAGGAAAATGACAGACAGGCTGCAGGTTTTTCTGTTTTGAGTTTTTTTTTAAAGGATTTCACTTTTTATTTTCTCCCTCACTTTACTATTGACGTTGATGTTTAATTTGTTTAATGTTCTTCTTTTGAGTCAAAACGAGGGCTGGACTGTTTCATATCAGCCGATTTAGATGATAAATGATTAGTTTCTTGTTTTAAATATCTGAAATATTAAACATTTTTCCTGTTTCATCCAGAGTTTCATTCCATGTTGGTTCAAACGTGAAGCTGCGCCTGTTACGCAACACATTGTTGCTAGGCAACCAACGAGCGAGTGAGTTGATGCCACCAACCTAGCTTAGCTGGTAATGAGTGGTGGAGCAGCTAAAGCTTTTCCTCTGCCTACATCTCCCAGAATGCTCTGCTGTGATATTCTATCAGATGTAATATTTATTGATCTGTGTTTATCATGGTTTTTATTGTCCGTCAAAACGTCCTGAATGTAGATCGGAGTTAAAACGCGAAGCGTAGTTGGTTGGTTTAGTTTTGTTTAGGTGGCGGCTAAATGCGACCGGGCGCTAACGCTAGCTAAAGTGAGAAACGGCTAGATTTCAATCGAGTCGTTTGCTCAAAGTCTGACTTCCTGCCAGAACTCACCGGTCCAGCCCGCGAGGCAGCGGCAGGTTCCTGTCAGCGGGTCGCAGCCGTCGGCGTGGAGACAGTCACATCTCTCCCTGCAGTCCAACCCGTAGGACCCGTCCTGCGAGCAGAACCAGGACGACACCATGGAAAAGGTCCGGAACCAACCAGAACCTGCTCAGGCTCCATCGCTTCAGGGTTTTATATCTTTAACATTCAAACATAAAGAGTTATCAACAGGTCTGAGCCGCCATCTTGGTAGGCAAACGCAGGATGAGCCACAGCCACCAGGACAAGTAAGGAACAGCTACCTACCAAGATGGCGGCCGGCTCGTCACATGAGCAGGACGTTCAGACTTACGGGACAGAGGGCGTCGCAGTATTCGCCCCTCCAGCCCGCCGAGCAGCTGCAGGAGCCGTTGACGGGGTCGCAGGCCGCCTCGTTGGCGCACTGACACGTCTGGTTGCAGCCGGAGCCCCAGGAGCCGCTGGAGCAGGGGATGGAGCAGTCCACGCCCTGCCAGCCTGGGGGGGGGACAGCGGGGCCCATCAGGGAACAGGTACCAGCATCAATATTCACTCCACAAACAGTCAGTTACTCCTGAGTGGAAGAAACTGGGAGCAACAAGCCGGAAAAATGGCAGAAAATCTGATTTATCCTGAATTTAACGCCACAGAAAACAGCAAGACCAGCAAAAAAACATCTAAAAACAGTCAAAGTTCATTTGGAAGAATTCAGGTGTGATGAATTTAAATGATGCTTTTCATTCTTTAAGTAAAAAAAATGATTAAAACAAATCAAATTTGCAAAACAATGTTTGATTTTTTTAATGAGTTTGTCTTCAAACTCGGCCAGAAGATGTTTAAGAAAAATATCTGGACAGATTATCAGTGCCAGTATAGCTGGTGGGCCCCATATGGGGGACAGGAGGGGAGACAATATGGGCCCCATATGGGGGACAGGAGGGGAGACAATATGGGCCTATGGGCAGAGGGCGATAATTGGCCCATATGGGGGACAGGAGGGCAGATAATATGGGCCCCATATGGGGGACAGGAGGGCAGATAATATGGGCCCCATATGGGGGACAGGAGGGCAGATAATATGGGCCCCATATGGGGGACAGGAGGGCAGATAATATGGGCCTATGGGGCAGGAGGGCTATAGCCCATATGGGGGACAGGAGGGCAGACAATATGGGCCCCATATGGGGGACAGGAGGGCAGATAATATGGGCCCCATATGGGGGACAGGAGGCAGATATATGGCCATATGGGCAGAGCAGATAATATGGCCATATGGGACGGGGAGATATATGGGAACAGGAGGGGAGACATTATGGGCCCCATGTGGGTTCAGGGCCCATGTAGTTGGGGCCTCTACATGTTTGTATAAGAAGTGAATCATAATGAGCTGGAATGTAAATATTGCTGATCTAAATGTGAGTTTTGTGTTTTTGTTATTTTTTCCAGTTTTGTCTGCGTTTTTGAAAACGTTAAAATAAAGAAAAATATGAATTATTCTAATATTAAAGTGATTTCTTCACTTTAACCTCCAGTTTCAAACCAACTCAACTTCCTTCGTTTTACTTTTTGTTTGTCAATTAATGTTTTTGCTTCTGAAGTTGAAATAATTTATTTAAAATATGAAAAACAAAAAAGGGTTGAAGACTCTGCTGTGTGTTGAATCCAGAAACTAAAGTAGAAAAAGTGAATCTGACAACAAGTCCTGGTTGTTTCTGACTGTGGCCTAGTCAAAGCATGAACTTAAACATGCTGGAAACCCTCCAGTGTGTTAAACTGAAATCATGTCAGCAGAGCAGAGCGGGGTCAAAGTTCATCCATAGATGTGGCCAGCAGGTTATCTCAGTCTGAGCCATCGGTTGGTTCTGGTTCTGGTTCTGGTTTGTAACCCGACCAGATTTTCTCTCTTTGTTTACATTCATTCATTATTCATGAAGCTGTTTCTGATGTTTTCTGCTAATGTCTCTGTTTTCTGCAAACCGTCTGCAGTGACTGGACCGAAAGCAGGTCAGAACCAGAACCAGAACCAGAACCGCTTTAATTACCTTTGTTCCCCAGCAGAATCTGAGCCACGTTAATATTTAAACAGCCAGATATTAAAAGACAGAAACACAGAACTTATGAAAAGTTCTGGACAACATGAGAGCTGGAACTTGGTGCAGGATGCGGACTCAGAACCAGAACCAGAACCTGGAGGGACCCAGCACCAGAACCAGAACTGGAGGGACCCGGAGCTGGACCAGCCTGGTGGTGCGTTTGGACCCAGAACCAGAACCTGGAGGGACCCAGAACCAGAACCTGGAGGGACCCGGAGCCAGCTGGTGTCGTTTGGACCCAGAACCAGAACCAGAACCTGGAAGGACCCGGAGCCCAGCCTGGTGTCGTTTGGACCCAGAACAGAACCAGAACCTGGAAGGACCGGAGCCCAGCTGGTGTCGTTTGGACCCAGAACCAGACCTGGAGGGACCTGGAGCCCAGTGTGTCGTTTGGACCCAGAACCAGAACCAGACCTTCTGTGCAGATGCAGGACCCGTCCACATGCCAGCAGGCGGCCCGGTTGCGGCAGCCGCATGGGGCGGAGCAGTTGTTGCCGTGGCGACCCGGAGGGCAGCTGATGGAGCAGTCGTCTCCCTGACAACCACAGAAACAGCTTTATTAGTTCGAAACATCCCAACAAGGAGCATCGTGAAACATCAATAATAAAGTTTTCATTCTGTCCAACGAATCGTTAAAATCGATTCAGATCAGAGAAGTTGGTCAACTGGCTGCATTAGAGACAATCCTGCTGCTGAAACGACAAAAAATATCTAGAAAATATCTTCAACCTTCTTCTACACTTTAGGATCCAGCTTCGTCTTTTTTAAATCTGGAAAAACAAAGTTTTCTGTTTCAAATCAGTAAAATATTGAGTTTAGTTTGTTGTTTATTTCGGGACATAAACATATACAAGTCATTTATAATTTAAAAACACTAAAGGTTTCCTCCATGAAAACCAGACGATGAGGCGTTCGTTCGTTCGTTCAAATCAATCAATCAAATTTTATTTGTATAGCACATTTCAGCAGGAAGGCATTTCAAAGTGCTTTACATAATTAAAATAAAAACGTGACAGTAAATAAACAGTGAGGAAGAAAATTAAAAAAGACATTTAAAAATACAGAAAAACATTAGAGATTTTTAAAAGAGTTTTAGTTAAAACGCGTTTAACAGGATTCTCACCTCAGATTTTAGTTAAACGCGTTTAACAGGATTCTCAGACCTCAGAGTTTTAGTTAAAACGCCGTTTAACGCCTCCACCATCGTCTCTCCGTTAAAACCCATCCAGGCTCCTGGAGCGTTTCGTGATGTGATGAGCAGCGAGGAGGAGCCGATGGCGGCCGATGGCGGCTGACAGCGGTCCATGGCGGCCTGCAGAGCGGCATCATGCGGCCGCAGCATCAGCCTCATCGCTGCTGCATTGATCAGCACCTTCATGGCATAAACTCTGTTAATTAAAGCTGCCGCTTCCAACCTGCTGCCTTTAAATTACTATTAATCTAATATTCACAAAGCCGGCCGGCGCGCAGCTGAGGACTTATTAAAAAGTTGGTGAATTGAGGACTTTATAAAAACTTTGGGTATAAATAACCTGCATGGGCTCAATAATTAAAGCCATCCAGGGACGACAGGTGACCTCCGCTGCTATAATTACAGGCGGATCAATAGATCCTGATATTTATCATCTAATCAGGACTTTTCACTGTTTCACCAGGAAACAAACGAAACCCACAGACTTCTGGGTAATAAATAAGTTAATATTTTAACGCTGTTTATCTTTTAATTAGAAGTGAAAACGCGTCCGGCTTATTGTGTCTCGCTGATGGATGTCCACCGGCGGAGGCTGCAGGATGTTTCTGAAAGGTGCGGCAGGTTAATGAGGATGTCTGTCAGTTCGGCTGAGGAAAACAGAGCCGGACGCCGGAGCGTCAGGCTGAGAGGAATTAGTTTTATAAGGAAGGACAACAATAAGGTCGTAATATTAGCAGAACAAAAACACAGAAGAAAGTCATAAAATTACTAGAAAAAAGTCGTTTTAATGGGAGTTAATGTTCAACAGATTAAATATTTCCTTACTTTTAAAACTGGTACCAAAGAATAACTTCACAAAATGCTCAACGTTTTTCATTTTAAATGTGTTTTTTTACTACTTCATTCTACCAATGTTATGACTTTATTCTGATAATTCGTTGAGTTTTAATTTTCTTGAATTAGCATGAATTTGTGTTATCATGCTAATGTTAGCGTAGCATTTCCAGAAACTGCCCCAAATGAGACACTGTAACAGAAAATGAAATTTTAGACATTTGTTGACTCCCATATTTGTTTAGACACAAAACAATAAAGTTTCTAATTGTTTAATTTGATTAAATCTACTCTAGTGTAGAATCAGCTTTAGCTTCTTGTTCCGTCTTAAATAACTCGGATCAGAACCAGAACTGAAACATGTTGGTCTGGAAATCACTGTGTGTTTTTAGTAGTATGTAAAAAATCCAAAGCAAGAACAGGATGTAAATCTGGTCAGTTTTAATTAAATTTTGTGTTTTTTCTCTGACTTTAAACTCCTGCTGAAAATGTTTATTTCCACTTAAAAACGAATCAATCGTCAAATTAAATTCAAGCAAAGTTCAGAGAGAAGCCGACCTTCCTGAGGGATCAAAGTTCTGCGATTCGTTAAAGGCGGAGACATTTAGCGAAGCTTTGCTGCACTTCAGAGGCGTTTGGACCTCAGGTCAGAGGCGGCCATGTTCACAGGTATCGACCCGACCGTCCGATCTGGTGACAATGCTCCAAATAAATCCGCTTTAAAGCCGGTTCCTCATCCACCTTCCAGAGCTCCATCAGTTCTCTGGGAATCAATAACTCTGATAAATCAAACACACATTCATCTGCGGCGCCGTCCAGCTTTCATCTGCTCAAATCTATGATGTTCTCGGCCCAATTAGAGAAGCTGTGGCGGCATCAGTCCGGCCGGATCGGGCGGCGCGGCAGGAGCAACGGGGCCATGGGGACCACCAGGATCCCCAGGGCCCCCAGGGCCACACAGGACCACCAGGACCACCAGGACCACCAGGACCCCCAGGGCCCCCCAGGACCACCAGGGCCCCCCAGGACCACCAGGACCCCCAGGGCCCCCAGGACCACCAGGACCCCCCAGGGCCCCCCAGGACCACCAGGACCCCCCAGGGCCCCCAGGACCACCAGGGCCCCCCAGGACCACCAGGACCCCCAGGACCCCCCAGGACCCCCAGGACCACCAGGATCCCCCAGGGCCCCTCAGGACCCCCAGGACCACCAGGACCCCCCAGGGCCCCCAGGACCACCAGGGCCCCCAGGACCACCAGGACCCCCCAGGACCACCAGGATCCCCCAGGGCCCCCCAGGACCACCAGGGCCCCCCAGGACCACCAGGACCCCCAGGACCCCCCAGGACCACCAGGATCCCCCAGGGCCCCCCAGGACCACCAGGGCCCCCCAGGACCACCAGGACCCCCAGGACCCCCCAGGGCCACACAGGACCCCAGGACCACACAGGACCACACAGGACCACCAGGACCCCCCAGGGCCACACAGGATCACACAGGACCCCCAGGGCCACACAGGACCCCAGGACCACACAGGACCACACAGGACCATACAGGACCACCAGGACCCCCAGGACCACACAGGACCCCCAGGACCACCAGGACCCCCCAGGACCACACAGGACCATACAGGACCACCAGGACCCCCAGGACCACACAGGACCCCCAGGACCACCAGGACCCCCCAGGACCACCAGGACCCCCAGGGCCACACAGGACCCCCAGGACCACACAGGACCCCCAGGACCACCAGGACCCCAGGACCACACAGGACCATACAGGACCACCAGGACCCCCAGGACCACCAGGACCCCCAGGACCCCCAGGACCACCAGGGCCACACAGGACCCCAGGACCACACAGGACCCCCAGGACCACCAGGACCCCCCAGGACCACCAGGACCCCCAGGGCCACACAGGACCCCAGGACCACACAGGACCCCCAGGACCACCAGGACCCCCAGGACCACACAGGACCATACAGGACCACCAGGACCCCCCAGGACCACCAGGACCCCCAGGGCCACACAGGACCACCAGGACCACACAGGACCACCAGGACCCCCAGGGCCACACAGGACCCCCAGGACCACCAGGATCCCCCAGGGCCCCCCAGGACCCCCCAGGACCACACAGGACCACACAGGACCATACAGGACCACCAGGACCCCCAGGACCACACAGGACCCCCAGGACCACCAGGACCCCCAGGACCACACAGGACCATACAGGACCACCAGGACCCCCAGGACCACACAGGACCCCCAGGACCACCAGGACCCCCAGGACCACCAGGACCCCCAGGGCCACACAGGACCCCCAGGACCACACAGGACCCCCAGGACCACCAGGACCCCCAGGACCACACAGGACCATACAGGACCACCAGGACCCCCCAGGACCACCAGGACCCCCAGGGCCACACAGGACCACCAGGACCACACAGGACCACCAGGACCCCCAGGGCCACACAGGACCCCCAGGACCACCAGGATCCCCCAGGGCCCCCAGGACCCCCCAGGACCACACAGGACCACCAGGACCCCCCAGGACCACCAGGACCCCCCAGGGCCACACAGGACCACCAGGACCCCCAGGACCACCAGGACCACCAGGACCCCCAGGACCACACAGGACCCCCAGGACCACCAGGACCCCAGGACCACACAGGACCATACAGGACCCCAGGGCCACCAGGACCACACAGGACCACACAGGACCACCAGGACCCCCCAGGGCCACACAGGACCCCAGGACCACACAGGACCACACAGGACCACCAGGACCCCCCAGGGCCACACAGGATCACACAGGACCCCCAGGGCCACACAGGACCCCCAGGACCACACAGGACCACACAGGACCACCAGGACCCCCCAGGGCCACACAGGACCCCCAGGACCCCCAGGGCCACCAGGACCACCAGGACCCCCAGGACCACACAGGACCACCAGGACCCCCAGGACCACACAGGACCCCAGGACCACCAGGACCCCAGGACCACACAGGACCATACAGGACCCCCAGGGCCACCAGGACCACACAGGACCACACAGGACCACCAGGACCCCCCAGGGCCACACAGGACCCCCAGGACCACACAGGACCACACAGGACCACCAGGACCCCCCAGGGCCACACAGGATCACACAGGACCCCCAGGGCCACACAGGACCCCCAGGACCACACAGGACCACACAGGACCACCAGGACCCCCCAGGGCCACACAGGACCCCAGGACCCCCAGGGCCACCAGGACCATCAGGACCACCAGGACCACACAGGACCCCCAGGGCCACCAGGACCACACAGGACCACCAGGACCACACAGGACCACACAGGACCACACAGGACCCCCAGGGCCACCAGGATCCCCCAGGGCCCCCCAGGACCCCCCAGGGCCCCCCAGGGCCACACACACTCTAAACTAACCCTGCAATCGCTTCACAGCTTTTCACTGAATGTCAAAAACGCAAAATAAAAAGCTCCAGGTGATTCAGCCAACAGTTAATATGAATAAACTCTAGACCAGCGGTTCTTAACCTGGTCCAGTAGAACCTCAGGGGGGCGGAGCCTCATGGAGGTAAAGACTCACCTGTGTAAAGTCGTGATGACGCCGCGGTTTGACATCACTACTGCAGAGGATCAGTTACATTGTTAGCCAATCAGAGGATCATGTTACATTGTTAGCCAATCAGAGGATCAGTTACATTGTTAGCCAATCAGAGGATCAGTTACATTGTTAGCCAATCAGAGGATCAGTTACATTGTTAGCCAATCAGAGGATCAGTTACATTGTTAGCCAATCAGAGCTGAGGAGGAGCCTGGTTGGAGGAGCTTCACTCTCAGCAGGGATTTGAACTTGTGTCTTTATTTACTTCAGCAAAGCTCACAGTTTTTACCAAACTCTCTAAATCTGCTGCTTAGTCGCATCTTTTCGGGGTTGGTGCTGCCTCTAGTGGTGAGGGGAGATAATACAGCTAATATAATTACATTATGAGATCAGAAAGTCTTTATTATTTATGGTTAATTCTTCATTCTTTTAAGAATGTAGAGCTAATTAAACTATCTAAACCTTAAAGTGGTTCCAGTTTCAACCTGGTGAAACATTTTAAGTACCTTGGGTCGTTCCTGGACAGTCAGATCAACTTTGCTGAAAACACTGACTATATTTTGGAGAACTGTCCTCAGAGACTCTACCTTTTAGGAAGACTTGGTGATCTTGGGGTGACCCAACTTAAATTGAATGTAAGAATATTACTTTCTACTGTGCAATAAAGACACAGTTCAGTTTGTAGAGCTAAAAACAAATCCAAGATTTTATTTATTCATTAAAATCTAAGCTAATTTTTAGCTTAGATTTTGGCATCATAAACTAAAACTATCACAGTCATTTGTGGCTCTAAGCTGATTGAGTTGATTTGGACTGAAGGTAAAAAAGGTCTGGATTTGATCGCGGTTTGAGTTTTCTGGACCATCTGATCTGATGATGTTAAAATATCTGTAATTAAATAACAGAGTTTCCAGTGGAAACATTTTCAGGAAACCTGGCTGATGGCATCGAGTCCATGACTTCATGGCTCCTCCTGAATGAGAGCTCACAGACAGAAGACCATCATTTACTGTCACAGCTGCTCTCCAAACAAAAGAAATGGAGAAACAGAAGAAACTAAACAAAATAATGTCAATATTTGAAATAAAAATCCATATTTTCCGTCCTGTGAAGGAGATTTGAAGCTGAACCTGTTTTCTGAAAGCTTCCAGGCTGGTTTTTGTTCCCCTGGTGACTCTGACCTACATCCCAGCTGCACACCTGCAGCTCCCAGGCTGCTGAGTCAGCAGGTCCTCCAGCTGCACCCAGTCCCTGCACCTGCATGCAGACGGACGGGACGCAGCACGGCAGAGACACGGCAGAGACACAGCAGAGACACTGAGACACGGCAGAGACACTGAGACACGGCAAGAGACACTGAGACACGCAGAGACACGGCAGAGACACTGAGACACAGCAGAGACACGGCAGAGACACTGAGACACGGCAGAGACACTGAGACACGCAGAGACACGGCAGAGACATGAGACACGGCAGAGACACGGCAGAGACACTGAGACACGCAGAGACACGGCAGAGACACTGAGACACGGCAGAGACACGGCAGAGACACTGAGACACGGCAGAAATACGGCAGAGACACTGAGACACGGCAGGAGACACTGAGACACAGCAGAGACACTGAGACACGGCAGAGACACTGAGACACAGCAGAGACACTGAAACACGGCAGAGACACGGCAGAGACACTGAGACACAGCAGAGACACGGCAGAGGACACTGAGACACGGCAGAGACACAGCAGAGACACTGAGACACGGCAGAGACACGGCAGAGACACTGAGACACGGCAGAGACACGAGACACGGCAGAGACACGGCAGAGACACTGAGACAGGCGAGCAGAGACAGCAGGACACGGCAGAGACACTGAGACACGGCAGAGACACGGCAGAGACACTGAGACACGGCAGAGACACGGCAAGCACTGAGACACGCGAGACACGGACACGGCAGAGACACGGAGCAGACACTGAGACACGGCAGCAGGACACTGAGACACGGCAGAGACACGGCAGAGACACGGCAGGACACTGAGACACGGCAGAGACACGGCAGAGACACTGAGACACAGCAGAGACAGCAGAGACACCAGAGACACGGCAGAGACACTGAGGACACGGGAGAGACACTGGCAGAGACACGAGGACACGAGAGACACGGCAGAGCACTGAGACACGGCAGAGACACTGAGACACGGCAGACAAGCAGAGACACTGAGACACGGCAGAGACACTGAGACACAGCAGAGACACTGAGACACGGCAGCAGAGACACGGCAGAGACACTGAGACACGCAGGCAGAGACACTGAGACAGCAGGCAGAGACACTGAGACACGGCAGAGACACTGAGACACAGCAGAGACACTGAGACACGGCAGAGACACGGCAGAGACACTGAGACACGGCAGAGACACTGAGACACGGCAGAGACACTGAGACACGCAGAGACACTGAGACACGGCAGAGACACTGAGACACGGCAGAGACACGGCAGGAGACACGGCAGAGACACTGAGACACGGCAGAGACACAGCAGAGACACGAGACACGGCAGAGACACGAGCAGCACTGAGACACGGCAGAGACACCAGAGACACTGAGCACGGCAGAACATAGGCAGAGACACTGAGACACGGCAGAGACACAGCAGAGACACTGAGACACGCAGAGACACGGCAGAGACACTGAGACACGGCAGAGACACTGAGACACAGCAGAGACACTGAGACACGGCAGAGACACTGAGACACAGCAGAGACACTGAGACACGGCAGAGACACTGAGACACGGCAGAGACACTGAGACACAGCAGAGACACTGAGACACGGCAGAGACACTGAGACACAGCAGAGACACTGAGACACGGCAGAGACACTGAGACACAGCAGAGACACTGAGACACGGCAGAGACACGGCAGAGACACTGAGACACGGCAGAGACACTGAGACACGGCAGAGACACTGAGACACGGCAGAGACACTGAGACACAGCAGAGACACTGAGACACGGCAGAGACACGGCTCCAGTTTCTGAGGAAATCCCTTTGATTTGTTGCAGCTGTTTGCTGCGATCGGACCAGCAGCTGATGAAATCCGCGCCTGACAGCCGTTCATTAGGCCGTCCAGTGAACAGCAGCGCATCAAAGACGGAGGAGAAAGAAAACTTCTCCTCCCCTCATTATTTATCGCCTCATCAACTAATGACGGCTGAAGTTAAGAGCAGAATTTGGTGAATTACACAGAGTTAAAAGTCGATCTGTTGCATTATGGGTAAGCAATAAACGCTTTTCTGAACTCTAAAAAAGCAGGAAAATAAAACAAATGAAGCTTTGCTGGTTTTACAGCTTCAAGATCAAACAAATCACAAATGTCTTCACAATAAAACACCAGCAGAAATTATTAAGAAGCAGATTTTAATAAACCTCAGGAACTTTAAATGATCTGGAATGAATAAATCTAAAACTAAGACTCTTTCTACTGAGGAAAGAAAGTAAATCAATGTGGCACGACATGAAGATAAAACATTTAATTTCCGCCTTAAAAATGCTTTGTGATGTGAATAATCCTTTAAAAATATTCAGTTTCAATCCGGAGCTTGTAGGAAGTCACAGTTCAGGTTCTGACCGTTCGGACCGAGGCGACGGGAAGCGCAGAGGCCTGGAGAGGACGTACACTGTAAAACATGGCAACGGGATTTAACTGGAAAAGTGACGACAACTCAAAAATCATTTTGGCTTTAACTCAGAAATTTCATCAAATTAGAAATCCTCCTTGGCTTCCTTGACGTTTTCAGCGGGGAGAGAAATGGAAGTCGCCTCAACCTCCATCATTTACTCACTGTATTTCATTAAAGTAGAGAAAATCCGTTTTACTTTAAGAGGCTCTTCTATCGGAGTTTTGTGTCTGTGGAGCCGCTTGTTAAGAACGATTCATTTCCCTAATACTCCAGACTGATGAGGTGGTATGAACAGCTGGAGTTTTTTATTATCATTATTTCTCTTTTACTTTCATCTATTTTCCTGAATTAACCTTGACTGATATATTGACAGAAGTGTCCCCTGAATTTGTTTTATTAATTTATTTATTTTGTGTGTTTTTGTCTGTGTGTTTGTGGGCTGAGGGAAAGAAATGTACATACATTTAATACTGTGTTTTTTATTTTTAATGTATCTTTTTTGTTTGCTAACATAGTATGCTTATTCTGACTTGATCCATTTCATGCATCTCATGAATCTCTGTAGCTATTTGTGTGTATAATTGTGTGTGTTCAACCCAATTATATTAAAGGTACGACATTAACTGTGTAACTACTGCACTGCCTTTACACTCTACCTCATATTAAAGCATAAATACATAATAAAAAAAGTAATGTCATCAAGTTGATTTAAGAACAAGATACAAGGAATGGAAACCTGATTTTAAAGCTCATTCATCTTCAGTTTAACTGAATACTGTATATAAAACCTAAATTAAAACACATGACTGTGTTTCTGTGATGAAGACGATGAGTCGCATGAAACCCACTGAAGTTTGATGAGATTAAAACTCGTGGATATTCCTGACAATTTGCTCTGAATCCCTCAGCAGAGGATGGATGAAAAATCTACGACTGATGTATTTTTTTACCGCTTCCTGGTTGTAACATTCGCTTCCCTCCTGCAGGGCAGCCATTTTGAACCGTGTGGCGTTTGTTCACTCAACGATGAACCCCGTGACCCCCAGCCATTTTGAACCGTGTGGCGTTTGTTCACTCACGATGAACCCCGGCAGCCATTTTGAACCGTGTGGCGTTTGTTTTCACGATGAACCCCGCAGCCATTTTGAACCGTGTGGCGTTTGTTCACTCACGATGAACCCCGGCAGCCATTTTGAACCGTGTGGCGTTTGTTCACTCACGATGAACCCCGGCAGCCATTTTGAACCGTGTGGCGTTTGTTTTCACGATGAACCCCGGCAGCCATTTTGAACCGTGTGGCGTTTGTTTTCACGATGAACCCCGGCAGCCATTTTGAACCGTGTGGCGTTTGTTTTCACGATGAACCCCGGCAGCCATTTTGAACCGTGTGGCGTTTGTTCACTCACGATGAACCCCGGCAGCCATTTTGAACCGTGTGGCGTTTGTTTTCACGATGAACCCCGGCAGCCATTTTGAACCGTGTGGGTTTGTTTTCACGATGAACCCCGGCAGCCATTTTGAACCGTGTGCGTTGTTTCACGATGAACCCGCAGCATTTGAACGGTGCGTTTGTTCATCACGATGAACCCCGGCAGCCATTTTGAACCGTGTGGCGTTTGTTCACTCACGATGAACCCCGGCAGCCATTTTGAACCGTGTTGGCGTTTGTTCACTCACGATGAACCCCGGCAGCCATTTTGAACCGTGTGGCGTTTGTTCACTCACGATGAACCCCGGCAGCCATTTTGAACCGTGTGGCGTTTGTTCACTCACGATGAACCCCGGCAGCCATTTTGAACCGTGTGGCGTTTGTTCACTCACGATGAACCCCGGCAGCATGCCGTTTTGTAACTCTGACTGTGGCGTTTGTTCACTCACGATGAACCCCGGCGCGCAGACGCAGGCGCCGCTCACGCCGTCGCAGTCGGCTCCGTGGCGCAGCTGCACGCTCCTTGCAGCCGTCGCCGTAGTAACCGGCGGGGCAGGTCTCGTTGCAGTAAAGCCCCGCCCATCCGGCGGCGCAGGCGCACTCCCCCGACAGCGGGTGGCAGCTGTGGGGGGGAAAGAGGCTCTTAGACCAGGGCGGTACACAGTTTTCACATTAAGGGCGACAAGTGAGAGGCTAAAATTATCCATGGGACAAAAACAGAGTTTGTATCTTTTGTTATGAAGATGTTGATTCCAGTTCAATTGACTTTATTTAACCCTAAAAAAGTAACACTAAACAAACCCATGATTTACCAAAAAGGAACAGGCTGACCCTAAAACCCTAAAAACACATTAAATAGGGAATATTCTGATGAAACTAGCAGAAATAATTGTAGATGTTTTAGCTAAACTCCTTAGCGAAGCTAAAGAAACACAAGTTTGTTTTTAAACTTTCTTATTCAGCCCAGTTTAATCTGTCAAGTAAAAGTTACTGGATGCAACTAACAATTACTTTAGTTATTGTTTTTCTGGTGATTAATTGATTAATCACATACTAACTTGACACATGCAACAGATTTCTTAATCTTTTTTTACACAATATTAGAAAAACATTGAAATATGCAAACATACCTATTTAAATAAGAAAATTAACCATTTCATGCCTAAAATGCAATAAAATCTGTATATTTTGTACAGTTGGGTTTAATTACTGCTTTGAGTGGCTTTTGTTGAGTGTGTGCTCCAGGTAACATTGATTGATTACTAAGTTAGTCGAGGATTACTTAACTGGAGCCGCGATATGTACGATCAAATTAAAATGGAAGCAAAACCAGTCGGTTGCTTTGTCAGCGATAAGAAAAACTCGGATGAGAAAAAGATGAATAATTTGTGTTGTTGCTTAAGTTTTCATTTTTCAGATATTTCAATTTGCCTCATTTCACTTTAACTTGTTTCAGCGCTTCGCCAGCAGCAGCCGATGAAATAAAGTTCTGCTTTTCTTGAATTGCGGACGAGGGCCGCGCAGGATCTCTCTGAGGGCCGCTAGAGGCCCGCGGACCTCAGTGTGGGCATCCCAGTCTGAGCTGGTGCATTCAGTGAAACCACAGGATCACTGAGCCCAACGTGCCGTTTGCCCCACCTGTCCAGTGTAACGAAGCAAAATACTTCACTACTTTACTTACGTATATTTTGCAGTACTTCATACTTTCCTGAGTATGAACATTTTTAATAACTGTCACTTTTACTTCACTATATTTCCAAACTTAATTTCATACTTTTACTCCGATACATTTTCAATGTGTGGTTTAGTTACTCGAGAGAAACGCTGGAGTTTTGACCCACCTACTGATTGGCTGCTACAGTCGGTAGCCTAATGGGTTTGTTCATTCTCTCCACCAATAGGAAACACCTGTTTGTTCATCTCCACCAATAGGAAACACCTGTTTGTTCATCTCCACCAATGAACACGTTTGTTATTCCACCAATAGGAAACCTGTTTGTTCATCTCCACCAATAGGAAACACCTGTTTGTTCATCTCCACCAATAGGAAACACCTGTTTGTTCATCTCCACCAATAGGAAACACCTGTTTGTTCATCTCCACCAATAGGAAACACCTGTTTGTTCATCTCCCCACCATAAAAGGAAACACCTGTTTGTTCATCTCCACCAATAGGAAACACCTGTTTCTCTTCTCCCATTAAACACAAAGTCTCCTGATGAGCATCAGCCTCATGTCCCTAATGCCACATAATGACCAGTTGTTGCACCAACAGTTTGTGAAGTAGAGAAATTAATCATAACGGCTTTTTTTCTTCATGTTGGCCACATTTTCTGTTCTGACTATTTATTTGTCTCATTTTCAGCTCTGACCACTTGAAGGGAAACTTAAGGCTTACAAAACTTAGTATTTTCTGTCCTGGAGGGGAAACTAAGAATCTGGTTCAGTTGTAAAGCAGGTTAAGTTATTAACCTTGTAGGTAAAAAAACTAATGATGCTGCAGGTTTATCTATTAGCAGGTTTAATTCTGCCTGCACTTGGTTGTGTTTATTATTTTAACTGTATTTGACAAGTTTACCAAAATATAAAAATGTCATTCAAACTGCATTTGCCTTGTTTTACTTTTTACTTTTCATTACATTACTTGAGTTCATCCATTTTTACAGTAATTACCATACTTAAGTACAAGACGTTTCAGATACTTTAAGTCAGTGACTTGGACTTTTACCAAAGTCATATTTTGGAGAGGAACCTCTACTTTTCCTAGACTCTGAGATTCCAGTACTTTATACAACCCTGCACCTGAGCGTGTTGTTGCCCTGGCAGGGGCAGGTCTTGTCGCAGAGCAGCCCGTAGAGGCCGGCGGGGCAGAAGCGGTCCTGGCAGCTGGGGCCCTTGAAGCCCTCGCTGCAGAGACACGCCCCGTTGACGTGGTAGCACCGGGCCCGGTTCAGGCAGTCGCACTTATGGGCGCACTGCGGGCCGTAGGTCCCCACCGGACACTCGTCCTGGCACCTGGACAGGAACAGGAAGTCACATCAGCATCATCCTGCTGCCATGGTTACCAGAAAACACGGCGACCGGCACCTGGACAGGAACAGGAAGTCACATCAGCAGCATCCTGCTGCCATGGTTACCAGAAAACACTGCGACCAGCACAGCAGGTTTCATTTTTAATCCAATTTCAAAACTTTTCTGTCTTAAATAATCATAATTTGTTTACGCTTTTTACATCTCGGTTTTATTAAATTCATTTATCTTAATTCATTCAACCCTAAAACACATTGAACTCAATGAAAAAACAAAAGAAAATACATGAAAATGTAATAAAGACTTAAAATAAAAAAATTCATACAAGAAAAAACTAAATTAAATTAAAAAAGAAAACAATATACAACCAAAATAAGAAAAATAATACAATTAATGAAAAGAAGACATAAAAAGAAACAAAATGCTTAAAAAATAATGAGGTAAGAAATAAAAACCAATATACAGCATAAAAAAGTAAATAAAACAGCAAATATAATGGTAGAATTAAAATATAAGGTATGAAAATAAATTAAAAGCTGAAGCTAAAATATAAAGATCATTTATAAAAGAAAAACATACGACCTAAAAATATAAAAATTAAAATGTTAAAAAGAATGAAATGAGAAAAAAAACAAAATAAAAAAGAAAAATGTATAAAATACTTAAAAAATAAACAAAATACAGCCATAATAAGGAAATACATGAATAAAAATTTAAATATGAAAAAGAAATAAAATAATATGAGAAATATAAAAGATAAATTAAAACCCTGAAACCCCAACTGAACCATTTCTTCATCCCTTCTGACGGATAAACACAGAAACCATCCAGAACCACTGGAGGTCCAGTTTATGAATCAGATTATTGCTGATTTATTTTGTTTTCTGGAAGTGAAAGCAGCCGTTTGCCTCCAGATGTTTCAGATTCTCCCGCAGCGCGTTTGACTTGCAGACGCCTCGTTGGGAGCTTTATTAGACGCGGCGTTATTAAATGAATGCGGTGGACAAGGCGGGCGGCGCCGTAAATCCTCCTTTATGAAGGCTTTTATCGGAGGAGCTGCCGAGCCGCGTAAATCCAGCTGCAGGATCAGGAGGAGGAGAAAGTCTGCGCTGCCGGGAAAACCTTTTGTTGTGTTTATTAGCCTGCCTGCACTCAGCGATATTAACGAGGCCCTGAAAATAATGGAAGCACCTGCCAGAGGAACATGACGGCACATAATCAGTTAATGTTTTAATTCAACAATTGTGATTCAGGAGTCGGAATAAACTGGAGAAATCCTCCCGCTTTCCTCCAGAGGCCCTCCGAAAACTGAAGAACCTCCGTTGGTGGTTTGGCTGCAGGGACAGGAGCGCCTCAGGGACGGGACTCGGACCTCAGACTTCCAGCGCAGGTCAGACTCCCTCTGACCACAGAAAGACTCGGACGACTCAGCAGTCGTCAGGCGGATCAGAGGAGCCGAGAACCAGGGACTCAGGCTGCTTCCTCCTGTTAGACCCGGTTCTGCTGGACCCAGAACTTCTGCTCCTCCTCCAGCTGCTGTGGTCAAACCAGCTGTTCCCCTCCTGGCCTGTGGCGGCGCTGCACCAACAATCACTGAAGACACTGAGAGCAACTTCCTGCTTCACCAGATGGAAACAAGATGGAGGATTTTAGTGGTTGGAGGATTTAGGCTAAAGACCAGGAGCCATTTCTGCTGCTAGCGCTAGGCTAGCATGTTAGCTTTGGTTGGATTTACCCAGAATGCCCTGCGCTGTTGTCCACTTCCTGCTTCTGGAGCGGTTTCTGGTCCGCTTGGCGTTCACATTCAAACTGAACCAGAGTTCACTTCAACCGAACCCAGACCGAGGTCAGGAGGACCAGAGGTCAGAGGTCAATTAGCGTTCACACCAACCGGACCGGACTTTGACTAGGCAGATTGACTGGAGTTGGATTAAGGTGGACTGAACAAATTGATGCCACCTTAAGAAGCTCAACTTGCTGCCAGAAAGCTGGTTCTGTTCTGTGGTTCATATATGAAAAACATTATGGACATGAGAGAGAGAGTCTTCAGTCAGAAGCGTTTGGAGACTCTGTCACACAGACTGCTACAGCAGCAGGCATCAGCCTCAGCAATGACAGTTAAATCCCACTTATGATTAATAAACGATCCTTTAAACTGAGTTTGTACCGTGTTTTCCGCACTATAAGGCACCTAAAAACCTTAAATGTCCTCAAAAGCCAACAGTGAGCCTTACATTGACGCTGTGTACAAGAAGGGGATGAGAGACTCTACTTTTTGAGGAAGCTGAGATCCTTCAATGTGTGCAGCAAGATGTTGGAGATATTCTACCACAGCGTTTTGCCATTTTCTTTGCTGTTGTGTGTTGGGGAAGCAGCATCAGATCCAGCGACTCTAACAGACTGAACAGGGTCATCAGGAAAGCTGCTCTGTACTTGGACTGAAACTGGAGACCCTGGAGAATGTGGTGGAGAGGAGGACATTGAAGAAGCTGTTGTCCATCATGGTCAACGAGCTGCAGCCTCTACCACACAGTGGACAGACAGCGGAGCAGCTTCTCACACAGAGGCCTTCAGCTCCGTAAGGACAGATACAGGAAACCTTTCCTGCCACAGGCCATTTATATAACAATAGTTAGTCACCATTACACAGATTGTTCACATATTGTATATATTATTAACATATAGATTATTATTTATTATTATTTTCTGAACCTTACATCTTACATTCTACATTTTTATAGTATTTTTATTTTTATTGGTAACTTCATCTCTGTGTTTGTGTATGCTGCTACTGCACAGTAATTTCCCGGTTGGGATGAATAAAGTACTTCTATTCTATTCTATTCTATTCTATTCTATTCTAACCCAGTGCGCCTAATATATGGACCAATATTGAGCCACAACAGGTCTAACAACTACGGTTAGCAGCTGCCGACTTCATATTCCCCGTAGAAGAAGCGCGCAGTGCATGCTGGGAAAGATGTCAAAAAACTGGTTTGTTAATAAAGTTTGACTGACCGATCTACCCATAGACATGTCTATGTATCTACCTGCCCACCTAATAACCAGGTGGTCTGCAGGTCATGTAGCATCACGTTCTCCACCAACGGAGACGGTGACCATCGTCCAGACGCCCCATTCCAGTCGCTCCAGGTTCTCCTGGCGACCGGAATCGGACTGTTTTATTCTTTATGTCACAAAGTGGCTTTAGACATTTGTCCTTCGGCTGGAGTCACCAAGGGACCAGCAGCTGTACATTTAAAGAGACAGAGGCGGCGGCGGCGTGTCGGTTGGTCTGTGTTACCCAGAAAGCAGTTGGGCACAATATGGCAACACCAGAACCGTGAGTGAAACAATGACTGGTGCAGATGCTATATATAGAAATCAGGACCAATTTTTATTATTAGACAACCATATTTGTAGTGAACAGAACAAATCATGTCCTGTTCAATACCAGACGGGTGGCAACGTAACTGTGGCGTCTATTCTATGCACCTTATAGTGCGGAAAATACAGTAACTGAAAGAAGTTTTTTAGTACAGAAACATGGATAAACACTGAAAGTCTAATTTTACACCAAAAATAAAACCAGATAAAAATCCGAACAGATCTAACAGTGAATGTTAGGAGTGGGTTTCAAACGGCGGCGGCCTCTCAGCCCTGTTTCCGGCCCGCTGCAGTCCTCACACGTCCAGCAGCAGGAACCGTTAAGAAACAGACAAATCACTCAATTAAAGCGGCGCGGAGCGGCGAGGACGTCTGTTGGGCGTCACGGTTAAACCACGCCGACTCTTATCTGGGATGATTCCATTAGGACGCGGACGAGAGGAAGAGGAGCAGTCTGGGAATTATTCCATGTAGGCTAATTCAGCTGTCTGGAGCCCGATGGATGGAGGTAATTTGGCTTGAATGAGAATAATGACGGGCGGAGGGGGGAGATGGAGGAAGGGCTAAAGCTGGGGTGTACCAGCTGGGGGGCGGGGGCCACCTACAGCCCCCAGGCCGACGTCCGACGTCCTGATGCAGATGGAGACGTTTAATTTTTAATTATTACAGACATTTCATCCCAAACAAAGTCGCTGATATCTGACTTCCACTCCAAAACGGACTTTGGTGAAATAAATTCTGCTAAAACGGCTTCAGTGAAGAAAAGACTGAACCAGTTCCAGCTTTTACAGCTGAGACAAAAACATTCAATCCAGAAGAATTTACAAAATGAATGATGACTTTTTTTTAATAAGGCAAATGGATACATCCTTTGTTAAGCTTTGGGTCGACACTAATTTACACGTCTTCTTCCTACTTTATGTAACAAAGAGGCAGTGGTGAAATAATCTGTACTGGCAGCAGGGGGGCATCCGCTAATCCGCTAACACACTAATAGCAGGGCTAATTTCCCTTTAGCAGTCTAGCTAACTTTGAAAATGTTTAGCAAACTTAACTTCCCTTAATTTAGACAAATTCTAAAATGAATAAATTCATAAATGAGCTAAATTAAACACAGACAGCAGAGAACGGGATATAAACAAATCCAATAGCTGAGGGTAAAACAGAACAAGTAATTATTGTGTCAAAGTTAAATTGTTGCTCAAAGGTTGCAGTGTTTCAAGCAGATGAAGTTAGCATTTAGCATTAGCTTCCCCTAAATACCATGATGATATAGTGCTTTAGCATTAGCTTCCCCTAAATACCATGGTGATGTAGTGTTTAGCATTAGTTTCCCCTAAATATGATGATGTAGCGTTTAGCATTAGCTTCCCCTAAATACCAAGATGATGTAGTGCTATAGCTTTAATTTCGCCTAAATACCATGATGTTGTAGCGCTTTAGCATTAGCTTCCCCTAAATATGTTGTAGCGCCTTAGCATTAGCTTCCCCTAAATATGTTGTAGCGCCTTAGCATTAGCTTCCCCCAAATACCATGATGATGTAGCGTTTAGCATTAGCTTCCCCTAAATATGATGTTGTAGCGCCTTAGCATTAGCTTCCCCTAAATATGTTGTAGCGCCTTAGCATTAGCTTCCCCTAAATATGTTGTAGCGCCTTAGCATTAGCTTCCCCTAAATATGTTGTAGCGCCTTAGCATTAGCTTCCCCCAAATACCATGATGATGTAGCGTTTAGCATTAGCTTCCCCTAAATATGATGTTGTAGCGCCTTAGCATTAGCTTCCCCTAAATATGTTGTAGCGCCTTAGCATTAGCTTCCCCTAAATATGTTGTAGCGCCTTAGCATTAGCTTCCCCTAAATATGTTGTAGCGCCTTAGCATTAGCTTCCCCCAAATACCATGATGATGTAGCGTTTAGCATTAGCTTCCCCTAAATATGATGTTGTAGCGCCTTAGCATTAGCTTCCCCTAAATATGTTGTAGCGCCTTAGCATTAGCTTCCCCTAAATATGTTGTAGCGCCTTAGCATTAGCTTCCCCTAAATATGTTGTAGCGCCTTAGCATTAGCTTCCCCCAAATACCATGATGATGTAGCGTTTAGCATTAGCTTCCCCTAAATACAGTGATGATGTAGCGTTTAGCATTAGCTTCCCCTAAATACTATGATGATGTAGCGTTTAGCGTTAACTTCCCCTAAATACCATGATGTTGTAGCGCTTTAGCATTAGCATCTAACTCTTTAGCTATTGGACCCAGCACTGTATTTGGGATGCTCCCATTGTGTGTTGCAGGTAAAAATGTGATGTTTTAGCCCCAGTTGAGGCGCCAGCGGTGCTGAGCGGGGTTAGCTCACCTGTCTCCGATGTAGCCGGCGGTGCACTGACACACGCCGCTGATGTGGTCACACAGGCCTCCGTTCCGACACGCGCACTCCTCGGAGCAGTTGATGCCGAACCAGCCGAAGGGGCACGGCTGGGCACACACCGGACCCTGACGGAGGGAGGCAAAAACTCACATGTTCACTCACAGGTCCACATGGCCTACTCTGTGCACATTTATTATAAAAATAAAGTATTTTATACACAGTCCAGTCACATTAATGTGACCACCACGTACTTTCCACTTCAGAGTTAAATAACCAATCACAGAAGGCAGGTGGCAGCACAGTGCAGTTGAGCGTATATAAAGGGTGTGTGTGGGCTTCGGAAAACATTTCAATCGTTGGCGTAATGCAGAAACGAAGCGATTTATCCGACGTCCAAAAGGGCATGATCATTGGCTTTCGGGCCAAGGGTGGAAGCATTTCCGAAACGGCTGAGTTTGTGAACTGTTCGCGTGCCGCCGTGGTAAAAGTGTACCGTGCATGGCAAAATGGGACTGTCCAAAATCAACGACGTGGCAAATGTGGTGCACCACGGGCCATAGATGACAGAGGCGAACGACGGTTGCGGAGATGCGTTCGGGCAGATAGACGGGCTACCGTTGAGCAACTGACCACTAAAATGAACCAAGGGGCTACCACAAGTGTCTCCCAAACCACTATTCAGCGAACATTGCTGCGTCTGGGCCTCCGAAGCGGACGCCTGGTTCGTGCACCTATGCTGACTGGTGTTCATCGACGACGAAGGCTAGAATTTGCACGCCAGTACAGCAGCTGGACGTCCACTGAGTGGCGACAGGTAGCGTTTTCAGATGAATCGCGTTTTATGCTCCATCGGACAGATGGACGTTGGCGTATAAGGCGTGAAACCTCTGAAAGGAACCACCCTGCAACCATTGCAGGAACGGTCCAAGCTGGAGGCGGGAGCATTATGGTCTGGGGAATGTTTTCCTGGCATTCTCTGGGTTCACTGATTATTGTGAAAGGCACGATGGATCAATACAAGTACGCATCTGTCCTTGCGGACCATGTCCACCCCTACATGCGCATTGTTTTTCCTCAGGATGATGGCATCTTCCAGCAGGACAATGCGAGGTGCCATACAGCTGCCAGTGTACGTGCGTGGTTCGAAGAGCACCAGGATGAGTTTACCGTCCTCCCCTGGCCAGCAAACTCACCTGACTTAAACCCAATCGAGCATCTGTGGGACCATCTCGATCGAGTTGTTCGCGCCATGGATCCTCAACCGCGTAATCTAGCGCAGCTGGCCACGGCATTAGAGTCGGCATGGCTCAACATCCCAGAGAAGACCTTCAGGGACCTAAGTGACTCTCTTCCTGCACGTCTCGTAGCAGTTCGCTCTGCGAAAGGTGGTTATTCTGGCTTTTGACAGATGGTCACATTAATGTGACTGGACTGTGTATATATGTGCCTGGGTGTGTTCATAAGTTGGGTCGAACCTCTGCTGACCGGTGATATTTCACCAAAGTCACTAATTATTGGGCAGCTGAATTGATTTGTTTCTGTTTAAGTCGTTGCTAAACGGATCGAGCTTCAGCTGTTGGATCCACATCTAGAAACCTTGGAGAGGAGATCCTGGTCCTGGTCCAGTCAGACTGCAAGGCTTCCAGGTTCCCAAACCATCATACCTCCACCACCGTGCTTGGCACATGGCTGTAAAGCATCCAGATGCAGCTCTGGTCATCTAACTCAGTGGTTCCCAAACTTTTCCTCCTGCGCCCCCCAGTGGTGTACAAACACTTTCTGTTCCCCCCTATGGATTACAAATATCTGTCTGGTTGAACGATGTGTGTTAGCGAAGGGAGGGGTGACTCTAAGAACGGGGGGGATCGACTCTGTTGGGAGCAAAACGAATGTGAATCTATGTAGCTGAACATAGACAACGACATCGGTAGCCTACAGGCTCCTTGTTAAGCTTAAGCTGCTGTATTGATGTTAGCTAGTCGTCTTTTAGCTACTTTAGCTGCATCCAACAGCTTCACTCAACTCAGTTGGTTAGTTTGGGGGAAAAACTGCGAAAAGATCTTTGTGTTTTGCTGGTTTGCGTTTAAATTCGGCTCGGAAAACAGGTTACCACATGTTAACAACGGATGAAACAGTTTTAGCTGCTGATTGAAGTGACAAGACAGAGATATGGAAGTGTGGAAGCCTCTACTGTACCAGACTGACAGAGGAATAACAGACAGTTGGCCATTCAAAGGTAAAAGCCCAGCGCATACAGCGTCCATGTTTTCTTTTCTTTCATCCCGGCGGCTTCCCGCGCCCCCCCTGCAATAGCACGGCGCCCCCCTACGGGGCGCGCCCCACAGTTTGGGAACCTCTGATCTAACTCCTGCTATCCGCCATCTTGCTTCTGGAGGGAAGCTGCGTTCTCCTCCGGCCGTTGAAGCAGCCATGCTGGTTCAGGTCAGGCACTTTCTGCTGTAGGACTGAACTTCTTCTCTGCTGCTGCTGCTGCTGCATGTTTACATCCTGGTGAATAAAACGCTGCTGGTCTACAGAACAGAGGGTGTGACACTGCTTGGTGTCGCTGTGTTTGGCGCAGTGAGAGCGCCGGTGGCGGTCCGCGGCCGGGCCGTACCATCCAGCCGGGCGGGCAGCTGCACTCCCCGGTGACGTGGTGGCAGGTTCCTCCGTTCTGACAGGAGCAGCGCCGGTCGCACATGGAGCCGTGTTGACCTGGAGGACAGGGATCCTCACAGCTGCAGGGGACAAACAGAGACATCTTCAGGAAAGATGCTGACTTCATCCGCTCACACTGAAATCATTATTTGCATATTTCAGCAGCAAAAGGCAGCAGGAGGAAACCGTCCTCCTACTGAACCTCACTGAGTTACGATACGAAAATTAGCATAAATTCCTTCCCATATTTTCAATATATATCTTATTCCTGAGGAAAAGTTGCATGAAGACACAAATTAATGTCTCAATGTGGCTGAACATTTTTAAAAATCTAGGAAAAAAAGCTTCCAGATTCTCTTTCATCTAAATTCTGCAGTGATTTTTAATCAAAGTCTATTTTTATGGAACATTTCAAAAAGTGTTTTACATTAAACAAGTCACCAACTGTGAAACCAGCAACAAACATTACATTTTAAACATTACATTTTATCATCAAATATATTGATCCATGTAACAGTTATTGTTAATCAAAGGCAGCTGTGGGTTTCAGATTTAAAGGACCTCAGTCGCTGCATTTCCATTACTAATACACTAAAACTGTCAATATTCCACTAAAGTAAAAAAAACATTGCAATTGCTGTTTCCATTAGATTAAAAAACGCAATTAAAACCATACATGAATAAGTTTGTTTGTGCAATAATCCATAAAAAAATGCAACTCCATCCTCCTCCAACTACTTCCTGTTGTCTTTTTTTGTCATTTCTGACAGTAGTAACATCTAACTGCTGCAGAAAAACTGATCCACTGCAGTTTGGCAAAACAAGCTAATTCTGATTCAGAAAAAAAACATCTTATCAACGTCACATCCTGGGTTGTCCTGAGTTGTTTTATTTGTTTCCAGTTTCATTATTATTCTGTTTCATCGTCACTTTCTTTGATTAGATCAGCCTTGTTTCTATTTTACCTTTGTTCTGTTCTTCTTGTGGTGATCCTAGTTTATTTCTTTTTATTTCCAGTCATGCTCTTTGTGCTTTTCGGGTGTTTTTTGTTCTCCTCTGGCTCCCTGAACTCCCCTGATTTTCAGTTTCATCTTTAAAGAAGATTCAGGACGAGCCATGCTCTCAACTCCTGTCCACATTTTGATCCATCTGCAAACTCAAACCCAAGATGAGCACAAAAAAACTCCTTATCAAGCACAAAGAGAGTTTATTTTTAATTGCCGTGTTTCCATTAAGTCTATTTATTTCTGTGATTCCAGTTCCGTCGTTATGGTGACTGAAATGCAGTTGGTGTTTCGGTTGTTTTGCAGTTTTCTGGGAGTTTGTTCCAGATTTGTGGTGCATAGAAGCTGAATCCTCCCTGACTGACCAGAACCAGAAAACCTGAGTGGAGAACTGATCCATCAGCAGATCTTTAACATATTTCAGTGATCCATAAGCTAACAGACGCATCTATTTGGTGAGTTTTTGTGCGTTTTGGTTCAGTCCACTCACAAGCTGCCGGTGTAGCCGGGCGCGCAGAGACACTCCCCGCTCTGGTGGTGGCAGGTGGCGCCGTTGAGGCACTGGCACTCCTGCATGCAGTCCTTGCCGTAGAGGTTGTGGTGGCAGTGCTCCTCGCAGCGCCAGCCCTGGAAGCCGTCGGTGCAGACGCAGGCGCCCGTTATCGGGTTGCATTTGGCCCCGTTGCGGCACTGGCAGCGGTTGGTGCAGTGGGGGCCCCAGAAGTCGCTGTCACAGCCTGAGGAGAGGCGGGAAGACGTGAAAACTGGGAGACAAACTGCAAAACGGACGGAGAATTTCAACTGTAAGCTGTCAGACTGACATGTTTTAGTTCAGAAAGTAAATCAAAACACAGAAGGATATTAAGAAAACTGTAGTTTCTTTAGCTTTGATTTAGTTTATTTGTAACAGAAAGTTCAATGTTTATAGTTTGAGGATTATAAATAATCTGAGTTTTGATAATATTTGGTCTAAACCAGGTTTGTTTTCTCGGTGTAAATGTTAAATGAAAACACAGTGACGTTGTTGTGAGGCTGGTTTTCTGCAGGTTGGTGACAAATCTTCACAGTGGGAGGATTTTAGCTCAGCTTCTCATCAAGCTGAATCTTCTACACACATTTCCTTGTTCTCAATTAATATTTCAGAAAGGAATTTGGTTAATTATTACAGCTGATGATTTCAGTGGGAGACAAATTGTTTTCATGTCATGAAGGACATTAAGTGGGACGAGGAGCTGCTCACTTCAATGTATCCGCTTCTCTGCTAATTGGCTGTTTATGGATGTTAAACAGCAGAAATATGTCCATGCATGTCTGACGGCTCCTTGTGGAAAATGTCCAGACGTCACCTGGTGGCTCTGGTTTCTCCTCTGATCCAGAACCGCCTGAGGTTCTGATCACCATGACAAACATCAGAACAGTTACAGTAACAGGTCCAGATGGCTCCGCTAGGGATGCGACAGAAACCCAAACAGTGAGCTGAGCAGAGCAGAACCAGTGACCCCTAATGACCAGATCAGTGACCTTTGGGGGTCAGATTAGACCTTATCACCTTAATGGGACCATGTGACCTTAGCCAACCTGTCAGGGGCCAAATTCATTTCTTTCATAGCCCCATTGTTGACTCTAAACGCCCTATGTGTCGTGATTTGTGTTTCTGTGTGTTTATTTTTGAGTTTTCTGTGTAGTCCTGTTCCCTGTGAGTCTCTGTCTCTGCAGCTTCCTGTTGATTGTCTCGTTCCCTTGATTACCCCGTGTGTATTTAGTCTCACCTGTCGTCTGTGTTCCTGGTCAGATCCTCGTCATTCGTCGCACGTCTTTGTCAGTCAGTCAGTCAGTCAGTCAGTCAGTCAGCTCTCCAGCAGAACTGTGAAGTCCTGGTTTGCTTAGCTCTTGTTTCCTCAGTTGTCAGTTGCTACCGGTATTAGCTGCGTGCTAATTGCTGCCGTGCTGCCTGACCTGGACTGTGAGCTTAACCATTAAATTCATCTTCATCACCATAACCTGGGTCCCTGTGTCTCTCCTCACCTCCAAACCTCCACCTCATGACACTATGAGTGATTAAAATGCTACATTAGTGACTTTAATGGCCTTATGGGCGACTTTACAGCCCGTATTAGTATCTTATTGGCTTTATTAGTGATCTATAACAAAATAAGTGGCTCATTTAATCAGATGTGTTGCAACAATCCTCAAAAAGTGGAACAAAACTCTAAATAAGTTCAAAGTTTTCTTCCTGAATCCGACAATGAAAACCCAGATCAGCCTCAGGAAGTGAGTAAAATGGTTTTCATGTCCGACATGATGACAGCTGTCTGGACCTGCTTCAGCATTCGCTCCACATTCCCTCCGATGTTAAAGAGGACAAACGTCTGCGTGTTTAGCATTCAGCTTTGAATTAGCTGCAGACTGAAGGAATCATCTGGGAGAATTAAATGTGACCTCTGCTGCTGAGGAGGAGCCGCCTGCTCCAGATCTCTGATTGTTCCTTCATCCTGGGTGGAAATTCCTCCTCTTCCTCAGACGAGCAGCAGCAGCAGGTGATGTTGGATGAAGCTGGAAGCAACAGGAGTTTTTAGACAAACTGTTCGACTTGCAGCATCTCCGGTGGATCTGCATCAGATCTGCAGTCTCTCAGACATGAGGACAGGCGCAGATTTAGACTCTTATCGGCTTCACAGACGAACGCCGCTTCACTCCGCCGCAGCGAACAGACTCCTCAGATTTGTAGAGAGGAAACGAGTCGAGGAGAGGAAAGATGAGAAACATGTTTCTGATCCGAGATGTGAGGGGTGGAGGCAGGAAGTGGCGGCTTCATTCATAAAACACTCGCGTTTTTCTGCTCCCCGTTTGGTGATGGGATGCTTCTCAGGAGAAGCTTTTCCTCCAAGCTGCTCCCAATATTTACTTTACAGAAGTCGTACAGTGAGGTGACGAATCGTGGAGATATTCCAGAACCTGATGGGAAGCTAATGGGACGGAAAAAAACATATTATTGTGTTTTATCTGAGAAAGGCTCTTCTGTGTTTGATGTATGATGATAGGCTGAGCGGAGGGACTGTGAGCGAACGGCCATTTGTCAGGAGGAAACCCAGGAAACGCTGCGACCAGCCGGAGGATGAATGGAGGAGCTCTTTTCTGGAGTCATGGTGGCGCTTCCACAGATATTCCAGCGCTAAATGTTTCATCAGGACTGTGGTGGACAGAGCAGACAGCGCATTCATCACATCAACACTCTCCTCCTTTTCAGTCTCTCCCTAATTTACTTCCTCCTGTTTCCCTCCTCCCGTCTTTCTGTCTGAGACTCAGAGTTTCCGCTCACTTCCTCTAACTAGTGAGCCGACACAGTCAAATCCTTTATCCTCACACCGCCTCAATTATTCAGCAGCAAAGAGTCCAAATCAAGTGACTAATGACTTTGATCAAGAGTAGCTCGCTGGCACTAAGGAGAACTTTCTGCACTAAATTAAGAGCAGCATAATATGGGCTGGCAAAGGCCAACGGCTGCAGGATCATTTGGAGGTTTGTCCACAGCGGCTCTCGCCTCTCGGCGCCAATAATAAACCCACAAGCTGCTGATTCCCTCTGGTTCCTGAGAGACCAGAACGCGTCTCCGACATTTACAGTCAGATACCTGGAGAGAGGCACACAGACCGAAAGAAGCTGGAATCCAGCTGGTTTTGACCCAGCCGTGAGCCCAGACGTCTCGTTTCTCTGTGGTCAGTGAACGCATCACACAGCCGCTAATGAGAGGATGAAAGTTTACAGCATCAGTGAAGAATGAGGAGCATCACACCTGAGAGGCACTGGAACCTATAAATGACACAAAATATACAACAATAATGGTGCAATCACAACCGATGGCACCATTATTGTTTTTAAGGAAATAATTTTTCCATTTCCTGCAGTTGCAGCATATTTTGTTTGTTTTCATTTTTTATGTTTTTGTTTAATGGAGTTTTTATCATTCATGTGTTTTTGATGCACATTTTGTGTTTAATCCACATGAATGAGACTGATGAGCCTTTAAGTCTCAAATTAAAACCATCCTGTTCAGAGCTGCTTATGGATAAATTGCGGGTTTTAATGTCTAAGGTTTGAGAATCCTTGTATGATGTCGCTCTGCTAAAACTCTGTTGGAGGAAACCCCATAAGGGCAAGTCCTCACGTGGATCAATGTTTTTATTTTTAATAATGTTTTTATCTTTTTTAATCTTTTTCAAAATCTCTGTCTCTGTTTTTATTTTAAATTGTGTAAAGCACTTTGAAATGCCTTGCTGCTGAAATGCGCTATACAAATAAAATTTGATTGATTGACAACTACTCTACAACAGATACAATGGCCTAGTCAAAGTGCAGAGCTCAGATTGACCTGAAGCAGCAGTGGAAGCTCCTGATAAACCAGACAGGAAGTGATAACTCAGCTGCTGGTCTCTGTTGCGCCGTCAGACGTTGTAACTCTTCACTCGACGGTTTCACTGCATGTTTGGAGGAAATAAAACGCGTTCAGGAAGCTCGTAATCATCAGGACTTGTGCCTGCGGGGCGGTCATCATCCCACGGACGTAAACCTTTCAACCATCAGGAACGTTTTTCTTTACAAGCAGCGGCGAGTCGGCCGACAGGAGGCTGAAACCCGGCAGCAATTACAGGTCATTACGGCTCTGACTCATCCGAACCCAGAGGAGGAGCAATGAAAGGAAAGCAGCCATGAAGGTGAATAATCGACTCAGCAGGACGAACTGAAGACAATTAGAGACTTAAAGGTTCACAGAAGGAGAAATGAAGTCCAGGGCGAGTCGGAGCCGATTTCAGGTAAATCCAGGTTTAAAACGAGTCGCAGCGTTTTGCTTCCCCTCAGGAAGGAGCAGCTTAGAGAGCAACGACTGGAGGACACTTCAGGAAATTAAAACCGCCGCTTTGTTGTTGGTACAGAAACAAACTGAAACTAATTCCTGCTCAAAGTCCCAGTCAGCAGGATTTAAGGCAGTTTGGTGCTGATCCATCCCAACACGACTGCAGCTCTGAAGGCCGGATCTGGACCTAATGCAGTTTGACAAGGAGGAGCCCAGAGGAAGCTGCTGCTGCTGCTGCTGGTTTTAATCAGAAAACCGCTGGAGAACGACGACACCACCAACATCACGCAGCGACTCAAAGCCGCGACACACAGGCTCAGCGTCCAGCCTGACGACTCAAAGCCAGGAGCCGGAATCAAACCCCCAGGCTTCAGATCAACAAGATGCAGCAAATCCAGGCAGCAGCGTTCAGGTTTCATTCTGCTGCTACATGACGAGGCGTCCCTAAGGCGTACCGCAGGGCTGTGTGTTGGTTCACCTGATTCTGCAGGTGATCCGTCTGTCTGTCTATGTGGAAAATTAACACTCTGGAATAGGGCTGTAGTGATACAATAATCTCACCATACGATACGATATTCAGCCCACTGATACGATATATATCGCGATATTCAGCAAACGATACAATTCAATACACTTTTACGTGTTTCTGAAAGGTTTCAGAGGGAAGAGTGTTTTGGTGACATTTTGTGACTGTTATAAAGTTGACTGAATTATTTAACTGAAAACTGATTAAAAGCTCCAACTACACAATACCTGGTTCTGGTTGGCACACAGACTTAAAGTGGACAGCTGGACAAAATGAACCAAAGAAGTGGAGAGAAAACATGTTTCTTTTAGTTGAAACAGTCCAAACTGTAGCTGACATGCATTAGTAAAGTAAATAAAGTGAACCAAGTTCTGCTCTGAATAGTTTGATACCTTTTTAACCTGAACATCTGAAGGAATCACTCTAAGCCTGATGACCTGGTGAAGCCAGCAGTGAGTGAACAAGGTGAAGTTGGACGTTACGATACTTGAGGATGAATATTGATTTGTTTCTAGGAAAGAAAATATCGATATATATCGCGATATCGATATTATTATACAGCCCTACTCTGGAAGTGTCATCAGGCTACATTCAGACTCAGATCCGACCTTTTCACCGCAGACCGATCTTTTCACGATCTGAGCTGCTTCCCGGTGTATCGGAACTAAATCCGATAGTTTTCAAACTGAACGCTCAGGTCGCATTTTATCCCACTTTCCCATCATTCATGTGAGACATGGACGAAAACAGCATCTGAAAATGATCGTAGTGAAGTGATGAAAGCAGACTGAGTCAGTGAACACATCACATCCCAAGGTCCTGCTCCGATTCCACACCCAAACAGAACTGGGTCAGAACCGGGTCAGAGGCTGCAGCTCCACTAAAGGTCATTTCCTGTTAGCAGTTAGCTTTCTGTTTATCAGCTTCACCTGCTGTTGCTCTCAGCTTCAGAGACGGCGGCCATCTTTACTACCACTGTGGGACGGCTACGTTCTTCTTGGGTCGCTTTGGGTCGGAACCGTTCACACAGAAGTCGGACTGCGTTCGGGTTCACTTAGTAGGAGGAGCAAACATGTAGAAATAATTAGACTTCAAGAGTAGCAGAATATTTTTTCTGCTTTATTTTTAATCTCGTCATTTCTGGTCTTCCATACAGAACCAGGATTAACTTAAATAAATGTAATTAAATCAAAAGCAGATTTTTTAAATAGTCAAATTTTGGTGCGTTCCTTGTTTCTTCCTTGATTAACGGGCATTTGGGGTGAAATGTACCTCATTAGTTCATTTTCAGCTTTATGTCAAAAACTGCAGCAGCTTTAAGTACAAAAACGTATAAAAATAAAAAAAATCTCTTGGATATAAATTTAGAGGTTTATTTGATTTGTTTCCTTCAGTTTGAAGAATAAAAATGAAAAAATGAGCTGCAGGTATCTGACAGTTAATTATCATCATTTTTAACATTTGGTGTATTTCTTATCCATTGTAGTTAGAACTGATTGAATTTTAACTAGAAGTATTTCTTGTTCCATAAACTTTTGTTCTGCCGTTTTCGAGAAACATTTCATCTGTAGATGTTTGGTCACATTTTTCAATCGACTCGGCAGAAACAGGATCTCCACAGTTTGGATGAAGGTGAATTTCCTGCGTAGTTTCCGGATGTAAACAGGGTTCAGTCATTTATCTGCAGACCTACTTACTGATTCTCCGTGTGAATCTGTCTCATGTGCTGCAGCTGTTTTCTCCTCTTTGCTTCATTTGCTGATTTGTTCAAGCAGAATAAGTGAAATAAAAGCAGCTCTTTGCTCATTCCACCAAACTCCCTTCAGAAGAGGCAGAGAGCTTAAAGGAAAATGTCAAAAGTTTGACATTTTTTAACTTCAATATAAAGTTTTTATTCAAGTTATTGCTCGTATTTTACTGGTTTGAATTATTCTCGGTGATGTTCAGGGAGAATTGATGCCGTCATTAAATCGCTGCTGCACCTGTTTAATGGATTCCTCTCATCTTTCAGCCATGAAATAAAAGGAAGAAAAGGTCTAGTTTGTTTTACTGGATGAACGTCCAGGAGCCAAAAATGGCCCCCAAACATCTGGAGCTGAAAACAAACGTTGGCAGAAAAACGTTTTAGATTTTAAACTGAATGTAAAATAAAAACCTCCTGCTGTAAGTTTTAACCCAGAAGCAGGATTACTGGAACCTGCTGGGATTTGGGTCAGAAACGACTCATTTAAAGCTGATCAGAACCAGCAGGTTTAATTTCTACTGGAGTTTGATGATGCAAGCAGCAGCCAGAGGCCCACAGCACCACACATCCTCCTCCTTACTTGATAGAAATGATTTTTAATCCACAACTGACTGATAATTACCAGAAATAAATAGGTTGTATTTTTTTAAAATCATTTTCAGATCCTTCAGTTTCCCAGAACATTTTATGTTTTAAAATGTCTCCAAAAACAACAAAACGTGAATCAGTGGCATGTGGAGCGAATGGAGCAGCTGCAGAAACAGGAAGTAAATGCTGCATGTCAGATGGTTTCCTGCCTCTGGTGAGGCACAGACCCATCTGCAGACGGGTCGGGTCGCTACATCAGAACTTGTCCATCTAAAACCAGGCCAAGCCAAACATTGAGGAATGTATTTTGTATAAAAAGCGATGACGGAGCGGTGAAGACGAACAATGTTCAGGTTTCCCTCCGGTTCGGAGCAGAACTTCAGAACTGCTAATGAAGTTTCCCAGATTTTATTAAAGTTTTCAAAGAGTCCAGCCTCGTTTCAGCGCTGAAACGTCTGGATGAAGCACTAAGCAACATTAACGTCTGGATGAATCGCCGCTGCTCATTGTTTTAAGACGGATTTAAAATCACAGGCTGGACGTTGAGCATTAGAGCTTTTTGTTCCAGCTGCCATTGTTCAGGTTGTCCTCCTGCTCTTACATGCATGTCTTTATTCCTGCACTTATTGATTCATTACGTGTCTTTAGAGCTTCCTGTTTGGCTGCGTGCAGCACCATTAAGGGCCTCTGAAAGGCCGCGTCTCCACACGGCTCTTATGTTCGCTCTTCTTCTATTATCAATATTCATGTGCAATGAAGATATTTTTTCCTTTTTCCTTTAATGTTCCTCAGGTTGTTCGACCAGCTGCTCTGTTTTAACAGAGGAATGAAACATCGGCTCTTCATTAGTGCTTAGCTTCAGTTTGCTTACAGATGTGTGAACATCTGGACACAAACACATAAAAACCATCCTGCAGGGAAAAGGATTACAGTAAATTGATGGAATCTAAACGCCAACATCGTGTTTAGAAACGTTAAACCTGGACTTCCTGCTTCCATCAGACATAAACTGAAGCATCACAAAACCTTCAGGGTTTTCAAAATGAGAAAGACAAGAGAACAAGTCAGGTGAAAATTGTTGTTGAAAAATGTTCACCTTTTCCATCATTCCTACAGTGGAGCTGAAATCAAACTCATTTGTTCAGTTTCAGTTTTATGCAGCAGCTTAAACTGCAGAAACATGAAACAGGTTAAAATAAAGATTCTCTGTGATATAAATCTAGATTTATCTACATTTTTCTCTTCCAGTTTGAAGCTGAAGGATAAACAGACAAAATTAAGCTGCAAAATTTCCAAGCTAATTATTGTTATTGTTAATGTTTAGTGTATTTCTTTGTCAATCTTTATAATTTAGTTAATTAGAAGTAAAAAGCATTTAGTTGATTAACTAAATAAATCCTGAGCTGCTGATTGGCTCTCATTGTTGATGTGGACAGAAATGAGACTCATAAACATTAAAATTATTCATGGAAGCTTCATTTTGCCGAGTTATAATCACAATTATCCTGTTGTAGCATTTTTCATGTTTCTTCATTTCCAGCTCCACTTCACAGGAAACAGGAAGTCCTGCTGCGTCCGGCAGCAGCAGGTGGGGGGGGGGGGCAGGAGGTAACCGTGTCACCGCAGCTGAGTTATGAGGAGATGGATGACCCACATGCAAACAAGCAGGCAGCTGCTTAATTCACAGCCATTGATTTCCTTTTTCCAATTAATAATTGTAATTAGAGGCAGCATATTTCAGCCGGGCGGTCGATGGACAGCGGGATGGATGACACACTGCAGGCCGCAGTGAGGCGTCAGTTACTGTCACACTGACGTTGTGTGTGTGTGTGTGTGTGTGTGTGTGTGTGTGTGTGACCGAGGTTTTCCTGTTAATGAGGCCATTTTCATGTCCAGATAATAAGCGGAGGAAGCGGCCGCGTGTTAATCAATGCTCAGGTCTGCGGGCGGCCGCCGCTTCAGGACGCCGCGTGTTTTCTGGCGCTAAATAATTGCCGCCATTAGCGCTCCGTCAACAACTTTGGTGTGGGATGATGCATGAGATGAGACGAGCTTTCGCTTCATCACTTAATGGTATCTGTGCGCCGGACGCGTCCAGCCCGCGCTTTCTTCTGGGTAATTGTATTTTAATGATCTCTTTTTACGCAAACCTGGAGCATAAATCTGAGATCAGGCCTAATGGCTGCTGGCGGGCGGCTGTCCTCCCACCGACCCGCCCGGAGAGTCTGCAGAGGTGACGGTCGGCCTGATGGTCAGAGGAGGAGGAAGATGGAAACTGGAGAAGATTTAACAGTTTCCGTTTCCACCATTTTCCTAAAAAACTTCTGGATCATAGAAACGACCCAGAAACAGAACAAAGGAAACTTGGAGAATCTCTGAGGAGAAAAATGATCAAAGAATCTCCAGATGAGAAAAAATATTAAAATCACTAAAACCAAGACAGACTAAATGTTTATCAGGAAACATGAGAGCCTGAACCGAAACATCCGCAGCCCGACAACATGGTGGAGGCAGCATCATGCTGCGGGATGGAGTCTGTCAGAGCTGATGGCAAGGTGGAGGCTTTTACTTTGAAAGAGCGCCTACTTCCTGTCAGCTCTTCCTCCGTTTGAGGAGTTTGACAGGAAAAAGGTTCTTTTTCGGCAGCTTTAGTATTTTAACCGGGTTTTAATGAAAACTTTCTCATATTGATGATTCGCGACAACGACTCACTTTCCTCTTTAGCTGGTTTTGAATGTTAGAAGGTTTTTATGAGAAACATTCTCGTTTTACCACTTTGCATTTCTTTATAATGAGAAACTTTCTCTTTAAAAAGATTTATCCTGAATTTATTTCCAGTGATCTGGTAGTTAAACTGTCCGTACTCCAGTAATCAGGTTCAAGCAGATTGTTTTCAAAGCCGCCGTAAATCTTGAAAGTCCAGCAGCTAAACGCAGACGGACCTGCAGAATAAATCCATGAAAGCAGCTCAGCGTTCAGCTGTGATTCTGCTGAATCCAAAGGGAAGATTCTGCTCTCATTCTGTTTCTGAGCGCGTCTCGTCCATAAAAGGGTCAGTCGAGTGTCATCGTAATTCCACGGCTGGAGAGGCTCTCGGTCCGGCTGCAGGGCATCGGCAGCAGACGACAGAGCGGCTCCCACCGAGGTCAAGACGGCGTCGAGTGGAAAACCACCGACCGCAGGAGAAAGGAAGAAAGGATCCAGGGTGGCGGCCATTTTTACGCTCTTCTTCCCCCAGCAAATGTAAAGTGGAGAAAGAAAGTTGATGAATAATTCCAGTCCATTTTCAAAGTCAAGGAGGAGAAGAGAGAAGAGATGAGAGGAGAGGAAGAAGGGAGGACAGGAAGAAGAGAGAGGAAGAAGGGAGGAGAGGAAGAGAGAGAGGAAGAAGGGAGGGAGGAAGAGGAGAGGAAGAGGAGGGAAAAAGAGGAGAGGAAGAGGAGAGGAGAGAAGGAGGGAAGAGGAGAGGAAGAAGGAGAGGAAGAAGGAGAGGAGAGAAGGAAAGGAGAGGAGAGAAGAAGGGAGAGGAAGAGAGGAGAGAAGGAGAGGAGAGAGGAAAAGGAAAAGGAAGAGAGAGGAAGAAGGAGAGGAGAGGAAGAGGAGAGGAGAGGAAGAGAGAGAGGAAGAGGAGAGGAGAGGAAGAGGAGAGGAGAGGAAGAGGAGAGGAAGAGGAGAGGAAGAAGGAGAGGAAGAGGGAGAGGAAGAGGAGAGGAGAGGAAGAGGAGAGGAAGAGGAGAGGAAGAAGGGAGAGAGGAAGAGGAGAGGAGAGGAAAAGGAGAGGAAGAGGGAGAAGGAGAGGAAAGGAGAGGAAAGAAGGAGAGGAGAGAAGGAGAGGAAGGAGAGAAGAGAGAGAAGAGGAGAGGAGAGAAGGAGAGGAGAGGAGAGAAGGAGAGGAGAGGAAGAGGAGAGGAGAAAGGAGAGGAAAGGAAGGAGAGGAGGGAGAGAAGGAGGAGAGGAGAGAGAGGAGGAGAGAGAGGAGAGAGAGGGAGAGGAGAGGAGGGGAGGAGAGAAGAGAGGGAGAGAGGAGAGAGGAAGGAGAGAAGAGGGAGAAGAGAGGAAGAGGAGAGGAAGAGGAGAGGAAGGAAGAGGAGAGGGAAGGAAGGAGGAGAGGGAGGAAGGAAGGAGGAGAGGAGAGAAGGAGAGGAGAGAAGAGGAGAGAAGGAGAGGAGAGGAAGGAGAGGAGAGGAGAGGAGAGAGGAGAGGAAGAGAGAGGAGAGAAGGAGAGGAAGAGGAGAGGAGAGAAGGAGAGGAAGGAGGAGAGGAGAGGAGGAGGAGAGGAGAGGAGAAGGAGAGGAGAGAGGAGAGGAAGGAGAGGAGAGGAGAGGGAGGAGAGGAGAGGAGAGGGAGAGGAGAGGAGAGAGGAGAGGAGAGAGGAGAGGAAGGAGAGGAGAGGAGAGGAGAGAAGGAGAGAGAGGGAGAGAGGAGAGGAGAGAAGGAGAGGAGAGAGAGAGAGGAAGAGGAGAGAGAAGAGAGGAAGGAGGAGGAGAGAGAGAGAGGAAGGAGGAAGGAGAGGAGAGGAGAGGAGGGAAAGGGGAGGAGAGGAGGAGAGGAGAGAGGAGAGGAGAGGAGAGAGAGAAGGAGAGGAGAGGAGAGGAGAGGAGAGGAGAGGAGAGGAGAGAGAGGAGAGGAGAGAAGGAGAGAAGAGAGAGAAGGAGAGGAGAGGAGGAGAGAGGAGAGGAGAGGAGAGGAGAGGAGAGGAAGAGGAGAGGAGAGAAGGAGAGGAGGAGAGAGAGAAGGAGAGGAGAGGAGAGAGGAGAGGAAGGAGAGGAGAGAGGAGAGGAGAGGAGAGAGAGAGAGGAGAAGGAGAGGAGAGGAGAGAGAGGAGAGGAGAGGAGAAGGAGAGAGAAAGGAGAGAGAGAGAGGAGAGGAGGAGGAGGAAGAGAGAGAGAGAGGAGAGAGAGAGAAGAGAGAGGAGAGGAGAGGAGAGGAGAGGAGAGGGAGGAAGAGGAGAGAGGAGGAGAGAGAGGAGAGAAGGAGAGGAGGAGAGGAGAGGAGAGAGAGGAGAGGAGAGAGGAGGAAGGAGAGGAGGAGGAGAGAGGAGAGAAGGCCTCTTCATCTGAAAGGCCGTAAACAAGCCGCTCTGGAAATTAATCAGGAAGAAACGGAGAGGAAGAGGAGGAAGAGGAGCAAGTGGTCGACTCGTTAGCTTCCTTAAGGTCCGTCATGAGTTTGGCTCCCCGGCAGCAGGAGGAGGACAGATAATGAAAAGGTTTCTGAGGTGACGAGGCGGCCCTTCCTCCCTCCTCTTCCTCGCTCCTCTTCCTCTGAGTCGCTGAAGATTGATGGAGGAAGAAGAGTTTGATAAGAAAACAGCGGTTCTGTTTCCAGAAACATAAACTGAACTTAGGGGAGAAACGTCTGCGGCTGCTGCAGAGCGACGAAACGGAAAACATTTCTCTGAATCCCGGCCGTGTTAATCAACAAAATATGAAACATTTTCAAGTCAAAAACCATTTTGGAAGCTACATTTTTAAATTTAAATTTAATTTTTTTTGGAAGCTACATTTTACAGCCACCAGATCGGAGAGAAGTCAGATTCTATCCATTCATCTTCTCAGTTCCAGGAACTCCTGATAATTCAGGGAGCATAAATGTGGGCATTAGCGTTAGCTGCTACATGTTTAGCATGGAGAGGCTATTTTAGGCTAGCATAGCTTCACTGATAGGCTAATTGCTTTTAGCTCAGCTTGAACACAACTATAATGTTTTCCATCATCCAATCAGATCGTTTAGAAGCAGAAGTTAATCCCCAGAGGAGCGTTTCCATAGCGGCTGTTAACGATGTGCGTCAGGTTCACAGACGTACCAGAAACACAAGAATACAAACTAATATCCATGTAATGTATTAATCAACATGGACGTGTTAACGTCTCGGCTCCAACTGAAGCAGAACCTGCCTGACAGCGTGAAGTTGGCCTAAAGAGGACAAAAGGCCACACACCACTCACTTCCTGCTCCGTGGCACAGAGCAGCTCCAGCTGCGGTGTGGCCTAGTCAAAGTATGAATCTAACTGTGGTGTGACTTAAACATGCAGTTCCTGTTCCTCCAATGTGTCTGAATTCAACACATCCAGGAGGTCAAAGTTCATCCATGTGAGGCTGCAGCTTCCAGCTGCTGCTGGGGATGAACAAACATGTTAGCACTGAGCTGCTTCCAGAGGAACAAATTTAATAAAAGTGTAAATGCCTGGTGTGATGTCATCAGAGCTCGTTGGTCAGACCCAGAGTTTGGCTCATTCCTGGTTTGGTGCAGCTGCCGGTTAGACGCCGAGATGTGCTGCTGCTGGCTGACCTCTGATTAGCTCCTGCTGCTGAGGAGAGAGAGGTCAGAGGTCGCAGCTGAAGCCTCTGAAGGAAGTCGGGACTGAAACGGTCCTCTTACCCTCTAAAGACTCCGGCAGAAATAATAAACAAGAGCTTCAGGCTGAAATTTTCATCTAATTGTCAGAAAAGATTCTGACATTTGGGCCCAAACGCTTCAGGAATCAGTTGCTCTGCAATCAAAACCGTTTCCTGAAGAGGAGCCGCAGAAAACCCTCCAAACGCCCGCAGTGACATTTCAGGCTCTGCGATTCAGCCGACCGGCAGGAAACGCTGAAGCTCGTTTTTCTCCCGCCCAGCAGGAGGAACCGGGCCTCCCAGCGGCCGCCCGCCGCCCGTCGCCACGGAAACAGAGACAGTGTCTTTCGGAGACTGCGGTGAAATTTGATTAAAAAGTTTTGTTGGTAAATTAATTTTGACCAAACGCAGAGGGGGGGTGTAAAAGGACAGGACATGCTGATGCAGCTGCAGGCAGTAATTGGACTTGGCAGCAGGGGGAACCCAGAGCGGGACGTTCTGCAGGTTCTGGAGGATCAGGGCTGCCGAGTCCGGGTCGGTCTGGACGGACCAGGACCTGCCAGCCGAGATGCTGAGGTGCTCTGGTCCGTTAAAGTGGAATTATTCTGCAGAATTCACTTTGTCACGTTTCTATATTTCCATTTGGATTTCTGAAAACATCAACAAACAAACAAACAAATAAACAAACAAAAACAAATCGCCCAGCTGGTTCTTGGCAGGGAGCTCATGTGTTTTTGGTGTCTGGAAAATGAGAAGTTTCCAAAACGTCACAAATCAGGAAGCTTAGCCTGTTACCTAGCAAACCCCGTATGTGCTGTACAATGGCTGCTGGAAAAGACAAGAGTTTTGTTGTTGACTCAACATCCAAAAACCAATTAGTGCTTCTGGTTGGTTGTGCAGGAGGCTCCACTTCTGCTTTTCAAAGATGTCTGGTTGTACAATTGGACATCTGTTTGCAGCCATTTTCATGTGTGAGTGTAAACGTTGAGTTGGGGGCGTGGCCAACAGCAGCATTGTTTGGATTTAAAGTGACAGAGACCCTAAAACAGGAGCTCAGCAAAGGAAGAACTGAACTGACTGACATCTGATTATCTAAGAATGATTTTGTGCATAAAATCTAAGGAACATAGTTTCTAACCACCATAGATCTATAACGACCAGTCAAAGGCAGAAAACAGCTTTAAAACGACACTGATAGACGCTGAGATGCTAATGCTACAGATGGAGCTACTCCACAGAAACCAGATGCAAAGCTGCAATAATGGAAGCATCTTTCCCACCAGCCCAGTCCAGCTCGCGTTAATCCAACTCCAGTCCATCTGCCTAGTCAAAGTCCGGTTCAGTTGGTGAGGTGTAAACGCTAACCGACCTCTGACCTCTGGTTCTCCTGACCTCGGTCTGGGTTTGGTTGAACTCTGGTTCGGTTTGAATGTGAACGCCAAGCGGACCAGAGACGCTCCAAAAGCAGGAAGTGGACTACAGCGCAGGGCATTCTGGGTAGATACAACCAAAGCTAACATGCTAGCCTAGCGCTAGCAGCAGAAATGGCTCCTGGACTTTAGCCTAAAGAGAGAAAATCCTCCAACCGCTAAAATCCTCCATCTTGTTTCCATCTGGTGAAACAGGAAGTTGCTCTCAGTGTCTTCAGAGGTTTCTGTGTCGTTTCCTTCAGTGGTTCTTGGTGCAGCGCCGCCACAGGCCAGGAGGGGAACAGAACTGGACATGTAAATGTTTCGGTCCTAACAGAACCGAGTCTACCGGACTATCAGGAGGGAAACATCCTAAATGACTCTGCATGGCAGTGAAACTTCCAGTCTGACAGAAGAATGTCAGCTTCCTCTGAGAGAAGTCCGGGAAGGGACAGAACCCAGCAGACAATCCGGATAATGGCGGCTGACCTCGTCGTTTCACCCGTCCAACGCAGGCAACAGGTCCTGTCTATCTAATGACCTTTGTGTTAATGAGCAGCGATGAAGAGGTGGGGAGGCAGAGTCCAGATTAAACCAACAAAAACAGTGAGATAAAAACGGCGTCTTAACGAGACAATTAAAAGTCGCTTTAGCGAAGGAGACCTCGCCGCTCTGAGGAGAGGATTTTCCAGTCGTGCTGAAAGTTTCATGTCCAGTAGCTGAGAGCAATCAGAGAGGGTAGTGTGAAAAGGTTTCACTGATTCATTAACCTCCCAGCCAGTAACCGGGCCGGGTCTGGAGAGGTCGGCACATGGTCTGGGGAGAACGCTGACTCCCTGATTTATAGACCGGACAGAAGGAATTCAACTGTCTATGATTTACAGCTATGACGGCTACCATAGCAGGAAGCGTGAAATAACCCTTGGTAGATCAGCACTAACTAAATCACATACCTAATCACAAAAAAGACACATTTTCAATTCAAACCTTTTAAACTGTTAAGTTTGAATAAATAATCATATACGTCTATATAATAGACTGAGCTTTATAAAAGTGGACTGGAGTTCGTGTTTACAGCGGACTGGAGTGGTTTTTAAAAGTGGACTGGTTCGTGTTAAAGTGGACTGGAGTCGGTTAAAGGACTGGATTCGTGTTAAAGTGGACTGGATCGGTTAAAGTGGACTGGATTAGTGTTGTTAAAGTGGACTGGATTCGTGTTAAGTGGACGGGAGTCGGTTAAAGTGTAATGGAGTACGGTGTTTAAACGTGGACTGGAGTCGGGTTAAAGCGGACTGATTCGTGTTAAAGTGGACTGGAGTCGGTTAAAAGCGGACTGGAGTCGGGTTGTTAAAGTGGGACTGGTAGTCGTTTTCAAGTGGACTGGAGTCGGGTTAAGTGGACTGGATTCGGTTAAAGTGGTCTGGATTCGTGTTTAAGAGTGGACGGAGTCGGGTTGAAAGCGGACTGGAGTCGGTTAAAAGTGGACTGGAGTCGGGTTAAGTGTAATGGAGTCGGGTTCAAGCGGACTGGAGTGGGTAATAAGTGGACTGGATTCGTTTATAAAGTGACTGGAGTCGGTTACTGTGGACTGGAGTCGGTTTTAAAGTGGATGGATTCGTCTATAAAGTGGACTGGAGTCGGTTTAAAGTGTAATGGAGTCGGGTTAAAGTGGACTGGAGTCGGGTTAAAGTGGACTGGATTCGGTTAAAGTGGACTGGAGTCGGTTAAAGTGGACTGGAGTCGGTTAAAGTGGACTGGAGTCGGGTTAAAGTGTAATGGAGTGGGTTAAGCGGACTGGAGTCGGGTTAAAGTGGACTGGATTCGGTTAAAGTGGACTGGAGTCGGTTACTGTGGACTGGATTCGTGTTAAAGTGGACTGGAGTCGGTTTAAAGTGGACTGGATTCGGTTAAAGTGGACTGGAGTCGGTTAAAGTGGACTGGATTCGTGTTAAAGTGGACTGGAGTCGGTTAAAGCGGACTGGAGTCGGGTTTAAAGTGGACTGGAGTCGGTTAAAGTGGACTGGATTCGGTTAAAGTGGACTGGATTCGTGTTAAAGGCGACTGGAGTCGGGTTAAAGTGGACTGGATCGTGGTTAAAGTGGACTGGATCGGTTAAAGTGTAATGGAGTCGGGTTAAGCGGACTGGAGTCGGGTTAAAGTGGACTGGATTCGGTTAAAGTGGACTGGAGTCGGTTAAAGTGTAATGGAGTCGGGTTCAAGTGGACTGGAGTCGGGTTAAAGTGGACTGGATTCGGTTTAAAGCGGACTGGAGTCGGTTAAAGTGGACTGGAGTCGGTTAAAGTGGACTGGAGTCGGTTAAAGTGGATGGAGTCGGGTTAAAGCGGACTGGAGTCGGGTTAAAGTGTAATGGAGTCGGGTTAAAGCGGACTGGAGTCGGGTTAAAGTGTAATGGAGTCGGGTTAAAGTGGACTGGAGTCGGGTTAAAGCGGACTGGAGTCGGGTTAAAGTGAATGGAGTCGGTTAAAGGGACTGGAGTGGTTAAAGTGGACTGGAGTCGGGTTAAAGTGGACTGGAGTCGGTTAAAGGGACTGGAGTCGGTTTAAAGCGGACTGGAGTCGGGTTAAAGTGAATGGATCGGGTTAAAGTGGACTGGAGTCGGGTTAAAGTGGACTGGAGTCGGGTTTAAAGTGGACTGGAGTCGGTTAAAGTGTAATGGAGTCGGGTTAAAGCGGACTGGAGTCGGGTTAAAGTGGATGGATTCGGTTAAAGTGGACTGGAGTGCGGTTAAAGTGTAATGGAGTCGGGTTAAGGGACTGGAGTCGGGTTAAAGTGTATGGATGTCGGTTAAAGCGGACTGGAGTCGGGTTAAAGTGGACTGGAGTCGGTTAAAGTGTATGGAGTCGGGTTAAAGTGGACTGGAGTCGGGTTAAAGCGGACTGGAGTCGGGTTAAAGTGTAATGGAGTCGGGTTAAAGCGGACTGGAGTCGGGTTAAAGTGTAATGGAGTCGGGTTAAAGTGGACTGGAGTCGGGTTAAAGCGGACTGGAGTCGGTTAAAGTGTAATGGAGTCGGGTTAAAGCGGACTGGAGTCGGTTAAAGTGGACTGGAGTCGGGTTAAAGCGGACTGGAGTCGGGTTAAAGTGTAATGGAGTCGGGTTAAAGCGGACTGGAGTCGGGTTAAAGTGTAATGGAGTCGGGTTAAAGCGGACTGGAGTCGGGTTAAAGTGTAATGGAGTCGGGTTAAAGCGGACTGGAGTCGGGTTAAAGTGTAATGGAGTCGGGTTAAAGCGGACTGGAGTCGGTTAAAGTGGACTGGAGTCGGGTTAAAGCGGACTGGAGTCGGGTTAAAGTGTAATGGAGTCGGGTTAAAGCGGACTGGAGTCGGGTTAAAGTGTAATGGAGTCGGGTTAAAGCGGACTGGAGTCGGGTTAAAGCGGACTGGAGTCGGGTTAAAGTGTAATGGAGTCGGGTTAAAGCGGACTGGAGTCGGGTTAAAGTGTAATGGAGTCGGGTTAAAGTGGACTGGAGTCGGGTTAAAGCGGACTGGAGTCGGGTTAAAGTGTAATGGAGTCGGGTTAAAGTGGACTGGAGTCGGGTTAAAGCGGACTGGAGTCGGGTTAAAGTGTAATGGAGTCGGGTTAAAGTGGACTGGAGTCGGGTTAAAGCGGACTGGAGTCGGGTTAAAGTGTAATGGAGTCGGGTTAAAGCGGACTGGAGTCGGGTTAAAGTGTAATGGAGTCGGGTTAAAGTGGACTGGAGTCGGGTTAAAGCGGACTGGAGTCGGGTTAAAGTGTAATGGAGTCGGGTTAAAGTGGACTGGAGTCGGGTTAAAGCGGACTGGACATGGCTGATGAAACCTTGCTGAGTCCTGGCTGGATTGACCGGCTGGAGGAAGTTTTATGGTTGCAGATTTACGATGCAAATTGCTGTTCGCATCGTAAATCTGTTTATAGCAACAATGTAAAGAAGAGTCCGGTGACCTCAGCTGAAAAGCGCAGAGCGTTTCGATCAGTGGGAGCAGCAGAAAGGACTCACAGCTCATCAGCTCCTGATCTTCAGCTCTGGACCTCAACATCAGCAGAGGAGACATGAAGACACGAGCATCAGGCGCTTTGTCTCCTCTCAGCTGCTAATTAACTCCATCAGTTTAACTTTCTGCTCTGACTTCACTGCAGGGGAAATGTAAAACACCGGCGCGTCCCGGGGGGCCCGGCGCTCCGGCTGAAGCCCTTGAACTCGGTGACCTCCCGGATAAAAGCACTAACTAAGAGAGGCGAGCGCGCGCCGGCGTCTAATTGATACAGGAGGTAATCTTCATGAAGGGCCGCTGCTCCTTTTCAGCTCCTGCCGGGGCTTTACCTCATGCCTCCCAGAGTCAATTGCCTGCTGCAGGTGGAATTGGCTTCTTTTTGTCTCCCAGAGGAGGGATGACCTTCCCATCCCATTCAGAGCGCCGAGGCGCTGCCCCGCACCGCCGGGGATAGACGACTCAGGAATCCTGTCACGTACGTCTCCAACCTGTCGCCTCGCTTTACTCCAGGCTTCTTTAAAGTGTTTCACCTTGCAAAGCTGCGGCTTTTCCCTCCTGGAGCTTCTTTATCTGCTGCGTTTCATGAACAAATGTTTGGTGATGCAGGCGGAACGGCTTTAATCTGGGAGGATGACAACGATTCAGCTGCCGCAAAGCACGTTTTAAAGTTCATTAAGCAATCAGGAAATGATGCGTTGACTTTTAATATAAAGAGAAAACTGTTATTAATCATAACAAGTATTTAAAAACAAGAAGAAAGCCATAAAAATGTAAAGTTAACTTATTACAAAGAAGACCTTTTAACCCCAGAAGTTCATTTCAAGGTGCTGCAGTTATTATCCATTTAATTATCTAAGCAAACAGGTATTGTTATAATTTAATTATTTAGTAAATATCTAATATTACATATTTTCTAAATTTATTAACAACCAACAACATATACTATGTAATATATTATATATTACAATAAAATATCATTACCTGTTTTTATATATAATTTAATTTATTAATATAGTTACATGAACATATAATGAACAATCTATGATTGTTTTCATTTTATTATTGAATTATTTTAATAATTATATTTTATAATTCAATCACATAATATAAAATAGTTATATATTTGCTGCTGTTTAACATTGTAATATATAATGTTCCGCATCATATATTATTATAACATAATGTGATTATGATTTAATAAGTTTGAATTTGTAATATTAATTTATTATTACATATTAATTACTATTATAATTATAATTTTATTATTTATATATTCAATTATTTTACCTAATTTATTTAATAAATAAAGTTTTTATGATCAAAAGGGTAAAAGTGAAGCAACAGGGAGTTCTGTTTATGTGCTAGAATGACAAACTGATGAACTGGTTCATGTTCAACAGTCATTTCAGGGATCAAGTCTTTAAAACAGATCAGTGGAAAATGAGCAAAGATGTGTCGCCATGTTGCATTTCTGAAGCTTTTCTGCATCAGTCTGCTTTCTGCTGCCGCTCCCACAAACATGGAAACGTTTTTTATCTCCGTCGCAGTCGAAGCAAAGCCAGCTGATGATGCAACGCAGTAAAATCCTGCAGGGCCAGAGGTGGCGGCACGAAGCAGAAGTTAGGAGACTGAAACAAACTCTGGGCCGCTGGGAAAATGTTTCCTGCAGACTGATGCGTTTCCCGCTGGAGGAAGCGACAGCATGAAGGAACACACACATGCCAGGAGAGATGAAGAGCTGCAGATCCATCACTCTGCAGCTCAGAGCTGCGCTGTGGCGCGGCGATAAGGAGCAAAGCGATCCACAGCCGGACCTTAACGGGATTTTCCAAACGCTTTGGAGGTAAACTGGAAAAGTCAGCCGAACAGAAACATCCATGTAGCATTTCAGATTCCTTCTGCTCAGGGAATGTTTCCTGTTTTTCCACCTGCATCAATCAGATGTAGAGGAAGCAGAGGGAGATGCTGCTGCATCCTCTTCTGTGTCTCTGCAGGTCCTGATGGCTCAACATGTTCAGACTCCTGTTGCTCTTTATCAGGATGAATAATCACGTTTTTCTTTCTCCATCCCAGACCGTCAAGCTTCATCCATTAAAGGAAAAACAACCAAACAGGGCAGCCGATCACTAAAAAAGGCATGTTAGAGTAAACTGCTGAGACGTCTGTTTCCATGACAACAAATGGAAACTGTGCAGACTTTAAAACTGTGCTAATAAAAGAGCAGCAGGGCGTTGAGAGCATCTAGCAGCTCTCAACCTTCTGACGGAGTTTAAAGTCTGACAAACCATCACGATTTCAGCTGCTGAGTTCTTGAGCTTCACCAAACCTCCAGAGAGCTTCACAGAACCTCCACAGAACCAAACCTCCAGAGAGCTTCACCAAACTTCCACAGAGCTTCATCAAACCTCCAGAGAGATTCACCAAACCTCCAGAGAGCTTCACCAAACCTCCACAGAGCTTCACCAAACCTCCAGAGAGCTTCACCAAACCTCCACAGAGCTTCACCAAACCTCCAGAGAGCTTCACCAAACCTCCACAGAGCTTCACCAAACCTCCAGAGAGCTTCACCAAACCTCCACAGAGCTTCACCAAACCTCCAGAGAGCTTCACCAAACCTCCACAGAGCTTCACCAAACCTCCAGAGAGCTTCACCAAACCTCCAGAGAGCTTCACCAAACCTCCACAGAGCTTCACCAAACCTCCACAGAGCCAAACCTCCAGAGAGCTTCACCAAACCTCCAGAAAGCTTCACCAAACCTCCACAGAGCTTCACCAAACCTCCACAGAGCCAAACCTCCAGAGAGCTTCACCAAACCTCCAGAAAGCTTCACCAAACCTCCACAGAGCCAAACCTCCAGAGAGCTTCACCAAACCTCCACAGAGCTTCACCAAACCTCCAGAGAGCTTCACCAAACCTCCAGAGAGCTTCACCAAACCTCCACAGAGCTTCACCAAACCTCCACAGAGCCAAACCTCCAGAGAGCTTCACCAAACCTCCAGAAAGCTTCACCAAACCTCCACAGAGCTTCACCAAACCTCCACAGAGCCAAACCTCCAGAGAGCTTCACCAAACCTCCAGAAAGCTTCACCAAACCTCCACAGAGCCAAACCTCCAGAGAGCTTCACCAAACCTCCACAGAGCTTCACCAAACCTCCAGAGAGCTTCACCAAACCTCCAGAGAGCTTCACCAAACTTCCAGAGAGCTTCACCAAACCTCCAGAGAGCTTCACCAAACTTCCAGAGAGCTTCACCAATCCTCCACAGAGCTTCACCAAACCTCCAGAGAGCTTCACCAAACCTCCAGAGAGCTTCACCAAACCTCCACAGAGCTTCACCAAACCTCCACAGAGCTTCACCAAACCTCCAGAGAGCTTCACCAAACCTCCAGAGAGCTTCACCAAACCTCCACAGAGCTTCACCAAACCTCCAGAGAGCTTCACCAAACCTCCACAGAGCTTCACCAAACCTCCAGAGAGCTTCACCAAACCTCCACAGAGCTCCATCAAACCTCCACAGAGCCAAACCTCCACAGAGCTTCACCAAACCTCCAGAGAGCTTCACCAAACCTCCACAGAGCTCCATCAAACCTCCACAGAGCCAAACCTCCAGAGAGCTTCACCAATCCTCCAGAGAGCTTCACCAAACCTCCACAGAGCTTCACCAAACCTCCACAGAGCTTCACCAAACCTCCAGAGAGCTTCACCAAACCTCCAGAGAGCTTCACCTCCAGAGAGCTTCACCAAACCTCCAGAGAGCTTCACCAAACCTCCAGAGAGCTTCACCAAACCTCCAGAGAGCTTCACCAAACCTCCACAGAGCCAAACCTCCACAGAGCCAAACCTCCACAGAGCCAAACCTCCACAGAGCTGCGATTAGAGGAACAAAAGCCCCCAACCAACCAGAGGCCAAACCTCTACATGCATCCAGGGTCCAAAACTGAGCCCAATCATCTCTGTCCATCCAAACACCAAATCTCTCTATCAAGAGTTTTCTGGGCCTCAGTGAGTTAAGAATCACGTCCAAGTTCTTTGTCCCGTTTATAGTTTCCAAATTTGACACGTTTCCCTGTGAGGAAGAGTCCGGCCTGCAGGCCGATGACCCAAACCCGCACCATGATGAACCTCCCACCATCAGAGTCTGGCTGCTGGGACTGGTTCCTGCTTTTCCACCAAACATCTGGAGAGCTGACCCATCCGTGTTCCACTGGGCGACGGTCCTCTAAGCCCAGAGAAGCTGCTTCCTGCTCTGAGGAGAACAGTAAGCTAGCGATAGCCCTCATGCTAACATTAGCCTTGTAGCTAAAATAAATATTTTAGCAAATTTTTTATATATTACCTATGGTTAGCCGTTATTGTCACACACGCAACTAAACAATCAAATGAAATGACATTTAATTATGGAAAGGAGACCTCTAATACGTCCATGAACAGGTTCAGACAAGCAGGCAGAACTTCAGCTGCAGGACTGTTTGTTTTTCTCCCATCCAGATGGTTTCGTTTTAAAAATGAGAAGTTTAGGCCTCCCCAGTTTGATGGACAGGAAACGTAATTTTACCTCCAGCGAGGTGATTCCTGTTAGCTGAAAACATCGAAGGGCTGCTTGGCTCACAAGCCGGGCGACAACATCGACTATCCAGAACGACAGACTGGGATTTCTGACGGTTCCTGTGGGCGATTTTTCCTGACAGCTGGAATGTTTTCCGTCTTCCTGACAGAAAACATCTAAACAGGAAGTCAGCGTGGCTCCAGATCCCAGCTGACCTCTGAAAACTTACCTCAGTTTACCTGTAACCTTGAAAAACTTGAAATAAAATAATGAGGTTTGTTCTGAAAACTTTTACTCCACACTTAGAAAGTGAACTTCCACAGCTTTATTTTGTTTATAGATTCCGATGTTTATCAGGTGTGATTAAAACGCGCTGATCAATGAATCCCTGGCTGCTCCGCTAACTCCTCACACCTGCTTCATGTTTCCAACCAGCCGGTCTGCAGATCCGACACATTACGCCTTTATCAGCACATATTACAGCTAAATTTAAAAAATACAGCAAACATCATGAAGGAGGCGGCTCTCATCCCGAGTTAAAGCAGCAGTACAGACCAAACGTGACCACAGGAACCGTCTTCTAAAACATCTGACAATCAGCTAAACTCGACTCGTCTGTGTCAGAGGAAAGATTCGCTCTCACTGCGCAACTGAAGAGATTTTCCTGCAGGGGGGAAACAGATAAAAATGTTTCCAGATTCACCTGAGGAACAGACGACGGTGTCAAGATGAAATAAACAACCACAGATGGAGATGGAAACTTAAAGTCATCCTGAGTGTTTGGTTTCTTTTTCTTCTCTCTAACTGGGACTTTGTGGCCAATCAATACTTCATCGTTCGCCTGGGTGAGGATTTACCTAACCTCTGCTGCAGCCCAGCAGGGACAATAAAAACAGATGAACAAAGACGGGGAGCCGGCGCTGAAGGGGCTCATTAAGAGCCGATGGACCCCAGATCCCTCTTTAACAAACACACACGTTCCCTTCAGCTTAGATACAGCACTGAAAACCCAAAGACTCCCAGCATCATTTTAACCAAAACACAATTTAGCTACCAGTCTGTAGTACAAAAATCCCATTACTAAGGATGTAAATAATTTATTTATTGACGATTGTTGATTAATGGTTTAGTAGATTAAAATTATTCCTGTTGGAGCTATTTATTCTTTATTTTCTTTATCCATTTGAATTTTGTTAGTTTATTCTTAAATGTATATTTTTTGTATTATTTTCCGAACTTATTTGTAAGTTAATAATTGTTGATTTTATTTATCTTTTGTTTTATTTTTTTTCTTATTATTTTCTAAGTAAACAGGAAGTGATGTGGGTTGGTCCACTCTCTCTAAGTGTAGGGGCCTGAAGGACCAGCAGGCATTTGGGTTTGGGGCCTTTGGTTCTTACCAGAGCAACAGAGGCAGCAGAGAAAACAAAAGAAAGTCTGAACTCTGTAATTGCTTTTTGCAAAGATGTGAAAATAAATCATGAGGAACAATTTACACGTTTGGATATTGAACCTTATTTTGCCTGCGTTGAGAAACTTGACCCCAGTGCCTTAGTGGCTTAATGTAACTTTTGTTGGATGTTTGGTTTGACAAACAATCGCCACTACAATTCCATTAGATTAACTTATAACTTCCACTTAGATCTTCTTCTACTGTTGTAGTTTGGCCGCCATCCCGCAGAGGGCGCCACCATAAGTAAACCCATTTGAAACAGAAATCAAGATGGCAGCCATGTCAGAATGGGACAGTGGGATGATAAATTCTCTTCATGCGGTTCTGAGTAGAAATACAAACACTCGACAAACTCCAGGAATTCCTGATGTGCTTCGAAGTCGATAAAGTCTGCGCTGCTCCTCACTGACAGAACATCTGCATGAATATTCCTCTCTGTTCATGAGGATTACATGGTTCACGTTTTATTTTTCTCATCTTTTATCTCTCAATTCAGTAACTGAGGAGATTACTGTTTTATTATATTTTCTAAATATATCTACACTTAATAATGTGAAAACAAAATATTAGTTTATTCATTATTTAGTTTATTCAGTTGGTATTTAATAGACACAAAATAAAGATAATCCCTTCATGTTATGGAAGCATGTCGACCTTCTTAATACAAGAAAAAACTCAGGTTTTTAAGAAAAATGTCGCTTATCAATTAATCGGTGAAATCTATCACCTTCAGATTAACTCAGTTGATAACTTCTATCTCTATTTTGTATAGGTGCACAAAATATAATGATAGGACTTTTATTTTGAAGGCCACTATTGCTTTCTTAATAACATAATTGTTTCTTTGTAAAGCAATAAGCCCCATTTGCTGATGTGCCTCAGCAAATGTGTTGAATACCTTTCAAGAAGTTAGTTTAGCATTTAAATATGTTTAATGTTAAAAAAAGAAAATACCTGATGCACAATGCAGAGTTTTCTACAAGGCATAGATTTCTTAATGTTTCTCTGCTGAAATCGACTGTACAGCTGTGCTTAGTGTGGAGAACATTTAAGGATTACAATTTCACCCGCAACCATGAGATGAAACATGAGAGAAGTACAAGAATTTGACTGATGCAGAGCAGGATGAGCTTCAGAGGAAAGCTAGTGAAACCACGACAGCAACAACATTAAAAAGCTCCACTTTTCCAGGGACGCAGCAGCCAGACCAGCTTGGCTAAAGCTATTCTCTGATTGGTGGAGTCTGCAGAGCTAAATTACTCTGAGACAAAAGATGCATTAGCAGACATGTAGGCCAGACTAATATGCAATAAATCAATTAATTGCATAATCAATTAAAATGAGCTCAATAATTTCCAGTTGCATGATTTATTGTTTTTCTCTTTCTTTTCTCCTTTCTTTCTGCCAAAAACTGGATGATAAAAGTCTTGAACTGGCTAATTTTTAAGAACAATTTAAGACTTTGTTATTCATTTTATTTGTTGTTCCTGTTATTTTGTTTATTTAAAATCTCTTCCAGTGTTAAATGTTCATTAGGATTGAACGTTTATTGATATTTGAGAATGTGTTCTTGCATTATTAAGCCTATACCATTATATTACCTGAAAATGATCTCAAAACAACAAGAATGTCTGGGTCAATTTATCGTCCAGCTAAATTTGTTATCGCGATACGCATGCAGACATGTTTCTGCGCACCGCAACGAGTCGGACTGAGAATACTGCAGCGTTTTTGGTGCTTCAGCTGCCAAAACCCCCAGAAAATGTTGACTTGTTTTACTTGGTGGAATGTGATGTCCATGAAACAGCCTGACATGGAAGACATGCTCTTCACTGTTGATATGATTCACCAATAAATTAACTAAGTGAAGAAGCATTCTCTCTGAGTTCAACCAAACAAAAATACTGTTTTGCTTTTAGTTATTGCTTCTTTGAAAAGTGATGTTGGTGTTTGAAAACTAGTTAATAAAGTTATGATGGTGTTTTATAAATGCTGCAAAAAATGCACATTTTTTAAATTAATTTTATAAAGTTAAGCAGGACAAAAGTTTGTGCTTCACACTTTCTCGTTTGATACTTACTGTTAGTTATTGATGTAAATTGATGCTGCATTCTATGTTGTCGAATAACTAGACATTGCAAAAACTGAGATGTCTAAAAAGTATGAGACCGTTTAGATAATAAAGAAAACATGGCCTTTCAACATGAATGAAACTTATTGTATAGCCACTTTAGAAAAATTCAGATTTTGCTTTTGTCCCCATAAGGTCCTTCGGTCCTCAGAAGGTACATACTGGACCAGGTCACAAAAAGTCACATAAACAAGCACGCACACACACACACACACACGCACACACACACACACACACACACACACACACACACACACACACAGCGTATGTTTACACCAAAGCTGCAGAGGAAATGAGGAGACAAACAGGAAATGAGACGAATCAGCCTTGATTCGGCTCCAAGGTAACATCAATAGCAACATTTTGTCACAAAGTGGCCTAAACCAAACATTTCACAGAGCTGCTGATTGGTCTGTTCAGGGGTTGAAGGTGGTTTCAACTTCTCCATCAAGGTCTGCGTATAAAACGCTCGATTCCTGTCTGAATCCTGCAGAGGGTTTTATCAGCAGCAGACAGACGTTTGAAACTAAAGCTGAATTTATCAAAATGTGTTCAAACAGAACGGAGCTGAGAGAAGCTGCTGAATATGAAATCAGCTGAGAGGCCGTTAGGTTAAAGGGACAGATTATTCAATAATTTTGCTTCTAAATTCTTGAATAAATACACAACAGAGATATTTATTGTTTTCAATCTGCTCTTTAACCTTCAGATTGGAGCAGAGTGTTATTCTAGCATTCATCTTTCCAGGGTTTCTCTGCTCGTTCATGGAGCTTCTTTGAAATGTTTACTCTATGACGTTAGCATTATCTGCTACATGTTTAGCATTGAGATGCTACGTATTTTATGCTAGAATTGCTCCACTGACAGGCTAACAGCTTTTAGCACAACAACAGTGGTTTCCAGCGTCCAATCAGATCGTTCAGAAGTTCAGCCGTCCACAGCTGACTTTGTAGTTTGTGCCTCAGATTTACGGATGCATCAGAAACACATAAATACAAAGTTCTGTCTCAGGACATTCACATGTAAAAACAAAAATGTGTCAATTGTGTTAAAATCTGTGTAATTAGTTAATACACAGGGTTGTTAAAGTCCCAATCCTGATATTAATACTCTAACTGTTTATGCTCTGGTCAACATCATAGATTCAGATCAATCATTTATTACCAAAAACCTTTCACTTCACTTTCTCAAAGCTGAATTTTGTTTGCTTGTTTCAGCACTTGCTGAAATAAATACCAAGCACATTTCCTCCTCTGTTGCACGGTCATTTAATCCTGCTTGTTCGCTCCTTCCATTCTTTAATAAGACACATTTTAAATGCAGATCTGCTCTGGATATTCTCATCCGACATGGAATTGAGAGAGAAACCAAGCGTGTCCAGCGTTGGGAGTTCTTGTGATGGAGGCGTAACTCACCGCTGGAGCAGTCCAGGCCCCCCCAGCCCGGCTCACACTGGCAGGTATCCGGAGAAACACACCGGCCGTGGACACACTCCTCCGTACACAGCGCTGCGGAGAAACAGGACGACCCAGATCAGCAGTCTGGACCAGGAAGACCTCACTGGGGGGTCGAAGCTCATCAAGGCCCAAACCAACTGTTAAACCAGAGGTTCTTTTCTGAGCTACCGAACCCACCAGTTTCATATGCGCATTCACTGAACCCTCCTGTAATGATAAATAAATTATGATTTTTCCCCCCCAAATTCAAGACATAGGGGTGACCCAATACCTTTTAAGATCACCAAGTCTTCTTAACAGGTAGAGTCTCTGAGGACAGTTCTTCAAATTGTAGTCAGTGTTTTCAGCAACGTTGATCTGACTGTCCAGGAACGACCCAAAGTATTTAAAATGTTTCACCAGGTTGAAACTGGAACCACTTTAAGGTTCATTTAATTAGCTCTACATTCTTAAGAGGATGAAAAATTAATAATTCATAATAAGACTTTGCGGTATTCTGATTTAGTAATGTAATTATATTAGCTGTATTACCTCCACACGCCACTAGAGGCAGCACCAACCCCAAAAAGATGCGACTAAGCAGCAGATTTAGAGAGTTTGGTAAAAACTGTGAGCTTTGCTGAAGTAAATAAAGACACAAGTTCAAATCCCTGCTGAGAGTGAAGCTCCTCCAATCAGGCTCATCCTCAGCTCTGATTGGCTAACAATGTAAACTGATTCTCTGATTGGCTAACAATGTAACTGATCCTCTGATTGGCTAACAATGTAACTGATCCTCTGATTGGCTAACAATGTAACTGATCCTCTGATTGGCTAACAATGTAACTGATCCTCTGATTGGCTAAGCAATGTAACTGATCCTCTGCAGTAGTGATGGCAAAGCGCGGCGTCATCACGACTTTACACAGGTGAGTCTTTACCTCCAGCAGAGGCTCCGCCCCCCTGAGGTTCTACTGGACCAGGTTAAGAATCAGTGTGTTAAAGGAAGGTTTTGTTGTGGTCTTTAATGAAAAATGTCTAAATAAATCTGGATACTGGAGGTTGAATGTGGTTCAGGGTTACAGTCAGAAACGTTTTGGGAGGACGAACCAAAGCAAAGCCTCTGACCTCCTGATGCTCCATGACAACTGCTGCTATCGCTGTCCGTTTCCTCACTAGGTCCAGTTTTACATAAAACATTACAAAGGCAGGGACTCATCTATCAACAGCTTCTTTTCTGACTCTTCTCACTACTTATTTATTCACTAACCTGCTCCAAGATCTCCCCAGTCCTGATAAGAAGTGATATCTGCATTGTACAGCAGGCAGATAAGGAAGCTGCGGCGCTCATTTCTCACCCTGAGATGGTTTCATATTTCATAACGACAGGACCTTACAGCTGAGAGCAATCAGACGCTTCAGAGCAAACAACGCCGAGCCACGCTCAGAAACAAGGCAGGACGTGGTTTTATGAGGCTGCGGCGCGTCACTCTGCTGTTATCTCATAAAAAGGCAGAAGACGTCGTCTGGAGAGGCATGAAGAAGAACGGATTCATCCCCCAGATGGAAATCATCTGGAAAAATACATTTTTATTTGAAATAAAATCCGTTCATCGCCTTAAAACCGTTGAATTTACTTTTGGACAAAGTGAAAATCCCTCTTATTCCAACACATAGAGGATCTTTGCTAAATTAATCAGTCAATCCAGGATTTCATGATGGTTTCTGTGATTTCTCTCAAACGTTTTGGTTTCGTGGCGATAATTCAGACAAATTTGAAAGGAATTTTATGATATTTCCACTTGTATTTGATGGTAAATGCGACTTGTTGAGCTGAGGCAGCAGACTAGAAATACCGCCACCTGCAGGTTGGAGTTAGTATTAGTAGTGACCATGTTAGTGAAAAATATGCATTAAATAAAGTGTGAAAAAATGCTGTTGATTTTGCGTAAATCCCAAAAGTGTGAAGGGATCCATCTTTACCTCCGTCCTTCAATATTAAACCTTTGCTTAATGTCGTAAATACATTTTTAAGTTGCTGTTTTCCAACGTCCTGCAGGAGATAGCTGTGCTACAGTGCAACATGCTTTCTTTTTCTTCTTAATATTATTTCTACCTTCCAGGATTTTGCGATTATTTTTGTGATTTTTTTCTTTTGCAAACAAAATCACTGATTCTTTGGTGCTACTGCAAAAATATTTGAAAAATGAGGAATTTTTTCCTCAAGTAAACAAAAAATCTACATATTGAAGAAAAAAGATGAGAAAAAACAGCAAGCAGGCAGATTGGACACACAAACAATTTCATTCTTTAAAGAACCTAAAATGAATGAATGAATGAATGAATGAATGAATGAATGAATGACAGCAGGTTCAGCATAAATGTGTAATGCAGCGCCGACGTTTGGTCATTTTTCAGACTCGGTGTTTCAGTCAGAAACGCTGAGATCTTCTTTGGACGGCATGTAAACTTTTCCAGCTTTAATGATTTCAGAGCAGCTCGTTCAGTTTTTTGGAAAGAGCAGGAAAACTTTGAGTGTCTCCTCCACACAGTTGACTAATTAACAGGTTTTTTCGGCGCGGCGGAGCCGCGGACAGCCGTTTCTCTGGTTGTCAGCTGGACTCGGCCGTTTTCAGGAGGCTTTCTGGGTGTCAAACGGAGAAAAGCAATCATAGATGCTCTCCTCTCTTTTTAATTAGTGTGCAGACAAACACACATGGAGCTGTTGACACAGGAGAAGCGAAGCTTTAACCTTCCTGAGTGGAGTTAGGAAGCAGAAGCATCTTTGTCTCGGCTTCATGTGGAGAGGATGAGCCAAATGCTGCATCATGTCACAGATCTTCACTCTGCTGTCGCCTTTCCTCAAACATAAACCAACAAGTTGAGCAGACATGCCGGATCAAACGCTGTGAGCCTGACAGCCTCATGGAAACTTGAGTTATTTGGACGTGGCTCTGCTGACAGTGAAGAGCTGAAATGAGGAATTCAGGGTGCAGACGGAGGTCCGGATGGATTCCAGGGGCTTCGGACACTTTTACTCAGCTTTTTCCTCCCAGTCACACAGAATGGACTCACGTTTAAACATATTATTGTGTTACTGTTATTGTGTGTGTGATGAATGTTGTCAGCGCGTTGAGTTTGTTTCGACTCATATTTTCATTCCTGCGGGTTTTTTCGCATCATCTCTCAAACGGACAGCGAGTCGAAGTCGCTGCTTCCAGATTTATTTCTCTTCTCAGGCAGCAGCGCTCTGCACAAACATGTCTGTGGTCACATCTATATTCCTGTGAACTTCAGGCTTTATTTCACACTGAGCCGCTCACCGACTTCTCTGTTCAAACTGAGTCTGTGAATAATGGGAAGTTTGATCATCGGTTCCAAAAATCACATTCAGGAAAACCTGGATCACAAACAGGCTGCATCTCGGAGTCAGACTGTTAGACTGAGGCACTTTAATAAAGTCATCATTAGGGCTGTGTAATAATATCGATATCGCGATATATGTCGATATTTTCTTTCCTAGAAAAAAATCGATATTCATCCTTAAGTATCGTAACGTCCAACTATCACCTTGTTCCCTCACTGCTGGCTTCACCAGGTCATCAGGCTTAGAGTGATTCCTTCAGATGTTCAGGTTAAAAAGGTATCAAACTATTCAGAGCAGGAACTTGGTTCACTTTATTTACTTTACTAATGCATGTCAGCTACAGTTTGGACTGTTTCAACTAAAAGAAACATGTTTTCTCTCCACTTCTTTGGTTCATTTTGTCCAGCTGTCCACTTTAAGTCTGTGTCCAACCAGAACCAGGTATTGTGTAGTTGGAGCTTTTAATCAGTTTTCAGTTAAATTAATTCAGTCCAACTTTATAACAGTCACTAAATGTCACCAAAATCACTCTGTCCCTCTGAAATCATTCAGAAAATCGCAAAAGTGATTGAATTGTATCGTTTGCTGAATATTGCATTATATATCGTATCATTGTGTATTGTATCGTGAGATTATTGCATCACTACAGCCCTAGTCATCATGTTAGCAAAATAAAGATGGAAGTCACTTTAATGAGACAAAAGCTCAGACAGATTTATTACAAATTCATAGTTATATTACTAAAACTTTCTTCTCTTAATAATCGACTCTATTGGTGGGGATTCTGTCCATCTGGCCCTAAAACTTGTTCATTTCTTTGCAATTTGGCCAAATTTACAGGGAAAAATCTGTAAAGGTTCAGAAGCGTTTGTGACACATAGTGTGAAATATTAAATTCTCCTTAAAGCTGGCGGTTATTTTAATGTGAGAAAAATAACAACCAATTAAAAAACTAAACATTGCAGAAGGTCCAGCTGTTCTCCTCTTTCAGTGGAAACCGCCTGATTTATAGATGCAAATTAATCCTAAAATCTACAAATAGATGGTAAAATTAAATCTTCTTATTGTTTAAAATTCAGGACCGAAGCTCCTGGTCGTCAAAAACGACCTGACAGGAAACGGTTCTGGTCCAAACATGTTTCTTTTTACTCTGACAAGTTTCACACTAAATTATTTCTTAATAATATTTACGTAAATGAGTTTTGAAACGTATCTTTGATATTAAATCCAATAGAAGCATTTTACCTTTCAGCAAATGAGCTAAAGGATCAACAATAAACCAAGTTTGTTTTTTCACAGAGTTAAAGTTCAGATCTTAATCTGAGAGTCTGATGCTGAAAGTCCATCAGGTTCTGAAGGCCCATCAGGTTCTGAAGGCCCATCAGGTTCTGAAGGCCCATCAGGTTCTGAAGGCCCATCAGGTTCTGAAGGCCCATCAGGTTCTGAAGGCCCAGCCGGTTCTGAAGGCCCAGCCGGTTCTGAAGGCCCATCAGGTTCTGAAGGCCCATCAGGTTCTGAAGGCCCAGCCGGTTCTGAAGGCCCAGCCGGTTCTGAAGGCCCAGCCGGTTCTGAAGGCCCATCAGGTTCTGAAGGCCCAGCCGGTTCTGAAGGCCCAGCCGGTTCTGAAGGCCCAGCCGGTTCTGAAGGCCCATCAGGTTCTGAAGGCCCAGCCGGTTCTGAAGGCCCATCAGGTTCTGAAGGCCCATCAGGTTCTGAAGGCCCAGCCAGTTCTGAAGGCCCAGCCGGTTCTGAAGGCCCAGCCGGTTCTGAAGGCCCATCAGGTTCTGAAGGCCATCAGGTTCTGAAGGCCCAGCCGGTTCTGAAGGCCCATCAGGTTCTGAAGGCCCAGCAGGTTCTGAAGGCCCATCAGGTTCTGAAGGCCCATCAGGTTCTGAAGGCCCATCAGGTTCTGAAGGCCATCAGGTTCTGAAGGCCCATCAGGTTCTGAAGGCCCATCAGGTTCTGAAGGCCCAGCCGGTTCTGAAGGCCCATCAGGTTCTGAAGGCCCATCAGGTTCTGAAGGCCCATCAGGTTCTGAAGGCCCAGCCGGTTCTGAAGGCCCAGCCGGTTCTGAAGGCCCAGCCGGTTCTGAAGGCCCATCAGGTTCTGAAGGCCCATCAGGTTCTGAAGGCCCATCAGGTTCTGAAGGCCCAGCCGGTTCTGAAGGCCCATCAGGTTCTGAAGGCCCATCAGGTTCTGAAGGCCCATCAGGTTCTGAAGGCCCAGCCGGTTCTGAAGGCCCATCAGGTTCTGAAGGCCCAGCCGGTTCTGAAGGCCCATCAGGTTCTGAAGGCCCATCAGGTTCTGAAGGCCCATCAGGTTCTGAAGGCCCAGCCGGTTCTGAAGGCCCATCAGGTTCTGAAGGCCCATCAGGTTCTGAAGGCCCAGCCGGTTCTGAAGGCCCAGCCGGTTCTGAAGGCCCATCAGGTTCTGAAGGCCCATCAGGTTCTGAAGGCCCAGCCGGTTCTGAAGGCCCATCAGGTTCTGAAGGCCATCAGGTTCTGAAGGCCCAGCCGGTTCTGAAGGCCCAGCCGGTTCTGAAGGCCCAGCCGGTTCTGAAGGCCCATCAGGTTCTGAAGGCCCCGGTTCTGAAGGCCCAGCCGGTTCTGAAGGCCCAGCCGGTTCTGAAGGCCCATCAGTTCTGAAGGCCCAGCCGGTTCTGAAGGCCCAGCCGTTCTGAAGGCCCAGCCGGTTCTGAAGGCCCATCAGGTTCTGAAGGCCCAGCCGGTTCTGAAGGCCCAGCCGGTTCTGAAGGCCCATCAGGTTCTGAAGGCCCAGCCGGTTCTGAAGGCCCAGCCGGTTCTGAAGGCCCAGCCGGTTCTGAAGGCCCAGCCGGTTCTGAAGGCCCATCAGTTCTGAAGGCCCATCAGGTTCTGAAGGCCCATCAGGTTCTGAAGGCCCATCAGGTTCTGAAGGCCCATCAGGTTCTGAAGGCCCAGCCGGTTCTGAAGGCCCATCAGGTTCTGAAGGCCCATCAGGTTCTGAAGGCCCATCAGGTTCTGAAGGCCCATCAGGTTCTGAAGGCCCATCAGGTTCTGAAGGCCCATCAGGTTCTGAAGGCCCAGCCGGTTCTGAAGGCCCAGCCGGTTCTGAAGGCCCATCAGGTTCTGAAGGCCCATCAGGTTCTGAAGGCCCAGCCGGTTCTGAAGGCCCAGCCGGTTCTGAAGGCCCATCAGGTTCTGAAGGCCCAGCCGGTTCTGAAGGCCCAGCCGGTTCTGAAGGCCCAGCCGGTTCTGAAGGCCCATCAGGTTCTGAAGGCCCATCAGGTTCTGAAGGCCCAGCCGGTTCTGAAGGCCCAGCCGGTTCTGAAGGCCCATCAGGTTCTGAAGGCCCAGCCGGTTCTGAAGGCCCAGCCGGTTCTGAAGGCCCAGCCGGTTCTGAAGGCCCATCAGGTTCTGAAGGCCCAGCCGGTTCTGAAGGCCCAGCCGGTTCTGAAGGCCCAGCCGGTTCTGAAGGCCCAGCCGGTTCTGAAGGCCCATCAGGTTCTGAAGGCCCAGCCGGTTCTGCGTCCTCCACAGTGACACCTAACTGCTGCGCTGCAGTGTGTGAGAGTTTCTGCTGCCCAGCGTATTTGGTGATAAGACGCCTCGCCGTGTCGCCCAGATCTTAATAAGAGGCAGGAGCTGCGGTCGTCCTGGAGGAGACATGATGAATCTTTAAAGGGACGGTGATCCTTTCATCCCCAGCAGAACGAGCTGCACGCAGGATTACATCAGCAGCGGCTCCAGCAAGATTAATAGATATCAAATGAAATAATCGCTGCCTAATTCCAGCCATTGTCTCAGCGTGCGGAAGCAGCCGCCGGTGCCCTTGAAGCCGCAGGATGTTGAACATCAGCGGAGACGCATCTGAAGTTCTGCCACCTGCAGCTCTGAACCCGGTTCAGTTTCAGTTCTTTCATTTTCCTCCTAAACGGATCCATCACTTAAAAAGTTACTTGTTTTATAGGGGCACTGTGTGTTTTCCATATTCCACTTTATAGCGAAACTATGTTTCCTTCAGTTGTTATTAAAATGCTAAAAATATATAAAATCTGATTTAAAAGAAATTTTACTTCCTGATTTGAAATTGGGCATCTGTCTCTTTAAGAACTCCTGCTCTTTCTGAAGCTCCGCCTCCAGGCAGTCATCCCAACATGGCTCCTCTATTAACCCTTTAGCAACGCTTTTCCTGGCGTCGCTCTGAGCAGCAGCTCCACTGGCTACTTGCTAATAGCTGCTGGCTAGTCTGAAGGAGCAGAGGCTAGGATTTCTCAAACATGCATGATGAGGGAATAACATTAAAACATAAAGGAAAGTCAAACTGTCCCTTTAAAGGTTTAAAAGTTTAACATTTTACAAATTCATTTTACAAAGTCAGAAATCTGCTGAGCTCCAAAAACAGCAAATAAACTGCAAGAGTCATGAGCCGCTAGCTGCCGCTCAGCCAACCAGAGCAAGAGTCGCTACCATTAGCAAGTCGCTAGCTGTCGCTCAGCCAATCAGAGCAAGAGTCGCTACCATTAGCGAGCCGCTAGCTGTCGCTCAGCCAATCAGAGCAAGAGTCGCTACCATTAGCAAGTCGCTAGCTGTCGCTCAGCCAATCAGAGCAAGAGTCGCTACCATTAGCGAGCCGCTAGCTGTCGCTCAGCCAATCAGAGCAAGAGTCGCTACCATTAGCGAGCCGCTCGCTGCCGCTCAGCCAATCAGAGCAAGAGTCGCTACCATTAGCGAGCCGCTAGCTGTCCCTCAGCCAATCAGAGCAAAAGTCGCTACCATTAGCAAGCCGCTAGCTGCCGCTCAGCCAATCAGAGCAAGAGTCGCTAATGTTAGCGAGCCGCTAGCTGCCGCTCAGCCAATCAGAGCAAGAGTCGCTAATGTTAGCGAGCCGCTAGCTGTCCCTCAGCCAATCAGAGCAAGAGTCGCTACCATTAGCGAGCCGCTCGCTGCCGCTCAGCCAATCAGAGCAAGAGTCGCTACCATTAGCGAGCCGCTAGCTGTCCCTCAGCCAATCAGAGCAAAAGTCGCTACCATTAGCGAGCCGCTCGCTGCCGCTCAGCCAATCAGAGCAAGAGTCGCTACCATTAGCGAGCCGCTAGCTGTCCCTCAGCCAATCAGAGCAAAAGTCGCTACCATTAGCAAGCCGCTAGCTGCCGCTCAGCCAATCAGAGCAAGAGTCGCTAATGTTAGCGAGCCGCTAGCTGTCCCTCAGCCAATCAGAGCAAAGGTCGCTACCATTAGCGAGCCGCTAGCTGTCGCACAGCCAATCAGAGCAAGAGTCGCTACCATTAGCGAGCTGCTAGCTGCCGCTCAGCCAATCAGAGCAAGAGTCGCTATCATTAGCGAGCTGCTAGCTGTCCCTCAGCCAATCAGAGCAAAAGTCGCTAATGTTAGCGAGCTGCTAGCTGCCGCTCAGCCAATCAGAGCAAGAGTCGCTAATGTTAGCGAGCCGCTAGCTGTCCCTCAGCCAATCAAAGCAAGAGTCGCTACCATTAGCAAGCCGCTAGCTGCCGCTCAGCCAATCAGAGCAAGAGTCGCTAATGTTAGCGAGCCGCTAGCTGTCCCTCAGCCAATCAAAGCAAGAGTCGCTACCATTAGCAAGCCGCTAGCTGCCGCTCAGCCATTCAGAGCAAAAGTCGCTAATGTTAGCGAGCTGCTAGCTGCCGCTCAGCCAATCAGAGCAAGAGTCGCTAATGTTAGCGAGCCGCTAGCTGTCCCTCAGCCAATCAAAGCAAGAGTCGCTACCATTAGCAAGCCGCTAGCTGCCGCTCAGCCAATCAGAGCAAGAGTCGCTAATGTTAGCGAGCCGCTGTTGTGACCTTCTGCTCAGCCAATCAGAGCCGGAGGTCACAGCATCAAACCAAGCAGTCAGAGGTTTTCCTCCAGAGTCTCCGGGGAGAAGACAGTCGTTGTTTACCAGCAGATGTTGAATAAAATGACACAATGTCCCCCTGCTGACCTCTGACCCCCAGGCCGACCCCCTCTGTTCAGGGACAAAGCAGCTCTGGAGCATAGAGTTTACCATGTAGAGTGGATAATTGATTTCTGCAGCTGAATGAAGACGAACTCTGGACACATTTTACTGTCATTTCTCTCCTCCGGGTTTTTCTGCCATATTTCTGTAAATTTCACAATTTCTTTACTTTTATTTGTGTAGAAAATAATTCAAACTCCAACTTTAAAGTCAGTTTACGGAGTTTTAAATAAAAAATCTGTTTGCAAAATGATAACTTCCCTTTGAATCTGACAAACATTCTAATAAATCAGAGAATAAATCAACCTAAAGATTCGCTTTACCAAACGTCACAAAAACAACTTAAAATCAAATATCTACTTTAGGGAAGAGGCAGCGTTTCATTTCTGTTGTTACAATTTAAAGATAAACATAAAAGAGGATGCAGATATCTTTCTTTATAAAGTACTGATGCGGCCCGTGTCTTTCTTTGTGGAAACTCAGTTCAGATATTTCAGGAAAAAAAGAAAAATGGTTAAAAACCTGCAATCGTTATTATTACTCTATTTAAAAACATGAACTGGTTCATTCTCATTTTTAGCCAAAGTTATTAAAGTTTTATGATAAAAGAAAGTGCGCCTCCTTCAGGCCTCTGGTCTGAGACACTGAGCGGCTCTTCGTGACTTTAACTGGTTCATTCAGCAAAACACGAATGAAGAAACTCTTTATCTTCTCAGAAACTGATGGATTTGATGTTTTTGTGGTGCCACACAGTGAGTCCACAGCCCCCATCATGACTCCTCCACCGCCGTGCTCCACATCTCCCCTCAGGCTGGGCGACGCCGCAGAGAGAGAAAATCTGAGTTTATTCATTTTGCTTGTTTTCTTTTCTAAAAAAATATAAGTTGCAAATGACAGAAATCATTTCCAAACTATAATTTCAACCCTCTGATGGATTATTATTAACGCTCTTCCAGAAAAACAGCAGAATAAAGAATCGTTATACCAGATTTTCAGATTTCACCGCGGATGTCGAGGTCATACCAAACGATTAGGGCTGTAGTGATACAACAATCTCACGATACGATACACGATATTCTGCCCACGATACGATATATACTGCGATATTCAGCAAACGATACAATTCAATACACTTTTGTGATTTTCTGAAAGGTTTCAGAGGGACAGAGTGATTTTGGTGACATTTTGTGACTGTTATAAAGTTGGATTGAATTAATTTAACTGAAAACTGATTAAAAGCTCCAACTACACAATACCTGGTTCTGGTTGGACACAGACTTAAAGTGGACAGCTGGACAAAATGAATCAAAGAAGTGGAGAGAAAACATGTTTGTTTTAGTTGAAACAGTCCAAACTGTAGCTGACATGCATTAGTAAAGTAAATAAAGTGAACCAAGTTCCTGCTCTGAATAGTTTGATACCTTTTTAACCTGAACATCTGAAGGAATCACTCTAAGCCTGATGACCTGGTGAAGCCAGCAGTGAGTGAACAAGGTGACAGTTGGACGTTACGATACTTGAGGATGAATAGCGATTTTTTCTTGGAAAGAAAATATTGATATATATCGCGATATCGATATTATTATACAGCCCTACAAACGAAGGCAGGTGCTAATCTCACTGCGCGTCGGGATTACAGCCGGACATCAGCTGATAATCTGGTGATAATCCCAGGAGCATCTGGTGGGACACGCAGCGCCACCGCGTCCAGTTCAGCTCCGACTCAAACTACCTGCTGCTTTTCCCAGAGGCAGAAGCTGAAGCAGTTCGTCAGAGCGGCAGCAGATGAACCAAAAACAGCTGAGCGTCATCAGCAGGTCTTATCTGGGAATCTCTGATGGTTTTGCTCTTCATCTGCTGGAGCTTCTTCACCTCATCCAACACATTTCATCCGTTTCAGTTTTTTATTCCTGCTAATTCTTATTGTCATGTTTTAGGTTTCAAACTCTTCGCCGCGTTTTTGTCCAGTTTCCACTGCAAATGTTTTAGCACACATTAAATGAGACAAAACTAACTGAAAAGGAACTTTTCAGAAAGGAACAGAAACTTATTCCTTAATGTTGATGGAAAAGTTCCAGTTTCACTGGCAGATTATTATTTCACTTATCTGGAATTACTGACCAAAAATAATCCCCTGTTTCCTCATAAGTTAGTTTTGTCTTATTTAAAGTCTACTGTATGGAGAGCCTGTTGTGACTCTTTTTTACACTTATATGTTGTTCAATATATTTTACATGATAAGTGACCGATTTACAATTATATGTTAAGCATAATTTACATGATGATTATTATTAATTGAATTTAACATGATAGTATATAATTACAAAGGTGAAGTGAAATATATTTAAGTGCGAAATGATTTATTTGAATAGAGGAAGTCTTTTATTTTGAAGAATGCTTAACAGGATGTGGTTCTGTTTTGTCACCATCTTGCTTTTGTTGACTGTGGTTGTTATTGGTTATGAACAGCTGTTGCCGTTATCAGCTGTTGCTGTTTTCTCTTCAATAAAAACTGAACGGAAAGGTTCAGTAAAGGACATACGAGCCTCCGTCTTGTTTAAAGAAGTTTCACTCCGTAACAGAGACATTTTAGCCTAAATTAAATAAATAAATAAATGGGCGAAATAAATAAAAAAAATTGTTAAATTAATAATTTAGCTTTTTCATTAACCCAATGTTTTTATTTCTTTGTTTTTCATATTATCAATTTCTCAATTTCTCTTTTTCATTTACTCATTTTGTTCATTTTTTGATTTATTTTACTCATTTTTTATTTATTTCACCCATTTATATGTTTTATTTAGTTTTGGCTGAAATGTATGGATTACAGGGAAACAATCAGTAAGTTAGAATATTCAAACTGGTCTGCAGTGAGAACTGGGTGCTACATCCTGACAGGAAGGGTCTGGGATTTTCACATTAAAAGATTCTTTGCAGTGATGTGAACACACACATTGAGGATGTTTATCTGAGAGCAGATCTGTCAGAATCTTCTCAGATCATAATTGTGACATTAACGCCGACTTACGGATGCAGAGTTCTCCGGTCTCGTAGAACCCGGGGCAGCACTGCGAGCGTCTGCGGTACATCGTCCTCACGCCTCTCCTGTAGGCCGTCTTATAGCTGATCCTGCACGGGTCACACACACACACACACACACACACACACACACACACACACAATGACGTAAATCAGACCTCAAGCATTTCATTCAGAAATGTCTCAGGATAAAACTAAATATTTAGTTTACAAAATATTTAAATATTTGGGTAATAAGCAAATTGGACTACCAAAATAAAAGCTCTTTTTAAACTCCTGCTTTCGAATCGCGTCACATCATCTCTTCATCATGTTTTTTTCCTCTTGTCTTGAACATTTCAGCTGAGATCAAACTACGAGCCGTTTTAAAGGAAAGACAGACGTTTTCCTGCGGATCCACAGCAGCAGTGATGCATCAGCGTTGGAGGATTCAGACTCACCAGCAGGAGTTCATGAAGAAGTCCTCATGACCCAGCTTTTATTTTGGTAGTCTACTTCCTTATTGGCAAGTGAATTTGCTAAATATTAGTTAGTTAGCTCAGCGCTAACTAAATATCAAACTTGCTAGCTAAATATTAGCAATATTTTGTTGCTAATATTTAGCTAACTAAATATGCGTCGGCTAACTGTGGATGGGACAGCAGCTTCGATGGAGCGAACCAACACAGTCTGGAGCCACATTTTCATATTTATCCATATTTTGAAGTTTTACATCAGAAAAAGTTGATCCAAGCTGTAAAATTTGAAATAAGCTTCTCAGTTGTGGCAAAATACACAGCTGCTTAAAATGTTTTTTAGCTAACGAGGAGAAGAAAACACTTTTAGCCAAATAAGTTGCAGCAAACTTTCCAATCCACTGGTTTGTTTCTGCCTTACCAGAGGAACAAAACGCTGAACATTTCTCAACCCAAACCTCCATTTCCTGAGGTCCATGCCAGCTAGCGTTAGCATCTGATGAAACTAGACGTAGCCTGGTCGACCCGCTCCAAACCAGCCGATGGAAACACAACAAATGTGTGTTTTCCTTTACATTTGGATGGAAACATTTGGATGGAAACATTTGGTTGGAAACATTTGGATGGAAACATTTGGTTGGAAACATTTGGTTGGAAATATTTGGTTGTAAACATTTGGTTGGAAACATTTGGTTGAAAACATTTGGTTGGAAACATTTGGTTGGAAACATTTGGTTGAAACATTTGGTGGAAACATTTGGTTGGAAACATTTGATGAAACATTTGGTTGGCAAACATTTATGGTTGAAACATTTGTTGCCAAACAATTCTTGCTATGGAAACATTGGATGAAACATTTTGGCATTGGAGCGAAACATTTGGTTGGAACATTTGGATGGGACAACTTTGGTATGGAAACATTCTGGATGGACCAACATTTGTGAAACATTTGGTTGAAACATTTGGATTGGAAACATTTGGTTGAAAATTGGGAAACATTTATGAAACATGTGAAACATTTGGATGGAAACATTTGTTGGAAACATTTGGATGGAAACATTTGGTTGGAAACATTTGGTTGAAACATTTGGTGGAAACATTTGGATGGAAACATTTGGTTGCAAACATTTGGTTGAAAACATTCATGATGGATCATTTGGTTGCAAACATTTGATGGTGAAAACTTTGGTTGGAACATTTGATGAAACATTTGTTGGAAACATTTGGATGGAAACATTGTGGAACTTGGAGAGAACATTTGGTGTCAATACAAGGATGGAAACATGGATGAACATGGATGGACTATTTGGTGGAAAACATTTGGTTGGAAACATTTGGATGGAAACATTTGGTGAAACATTTGGTTGGAAACATTTGGATGGAAACATTTGGATGGAAACATTTGGTTGGAAACATTTGGTGGAAAACATTTGGTTGAAACATTGGTTGGAAACATTTGGATGGAAACATTTGGTGGAAACATTTGGTTGAAACATTTGGATGGAAACATTTGGATGGAAACATTTGGTTGGAAACATTTGGTTGGAAACATTTGGATGGAAACATTTGGTGGAAACATTTGGTGGAAACATTTGGTTGGAAACATTTGGTGGAAACATTTGGTTGGAAACATTTGGATTGGAAACATTTGGTGGAAACATTTGGTTGCAAACATTTGGATGGAAACATTTGGTGGAACATTTGGTGGAAACATTTGGATGGAAACATTTGGTTGGAAACATTTGGATGGAAAACATTTGGTTGGAAACATTTGGTGGAAACATTTGGTTGGAAACATTTGGATGGAAACATTTGGTTGGAAGGAAACATTTGGTGGAAACATTTGGTGGAAACATTTGGTTGTGAAACATTTGGATTGGAAACATTTGGTTGGAAACATTTGGTTGGAAAACATTTGGTTGGAAACATTTGGTGGAAACATTTGGTTGGAAACATTTGGTTGGAAACATTTGGTTGGAAACATTTGGTTGGAAACATTTGGTTGGAAACATTTGGATGGAAACATTTGGTTGGAAACATTTGGTTGAAACATTTGGATGGAAACATTTGGATGGAAACATTTGGTTGGAAACATTTGGATTGGAAACATTTGGATGGAAACATTTGGTTGGAAACATTTGGTTGGAAAACATTTGGATGGAAACATTTGGTGGAAACATTTGGTTGAAACATTTGGATTGGAAACATTTGGATGGAAACATTTGGTGGAAACATTTGGTTGGAAACATTTGGATGGAAACATTTGGTGGAAACATTTGGGTGGAAACATTTGGTTGGAAACATTTGGTGAAACATTTGGTTGGAAACATTTGGAGTTGGAAACATTGTGGCTTTTGGAAACATTTGGTGGAACATTGGTGAAAACATTTGGTTGGAAACATTGGATGGAAACATTTGGTTGAAACATTTGGATGGAAACATTTGGATGGAAACATTTGGTTGAAACATTTGGATGGAAACATTTGGTTGGAAACATTTGGATGGAAACATTTGGTTGGAAACATTTGGATGAAACATTTGGTGGAAACATTTGGTGGAAACATTTGGTATGGAAACATTTGGGGAACACATTTGGTTGAAACATTTGGATGGAAACATTTGGTGGAAACATTGATGGAAACATTTGGTTGAAACATTTGGATGGAAACATTTGGTGGAAACATTTGGGATGGAAACATTTGGATGAAACATTTGGTGAAACATTTGGATGCAAACATTTGGTTGGAAACATTTGGATGAAACATTTGGATGGAAACATTTGGTTGAAACATTTGGATGGAAACATTTGGATGGAAACATTTGGTTGCAAACATTTGGATGAAACATTTGGATGGAAACATTTGGTGGAAACATTTGGAACATTTGTTGCAAACATTTGGATGGAAACATTTGGTTGGAAACATTTGGATGGAAACATTTGGGTGGAAACATTTGGTTGCAAACATTGAGGAAAATTTTAAACATTTGGATGGAAACATTTGGATGGAAACATTTGGTTGCAAACATTTGGAGGAAACATTTGGATGGAAACATTTGGTGGAAACATTTGGTTGCAAACATTTGGATGGAAACATTTGGTTGGAAACATTTGGTTGAAACATTTGGATGGAAACATTTGGGTGGAAACATTTGGTTGCAAACATTTGGATGGAAACATTTGGATGGAAACATTTGGTTGAAAACATTTGGTTGGAAACATTTGGATGGAAACATTTGGTTGGAAACATTTGGTTGAAACATTTGGTTGGAAACATTTGGATGGAAACATTTGGTTGGAAACATTTGGTTGAACATTTGGTGAAACATTTGGAACATTGTGAAACATTTGGATGGAAACATTTGGTTGGAAACATTTGGATGGAAACATTTGGTTGGAAACATTTGGTTGAAACATTTGGTTGGAAACATTTGGATGGAAACATTTGGTTGGAAACATTTGGTTGAAAACATTTGGTTGGAAACATTTGGATGGAAACATTTGGTTGCAAACATTTGGTTGAAACATTTTGCAAACCTTTGGATGGAACATTTGGTTGAACATTTGGATGGAAACATTTGGAGGAAACATTTCGGATGGAAACATTGGTTGAAACTTTGGATGGAAACATTTGGGTTGGGCAAACAATTGGTTGGAAACATTTGGTGAAACATTTGGTGGAAACATTTGGTTGAAACATTTGGTTGAAACATTTGGATGGAAACATTGGATGAAACTTTGGTGGAAACATTTGGTTGAAACATTTGGTTGGAAACATTTGGATGAAACATTTGGTTGAAACATTTGGATGGAAACATTTGGTTGGAAACATTTGGATGGAAACATTTGGTGGAAACATTTGGTGAAACATTTGGATGGAAACATTTGGTTGGAAACATTTGGTGGAAACATTTGGTGAACTTGGTTGAAACATTTGGTTGAAACATTTGGTTGGAAACATTTGGATGGAAACATTTGGTTGGAAACATTTGGTTGAAACATTGTGGTTGGAAACATTTGGTGGAAACATTTGGTTGAAACATTTGGATGGAAACATTTGGTTGGAAACATTTGGTGGAAACATTTGGTGGAAACATTTGGTGGAAACATTTGGATGGAAACATTTGGTTGGAAACATTTGGATGGAAACATTTGGTGGAAACATTTGTTGGAAACATTTGGATGGAAACATTTGGTTGGAAACATTTGGATGGAAACATTTGGTGGAAACATTTGGTTGAAACATTTGGTTGGAAACATTTGGATGGAAACATTTGGTGTGAAACATTTGGTGGAAACATTTGGATGGAAACATTTGTGAACATTGGTGAAACATTTGGAGGAAACATTTGGTGGAAACATTTGGTTGGAAACATTTGTGGAAACATTTGGTTGGAAACATTTGGTGAAACATTTGGTTGAAACATTTGGATGGAAACATTTGGTTGGAAACATTGGGGAAAATTGGGAAACATTTGGTGGAAACATTTGGTTGGAACATTTGGATGGAAACATTTGGTTGGAAACATTTGGAAAATTGGAAACATTGTGGAAACATTGGTGGAAACTTTGGTTGAAACATTTGGTTGGAAACATTTGGTGGAAACATTTGGTTGAAACATTGGTGAAATTTGGAAACATTTGGTGGAAACATTTGGTTGGAAAATTTGGATGGAAACATTTGGTGCAACATTTGTTGAAAACATTGATGAAACATTTGGTTGAATTGGTGGAAACAGTTCAAAGGGGAAACTTTGTGAACATTTGTTGGAACATGGTTAGGCAGGAGGAACTTTAGACATTGGGGACTTTGTCACTGGGGTGGAAACATGGGTGAACATTGGATGGACATAGGTCACTTTGGTTGAAACATTGGTTGAACATTTGGATGGAAACATTTGGTTGTAAACATTTGTGAAACATTTGGATGGAAACATTTGGTGGAAACATTGGTTGGAAACATTTGGATGGAAACATTTGGTGGAACATTTGGTTGCAAACATTTGGTTGGAAACATTTGGATGGAAACATTGGTTGGAACATTGGTGAAACATTTGGTTGGAAACATTTGGTGAAACATTTGGTTGAAACATTGGTGGAAACTTTGGATGGAAACATTTGGTGAAACATTTGGTGGAAACATTTGGTGAAAATTTGGATGGAAACATTTGGTGGAAACATTTGGATGGAAACATTTGGTGGAAACATTTGGTGCAAACATTTGGTGAACATTTGTGGAACATTTGTGGAAACATTTGGTTGAACATTTGGTGAAACATTTGGTTGGAAACATTTGTTGAAACATTGGATTGAAACATTTGGTAAAATTGGTCAAACTTTGGATGGAACATTTGGTGGAACTTGGTTGAACTTTGGTTGGAACATTGGATGGAAACATTTGTTGGAAACTTTGGTGAAACATTTGGTGGAAACATTTGGATGGAAACTTTGGTGGAAACATTTGGTGAAACATTGGATGGAAACATTTGGTTGAAACATTTGTTGAAACATTTGGATGGAAACAATTTGGGTGGAAACATTTGGTTGCAAACATTTGGTTGGAAACATTTGGATGGAAACTTTGGTTGAAACATTTGGTGGAAACATTTGGTGGAAACATTTGGTGGAAACATTTGGTTGAAACATTGGTTGGAAACATTTGGATGGAAACATTTGGTTGGAAACATTTGGTGGAAACATTTGGTGGAAACATTTGGATGGAAACATTTGGTTGGAAACATTTGGATGGAAACATTTGGTGGAAACATTTGGTTGAAACATTTGGTGGAAACATTTGGTGGAAACATTTGGTTGGAAACATTGGATGAAACATTTGGTTGGAAACATTTGGTGGAAACATTTGGTGGAAACATTTGGTGGAAACATTTGGTTGAAACATTTGGTGGAAACATTTGGTTGGAAACATTTGGTGGAAACATTTGGATGGAAACATTTGGATGGAAACATTTGGTGGAAACATTTGGATGGAACATTTGGTGGAAACATTTGGTTGAAACATTTGGTGGAAACATTTGGATTGGAAACATTTGGTTGAAACATTTGGTGGAAACATTGGTTGGAAACATTTGGATGGAAACATTTGGTTGAAACATTTGGATGGAAACATTTGGTGGAAACATTTGGTGGAAACATTTGGATGGAAACATTTGGTGAAACATTTGGATGGAACATTTGGTTGGAAACATTTGGTGGAAAATTTGGTGGAAACATTGGTTGAAACATTTGGATGGAAACATTTGGTTGAACATTTGGAGGAAACTTTGGGTTGGATAACATTTGGTTGCAAACATTGGAAACTTTGGTTGGAAACATTGGATGGAAACATTTGGTGGAAACATTGGTGAAACATTTGGTTGGAAACATTTGGATGGAAACATTTGGTTGGAACATTTGGTTGAAACATTTGGTGAAACATTTGGTTGGAAACATTTGGTTGGAAACATTTGGATGGAAACATTTGGTGGAACATTTGGATGGAAACATTTGGTTGGAAACATTTGGATGGAATACATTTGGGTGGAAACATTTGGTTGCAAACATTTGGATGGAAACATTTGGTTGGAAACATTTGGATGGAAACATTTGGGTGGAAACATTTGGTTGCAAACATTTGGATGGAAACATTTGGTTGGAAACATTTGGATGGAAACATTTGGGTGGAAACATTTGGTTGCAAACATTTGGATGGAAACAGAGCTGGAGTCCCAAAGACAGCAGGACAGAAATGAACAGATGGAACATGAGATGCTAACTCGGATTAGAGCTTATTTAACTCTTAATGCTAGAAGGTTCGGGGTTTGAATCCAGGCCTGGAGTCTTTCTGCACGGAGTCAGCATGTTCTCCCAGTGCATGCTGGGATCTCTCTGGGACTGTTGGGTTAACTGGTCTTGTGGCTGTGTTGTGTGTGTGTGTGTGTGTGTTGTGTGTTGTGTGTGTGTGTGTGTGTGTTGTGCGTGCGTGTGTGGGTGTGTGTGTGAGATGAACTGTGAAAATGATCTCAGAAATATTCTCAGCTTTCTGGAGATAAACTCATATTTTCTGGGTTATGTCAGAAGAGGCTAAATATCCAATTTAAAACAGATTCTTTGAAACCGACCGTCAGCAGAGCTGGAGAATCGTTGATGACAGGAAAGTCTGGGATGGAAACTGAAATGTTAAATCAGTCCTCGCTCTCCTCACGTTGTGAAACACTTTTCTTATTATTTCTATTTTTACTCTGCTTCAGTGTTTAAACCTTGGAGTTTCTGCTTGATCACAAACATTCTCTGAAAATGTCTCCAATCAGAAGACAGAGTCCTTTCAACAGGAACTCTGAGTGTCCATGATGAGGCCTGAAGTGCTGCGCTTGAGGTCGGCTGAACTCTGCTCGTTTTTCTGCTCGTGTTAACCAGCAGACGGAAACGTGAAATTAAAAACACCGACAGAAAACCTGGGCAAAATAAAGACGCCAGCATCAGCTGCTGACGTCCTGTGGGACAGAAACAGCCAGGAAATAATTAAGTATTTTATGGAGACTTGCTAAAACCCTGGAACGGCTGAGTGGATCAATAAAGGAAGCAAAGCAGGAGCTACACAAACAAAGTTTCACCAATAAAACTGCAGATTCTTTCACTTTTCAGCCTCAAACTGTGAAGTTTTAATGTGATTTTATGACAGAAGCACGTGGAAGGAGACGACCTGCTAGCAGGAGACCAAACCTGAGTCTGGACACGCAGTGAGACACGGTGGTGGCAGCATCAGGCTGTGGGAAGCTAGTCAGCGTTAAATTCAGGAAAATCCTGGGTTTCAGCAGGATAACCTGCCTGAACATGCAGCCAGAGATGAGAAGGGATGGTTTAGACCAGAAAAGATTAATGTTAGAATGGCCTAGTCAAAGTCCAGACCTAAATTCAACAGAAAATCTGTGGTGAAACTTGAAAACGGATGTTCTGCATCCAGTCTGACTGAGATTGAGATGTTTCGGTCTATAGATGCACAAAGCTGGAGGTTCAGAGGTTCCCAAACGTTTTGGATCACAAGTGGGGCGAGTTGGACTGTGGCTCTGTGGCTGAATGATGAATGTGAGCAGGGAGGGGTGGGGGGGGTAAATTCATCCATACTGCGTCCCACGCCCCTTCTGCAATGGCACAACGCCCCCAGTAGGGGGCGCGCCCCACAGTTTGGGAACCTCTGCACTAACCCATGATAATGCAAAAGAGCTAGCAAAGCTATGCTAGCAGTGAGTCACAGAATGCAATAAAAATGTCTGACAGACTTTGGCCTGACAGAAATGTTTCACGAGAAAAAAAACGCGATAAATATGGACAAAATGTGAAACCCGTGATTCATGTATTTAAGGCCAACTTAGTGTTTTCAGTTATTCTAAGACCTTTTAAGGCTCAATGACTTTGGACACGAAATGCTCCCTCATGTTTTTCTGGATTATTTGGGAACATTGGGAGCATTGAGGACATTGGGAACGTTGGGAGAAATGAGAGCGTAGGGAGCATTGGAAATGTTAGGAGCATTGGGAATGTTGGCAGCATTGGGAATGTTAGGAGCATTGGGAACGTTGGGAGCATTGGGAATGTTAGGAGCGTTGGGAATGTTGGGAGCATTGGGAATGTTAGGAGCGTTGGGAATGTTGGGAGCATTGGGAATGTTGGGAGAAATGGGAGGGTTGAGAACGTTGGGAGTGTTGGCAGCATTGGGAATGTTAGGAGCGTTGGGAATGTTGGGAGCATTGGGAATGTTAGGAGCGTTGGGAATGTTGGGAGCATTGGGAATGTTGGGAGAAATGGGAGGGTTGAGAACGTTGGGAGTGTTGGGAGCATTGGGGATGTTGGGAGCATTGGGAATGTTAGGAGCGTTGGGAATGTTGGGAGCGTTGGGAATGTTGGGAGCATTGGGAGCAATTGGGAATGGTTGGGAGCATTGGGAATGTTAGGGAGCGATTTGGGACTGTTGGGAGCATTGGGAATGTTAGGAGCATTGGGAATGTTGGGAGCATTGGGAACTTTGGGAGCGTTGGGAATGTTGGGAGCTTGGGAATGTTGGGAGCATTGGGAATTGGAATGTTGGGAGCATTGGAATGTTGGGAGCATGGGAATGTTGGGAGAAATGGGAGGGTTGAGAACGTTGGGAGTGTTGGGAGCATTGGGGATGTTGGGAATGTTGGGAGTGTTGGGAGCATTGGGAACGTTGGGAGCATTGGGAATGTTGGGATGTTGGGAGCATTGGCAATGTTGGGAGCATTGGACATGTTAGGGGAGTTGAGTTGGAAGATGTTGGGAGCTTGGTGGAGCATTGGGAACGTTGGGAGCATTGGGAATGTTGGAGCATTGGAATGTTGGGAGAAATGGAGGTGAGAACGTTGGGATGTTGGGAGCATTGGGATGTTGGGAAGTGGAGTTGGAGCATTGGGAACGTTGGGAGCATTGGGAATGATTGGGATGTTGGGAGCATTGGAATGTTGGGAGCATTGGGAACGTTGGGAGAAATGGGAGGGTTGAGAACGTTGGGATTGTTGGGAGCGAGTTGGAAAGTGATGTTGGAATGTTGGAGATGATGTTGGGAGCATTGGGAGAATTGGGAGCATTGGGAAATTGGGCATTGGGAATGTTGAGAGTGGAGCATTGGGAATGTTGGGAGCATTGGGAACGTTGGGAATGTTAGTGAGCGTTGGGAATGTTGGGAGCGTCGGAAATGTTGGGACATTGGGATGTTGGGAGCATTGGGAACGTTGGGAGCATTGGGAATGTTAGGAGCATTGGGAACGTTGGGAGAGAATGGGAGGGTTGAGAACGTTGGGAATTGTTGGGAGCGTTGGAAATGTTGGGAATGTTGGGATGTTGGGAGCATTGGGAACATTGGGAGCATTGGGAATGTTGGGAGCATTGGAATGGGCATTGGAAGTGGGAGACATTGGAACGTTGGGAATAGTTGAGGAACGTTGGGAATTGGATTGGGAGCATTGGGAATGTTAGGGAGCGTTGGGAATGTTTGATGGAGATGGGAGCATAAGTTGGACGTTCGGGAATGTTGGGAGCTGAATTGGTGTAGAGCTTGGAATGTGGGCATGGGAAGTGGACGTCGGCATGTGGGAGTTGGAATGTTGACCTGGATGTTCCTCGTGTTTGGGCATTTGAACCAGTTGAGGATGTCGGTGCAGCGGGTGTAGTAGACCTGGTCGAAGGGATGGGCGTAGGATTCCTGAACGGTGACGGCGTAGCTGCAGAAGAAGAACCACCATCATGTTAGAGCAGGGTGTCCAAAGTGAGGCACGGGGGCCGTTTGCGGCCCTGTGAGTAGTTTTAAGTGGCCCTGGATGCAGATTAGGAACGGCTCAGCTGCAGACGGAGAATTTTTCTGTTTCTCTTTGTACGAAACTTTCAATTACAAATTTATATCTAGTATTAACTTTTAGGAACAAAACCAATGTTTTACTTCTGATGCACTGGATAGTTTTTCACATTTTTATTCCTTCTGTATCCCACAATAATTCTGTAATTTGGTAATAGTGAGGTGAGCAGCAGGCCAAAGATCTCCAGTGACGTTTTACTCAAAAACAAACTCAGTCACAGCCAATAATTAAATCCAGTTAAAGGTTTTCAAAGATGGTTCTCATTTTTGTTTCTGGGAATAAACTAAAAATAATATCTTGACTGACAAACTAGGAAACTGCACAACTTTTTAAATTAAAATACAAGCTAATTTGTTGCTTAGCAGGTAAAAAGAAAAGTATTCACAACAAAATTATTTTAGCAAAACATTTGGACACCTCAGTGTTCGAGGTCTGAAACCGTCCAGCATTCCCTGGAAGGTTTCAGTGAAACTGAGGCTTCAGAGGGAAACATTTTAAATTCCCTTTAAACGGATCAGCAGGAAGGGAAACATTGAGAGAAAACTGGAATTATGTTTGCAGCTAATATCCATTTGGAAATTTCCCATCAATCACAGCAGCTCATCAGAACTGGCTGTGGGATTTTCTTTTTTTCCCAGAAGTCCGAACTCGCTGCCACCGTTCTGGATTTACAGCCTCCATCTGCCCCCCTCTGCCCGCGCCGTAAACCTTTTCCCTTCTGCATCCGGCTTTTGGCACAACTCCCTGGCTCTGATTTGTGGCAGGGAGTCCATTAGAGCGCCGGGCGCGGCGGTTCCGACCGGCGCTAAATCAGAACTGACCTCTCCCAGTGGCTGCACACGTTGGGGTCATCGGGGTTGAGGGTTCGAACGCCGGAGACGAAGCCGAGGCACAGCAGGGTGAGGCGCGGAGAAAAGCCGACCCCCATCGTCCTCCTCCCTCCGTCCTGCAGGGGTCAGTGCAGACAGGAAGTTGATTTACCATCCACCATTAATACAGTCATAAATGAACTTTAATAAAAACAGAAGCAGCAAAGGGTTCGTCAGCCCACATGACCCAAAATGGCCTCCAGAACCTTCAGCCTATGAAAGTGATGATGGCATCAAAGCTCCTCCCACCTGGATGATCTCAGAAACTAAAACTTGGCTTCAGCTTCAGATCGTATTTCATCTCCAGTCACGTCGTTTACATTTCTGTCTCTCTTTCTGATGTAAATAATGGAGAAAGTCGGAAAAGAATCGACTCCATTGCAATTATTGTCTAATCTGCTTCTGATTGGCTGGTCAGGACCTCCTGACGGCTCCTTCTCCAGAAGCAGCAAAGACACAAAGTGAAACGGTACCAGAACCAGGAAGAAGCCGAGTCCAAACTGCCTAATTCTATAAACAGAAAAATCCACTTTTACCCCTTCAGATTAAAGGAGAGCAGAAAAGTGTGTTTTGTGTCTCCTGGTGCCGAGTAAAAATTCTTATCTTCTGTTTGGATCACATTTGTTTAGTTGTTCCTTTTCTCTATTAGGATTTCTGAATGATTAAGTCAGTAAACTTTCTGCAACCGTCTCTTTAAAATCTCCTGCTAGGGGCCATGTTGGGAAGTCGTCCCAACATGGCTCCTCTATTAACCCTTTAACGTATCTACCAGCTGCTGGCTAGTCTGAAGGAGCTGAGTGGGGGAGGAGCTGCGCCTCGAAGGCGGGGCTACGTCCACCCAGGCGTTTTAACAGCCGACTGGTTGCCATGGGGATGAAATGACTTCTCAAACATGAAAGAACCAGAGCAAAACTCCAGGTTTGTTATTAATGAATAAAATTATAATGTAAAGATTAAAAGATACTGCCGCTTTAAATCATTTCCTATTGTCCTTTAAATCATTTCCTAAATCAATAGTTTTAGGAAATGATTTAAGGAGAAACTATTGATTTATTTATTGATTAAAAATGAGTCTTTACAGGTAAAAATTTTTGCTTTTTAGGCCGATTTTGTTTCTTAAATCGACCAACAGAAAAACTCTTCTGCTTACAGCTAAACCAGAAATTACACAAAAAGAAAAAATTTTCCCGCTGTATTGAAAGCAACATGAATTTTAAAACGTAATTTCAGCAATTTTATGAAAGTGGAGCAGAATAAACCGTTGAGGGATGTGAAATTACAGGTTCTGGGGAAAGAAGGAAACATGAACCAGACCGAATCCTCCAGAATGGATCCGAGCAGAAACTCTGGGCCTCAGAGCCGCTCGTCTTCCCTTTCATCTCCGCCTCGCAGTGATTTTCCCCCCATGCTGGGCGGATCGGCGGCTTTACGGGGAACCGGGAATATTCAGGAGAAGCTGGTTTCCTTCGGGACGCATCAAGCTGCTGCGCTGACCTGCAGGCCGACAGCCTCGTGTTCACCGGCGACATCCATCCCATCATTAACCTGAGCGCCGCCGCCAGGCGAACACTGACAGGTGAGGCGCAGGTGGAGCAGCCAATCAGCTGCTGCATGACGAAACTTAACAACAAGCCAAACTCTTTACTTAATGATACAAAGGCAGCGTCTGAAATCTAGAAAGGCGGAAATTTAAATAGATTTTAGTTGAAATTTGATGCCGGCAGCAAGTTTTTTGACAAAGTTGGGACAGCGACATGTTTACCACGGCGTTGCATCAGCTGGAGGTGAAGCTGGGAGCCGCTGCTGTCCTGTTAACAGGAAAGGTTTCCAACAAACAGCAAACGAAGTAAATAATGCAGCAGTTTACAAACATTTAAAACAAACGCATGTGGAAGATTGGACTTTATTTGCAAAATGAACATTAAGATGATGCATTATTCATCAGGTCATTAATGTTCTCTTTACTGCATTTTGAAAATCCAGACAACATTCCTGCAGGATTTCAGTTTGTTTCTCCTGAAGATTCAATTGGAAAACAAACAGAACCGGATCCGGAACGTGACCAATCTGCTCCACATTCCCGCATCTGATGCTTTTGATGATAATGAAACATTCAGAAAAATTAATAACCAGTAATTCCGAGCTGATTCCCTCAGATTAAATGTTTTTTTACGGATTCTGCACATTTTCAAACTTTTATCAGCAGCGTCTTCATCACCCAAGGACAGTAAAACTGCAGAGGACTGATTCCTGTAATTAATTGCCAGCAGCTCCCACAGGTAGGAGCGTCAACTTCCAGATTCAGCAGAGATTATTGAGGATGATTAAACTCCCAGTCAGCAGCAGACACACGTGTTTTTACCTGAGCTCGGCCATTTTTTATCTCCAACAACAGGGCGATGTCTAAAAAGCCAACCACAGATTCTCATCCATCCCAGATCAGCTGCAGGATGACGAACCCGGAGCAGGAAGTCATCTGGTCAACAACCATCCAGATTAAATACATATTTACAGTTTCCCTCATGTTGTAGCTTTTCTTTAGCTTTTGGAGGCTGAATGAGAGAATATATGGACCCAGAAAACCGTCCTGCTGCGGAGACAGACGCTGAACCTCCAGGAGTTTAGCTACTGAAAGAATCAGGCGACAGCGGTTCTGTTCCAATGATCCAGTCAGTTCAGCTTCTCATGAAAACATTTCCAGTCTGAATGTGTCACAGCTTCCACTTCAGCTAACTGATGGCTGGAATGCTAACTGCTAGCGATGTCTCGCTCTGGGTCACTGCATCAATCCCTCCCTGACCTCTGACCTCTTCCTCCCAGAGGAGCAGCAGTATGACGGACTGAGTTCTGATGGATCCAAAGTTATTCAGAACCTGGAGTAACTCTGCAGAAGTTAAAGTTAACAGATGAATAAATTCCTCAGCTGGTTTTACTTTTCCATCATGGATCGTTTTAGTCGCAGAAAAACGTTTCAAATCCATCCTGCTGCTCAATTTAACGCCACAAGAGCCTTTCAGAAGCTAGCTGCTGTTAGCCTAGCCTACCTGTTAGCCTAGTGTACATGTTAGCCTAGCCTACCTGTTAGCCTAGCCTACCTGTAAGCCTAGTCTACCTGTTACTCTAGCCTACCTGTTAGCCTAGCCTACATGTTAGCCTAGCCTACCTATTAGCCTAACCTACCTGTTAGCCTAACCTACCTGTTAGCCTAGTGTACATGTTAGCCTAGCCTACCTGTTGGCCTAGCCTACCTGTTAGCCTAACCTACATGTTACCCTAGTCTACCTGTTAGCCTAGCATACCTGTTAGCCTAGCCTACCTATTAGCCTAACCTACCTGTTAGCCTAACCTACCTGTTAGCCTAGCGTACATGTTAGCCTCTACTGTAGCCTACTACTGTTGCCTAGCCTACATGTTCCTACCTACTGTTGGCCTAGCCTACATGTTAGCCCTAGCCTACCTGTTGCCTAGCCTACATGTTAGCCTAGCCTACCTGTTAGCCTAGTGCTACCTGTTAGCCTAGCGTACATGTTAGCCTAGCCTACTGTTAGCCTAGTGCCTACTACTGGGGTAGCCTATGTACATGGTAGCCTAGCCTAAATGGTAGCCTAGCCTACCTGTTGGCCTAGCCTACTGTTAGCCTAGCCTACCTGTTAGCCTAGCCTACCTGTTAGCCTAGCCTACCTGTTAGCCTAGCCTACCTGTTAGCCTAGCCTACCTGTTAGCCATGCTTCATTTGTCTCATCAGCTGGAGGTTTTCTTTCAGTCCCATTGTGAACCTGGGTTCTGATCCGGTTCTGTTTCCCAGCAGCCAGAATCTCTGCTGGTCTGGAGTTTTGCTGCTGCCAACGCGGCTCTGATCTCATTTATTACAGTAAATGGAGAAATAAAAACGCGTTTCTGCTGCTGCTCTTCATAAGCAGCAACTCAGAGCGACAGGAAGTCAATAGAAACCGGATTATTGTGGGTCAAACCGGATCCCTGCTGGAGGTCTGGGCCCAGATAGGCGTCCACTTAACGCCTGCAGGACCCAGGACACGATTCAACATATTTACAGTAAACTCCCATCATTTACTAGACCTTTCTTCAAAACATTCTTCTTTTAGATTTTGTGTCTCTTAAATTGTCTTTAAATGTTATTTTTTATGGTTAATGTTGCTGGGATCAGGAAACGTTGACATCTGAAGTCGTCTTTGTGAATTAAAATGGGTTTTATTTACCTTAACACAAGAAAACTCAGTATGTCACACCTGGTGCTCGCAAAACACACGTAAAATAGACGCATTCAGTGACGTATAGGAAACATCACAACACAAGACAGACACAAAATCACTTTCTGAAGGCATCAACTTATTATAATAAAACAAATTGGGTGGGGGAGCTGTGGACTATAATACACATGAACAGTAAAATAAATAAACTAATAAATTCAGTGTCTCTCACATTAAAATAATTTATCCGTGAAAAAAAGGGGAAAAATATAATCTTTAAAAGTTATTAGAAAAATTAAGTTTGAAAAAGTAATTCAAAAAATGGAAGAAATAAAATCTGACAAAATAATTTGAATATGTAACATTCAAAAACTAAAATCTCAAAATTTGAAAATATAAAATCTGAAAACAATTTGAAAAATAAAATCCTAAAAAAAACAAATGTAAACAAAATTGGGAAATGAAATCTGAAAACCTTAAAAGATCATTTGAAAATATAAAATCAGAAATAAAAATTGGACAGAAATACTCTCAAAACTATTTTATAGAATATTTAAATTTACAAATTTTGAATAAAGTCTTTCAATATCAATTGAAAAAATTCTGAAGAAAAAGACTGGAAAACAGAGTGTGAAAGAAACAGACAGAGTCAGAAGAGAAACAGAATAACAGAAAGGAGAAGAACGAAAAGAATCAGGAGGAAATCAGGAAATCAAGGAAAAACAGGAAAGAGAAACAGGACAGGAAACAGGAGGACGAAACAGGAGGATCAGGAGGAAACAGGAGAATCAGGAGAAACAGGAAGATGGAAACAGGAAATCAGGAGGAATCAGGAGGAAACAGGAAACAGGAGGAAACAGGAGGAAGGAAACAGGAGAAGGAACAGGATCGGAAAACAGGAAACAGGAGGATCAGGAGGAAACAGGAAACAGGAGGAAAACAGGAGGAACAGGAGGAGGATCAGGAAAATCAGGAGGAAACAGGAGGATCAGGAAACAGGAGGATCAGGAGGAACAGAACAGGAGGAACAGGAACAGGAGGATCAGGGGGAACAGGAAACAGGAGGATCAGGAGGAATCAGGAAACAGGAGGATCAGGAGAACAGGAAACAGGAGGATCAGGAGGAACAGGAGATCAGGAGGAAACAGGAGATCAGGAGGAACAGGAAACAGGAGGATCAGGAGGAACAGGAGAATCAGGAGGAAACAGGAGGATCAGGAGAACAGGAGAACAGGAGGATCAGGAGGAACAGGAAACAGGAGGAATCAGGAAAGGAGATCAGGAAACAGGAGGATCAGGAGGAAACAGGGAAGAGAGGAAACAGGAGGATCAGGAGGAAACAGGAGGATCAGGAGGAATCAGGAAACAGGAGGATCAGGAGGAATCAGGAGGATCAGGAGGAATCAGGAGATCAGGAGGAATCAGGAGACAGGAGGAATCAGGAGGAACAGGAACAGGAGGAATCAGGAAACAGGAGGATCAGGAGGAATCAGGAAACAGGAGGATCAGGAGGAATCAGGAAACAGGAGGATCAGGAGGAATCAGGAAACAGGAGGATCAGGAGGAATCAGGAAACAGGAGGATCAGGAAACAGGAGGATCAGGAGGAATCAGGAAACAGGAGGATCAGGAGGAATCAGGAGGATCAGGAGGAATCAGGAAACAGGAGGATCAGGAGGAATCAGGAAACAGGAGGATCAGGAGGAATCAGGAAACAGGAGGATCAGGAAACAGGAGGATCAGGAGGAATCAGGAATCAGGAGATCAGGAGGAATCAGGGAGGATCAGGAGGAATCAGGAAACAGGAGGATCAGGAGGAATCAGGAAGCTTCATAGAGGAAGAATCTGAGCCTCAGAGATGTGAGCAGGTAAAGGCAGCAGCACTTTAACTCACGCTGAAGAAAATCAGCTTTCATCACAGGAAATGTCCAGAGCATCCCGCAGGCTGTAATGAAACAGCAGAGGTCACGACCTCCGGCGGCGCTTCAGGAGATCCGAGCGGACAGACCCGGTCCCGTCTGGCGGTTCTGCTGCGGACCTTTAATATGTGACTCCATCGACCTGAACGCTCCCCAGCGAGCGGCGCGGCGCTGATGGAGAGCGACAGCGAGCCGACAGAGACCGTTCAATCTCATCGACGCTCCGCCGCCGCTGCACTGTGGCCCAGTCAAAGTAAAGGAGAGCAACTCTCACTGCAAATACTAACGAGGACAAGTGCAACCTGCTTGTAATTCTCTTTTGGTATAATTACACAAAATGACTTTTTTTATTATTTGTCTTATTCCTTATCTTACTGAAACGCCTCTGTCATTGTTTTAAATGTGTTACTTTAAGATTGAAGATTTTATTTCTTCTTCTGTGGTATTGTCTTTAAATTGTTTGCGCCACTTAGCCCCGCCCCTTTTGTCATGTTGTCCTGCGGGAGACGTGTGTGCGTTTTATTTTTCCATCTAAATACATTCAGTTTATTTATAGATTTATTAAGCTAATGTTTGTTTTATACTTTTGTTTTGTGTCGGACTTGGAGCTTTCAGCCTTTAACTCGGTGGTTTTATTTGCCTTTATTCTCATCAGAAATAAACCGAGAATCATCTTTTAAAAGATAAACTGCGTCACGGCCTGTTCAATCCATAACCAGTACAACGCAGAAAAGGATCCGGTCACACTTGGAGATCTTACTCTGGTTCTAATGGTTCTGGGTTTTTCATATTTTGTCTTATGTTTAATCAGTTTTCACGATGTGTTTGCTAGTTGTTAGTATTAAATATTAAGTTTTTCTTAGTTGTAGTTTCAGTTTCTTCATACTTTATATGAAAAGTGATTCCAGGTCATTTCTGGAGACACGTCCTGACTGTCACCACCCGATGTGAAGCACGGTGCTGGCAGCATCATGCTGTGGGGCTGCAGGAGGAACCGGTGACGTTAAACTCAGGTCCAAACGGGTCTGCAGCCTCACACTGCAAAAACACTAAATATGACCAAGTATTTTTAGTTTTTAAGTGTAAATATCTGACTGGACCTGAAATGAGACAAAATTAATCTAAAAGTAACGAATCTTAATCCCTTAATATTGATGAAAACGTTTTAGTTCCACTGGAAGATCATTTAACGTATAACATGGAAAAATGTTATAAATGAATTAATCTGTTAGTGGAACTGAAACTTTTCATCATGTTTAAAGAATTACTGCCTTAAATTGAGTTTCTATTTGTTGCTGAATTCCTTTACTAAAATAAACTAATAAATCTGAAACTAGATCTAAAATACACCTGGATTAATTTGATGTTTTGCAGTGCAGAGGCTTCAGGAAAACAAAGTCCAGTTCGGACCAGAACTGTAGAACTGCTGTATGTAAACTTCTGACCATGAACACATTAATCAGTCATTGATGCCATATAATTTATTCATCCATCCATTAAAACGGTCCTGAACGGTCAGTCTCATTCAGTTTATTACAGATTAATTTATTGTTTAAGAAAAATAAAATCTGGATAGAAACAGACAGACAGCAGAACATCCAACATGGCGTCCAGCTGACCACACACAGAAATCAATAACCGATTATATCTGCAGATTATTTGACATTTTAACAGACAGAAAGTTTCTGGTTGTTTTTATTCATTTTAAAAAATATTCTACTTTTTGTTCATGAACTTTCTTCATACTCTCTGCTGCAACACAAACTGATTTCCATCAAAGATCTTCTCCAGATTTTCTGGGTCTTTTTTCTCGCCTCTACATGAATAATCTCACAACTTTCCTGGAAGGCTTGTTTCTCATTTTCACCAGTTTCAAGCTGCAGATATAAACAAGAGAGCAGCAGCAGCTGCAGCTACAGCAGCTGCTAGCTTACAGCATGCAGCTGCAGCTACAGCCACACAGGCAGCTACAGCTACAGCAGCTGCAGTCGGCTGCAGCAGCTACAGCAGCAGCAGCAGCTGCAGCAACAGCAGATGCTGTAGCTGCTGTTGCTGTTGCTGCAGCAGCTGCAGCTACAGCAGCTGCAGCTACAGCAGCAGCAGCTACAGCAACAGCAGCTACAGCTGCAGCAGCTACAGCAGCAGCAGCAGCTGCAGCACAGCAACAGCAGCTGCAGCTGCAGCAGCTACAGCAGCAGCTACAGCAGCTGCAGCTACAGCAGCAGCAGTCGGCTGTCAGGAAACACGCCGAGTTTACAGACGAGTCCATCATCATCCTGCAGCAGAAACGCCCTGCACTCCGTTTCCGTCCGGCTCCTGTTCAGACACGCCGACCAAACTACCACCATCCACTTCCTGTTGGAGAACGATCTCACTTCCTGAGTTAACTTCACTGGAAAGGTTTGGACCGGCTCTTCACCCTGAACAGCATTTAATAGTTTAACTGCTCAAGTTAATTCATATTTTTATTTATTCCACTTAACAAAAATGCTCTCAATTTTGGTTTCATTCGTTTTATGACTTTGATAACTTCACCAGTCCCTCCAGTCCCCTCAGTCCCTCCAGTCCCTCCAGTCCCATTAGCCCCCCAGTCCCTCCAGTCCCTCCAGTCCCATTAGTCCCCCCAGTCCCCCAGTCCCTCCAGTCCCCCCAGTCCCTCCAGTCCCCCATCCTCCAGTCCCTCCAGTCCCTCCAGTCCCTCCATCCTCAGTCCCCCCAGTCCCACCAGTCCCTCCAGTCCCTCCAGTCCCATTAGCCTCCTCCCCAGTCCCTCCAGTCCCACCAGTCCCCCAGTCCCATTAGTCCCCCAGTCCCCCAGTCCCTCAGTCCCATTAGTCCCTCCAGTCCCCCAGTCCCTCAGTCCCACCAGTCCCTCCAGTCCTCCAGTCCTTAGTCCCCCAGTCCCCCAGTCCCCCAGTCCCATTAGTCCCCCCAGTCCCTCCAGTCCCTCCAGTCCCTCAGTCCTCCAGTCCCCCCAGTCCCTCCAGTCCCTCCAGTCCCTCCGTCTCCAGTCCCCCAGTCCCCATCCATGTCCCTCCAGTCCCCCAGTCCCTTCCAGTCCCTCCAGTCCCCAGCCCTCCAGTCCCTCCAGTCCTCCAGTCCTCCAGTCCCCTCCCCAGTCCCCCAGTCCCTCAGTCCCTCCAGTCCCCCCAGTCCCCAGTCCCAGTCCTCAGTCCTCTCCATTAGTCCCTCCAGTCCCCCCAGTCCCTCCAGTCCCTCCATCCTAGTCCCTCCAGTCCCCCCAGTCCCAGTCCCTCCAGTCCCACCAGTCCCTCCAGTCCCATTAGTCCCTCCAGTCCCCCAGTCCCTCCAGTCCCCCAGTCCCTCCAGTCCCCCAGTCCCCCCAGTCCCTCCAGTCCCTCCAGTCCCCCAGTCCCTCCAGTCCTCCAGTCCCCCAGTCCCTCCAGTCCCCAGTCCCCCAGTCCCTCCAGTCCCCAGTCCCCCAGTCTCCAGTCCTCCATCCCGTCCCTCCAGTCCCTCTGTCCAGTGTCCCTCCAGTCCCACCAGTCCCTCCAGTCCCATTAGTCCCTCCAGTCCTCATCCAGTCCCCAGTCCATCCCTCCAGTCCCTCCAGTCCCCCCAGTCCCTCCAGTCCCTCCAGTCCTTCCAGTCACCCTGATGGTGTCTGAACGCGTTGACCTTTTCCTGCGCTGTGCCTTTAAGAGCTGCAGTCGCCCTGGCAGCGCACCAAGCTGTGAAATCACCCTAATCCGGCCGTTCACTCTTCATCCAGCTGATCAATGGCCGCTTCTGGACGGAGGAGCTGAGGATGGAAGGATGCTATCGACGCCGTGGAGCGGCTCGATAAATGGATTCCTTCAGTCCCCTCTATCTTTAAGACACGCTGCCTTTATCGATCCGGGGCTCCTTGCATCTCACTGCAAATGGTTTTCAAATATTAGCTCTTATTAAACTTGCTAAGCAGGCCACACAACAGCCAAGAAATCTCCACAGGCCACATAAAGTCCGAAATGAGAACTTTCTCCGATCCACTGCTGAATGTGTAATGAGCTGCGAGGCTTTAAGGAGAAGCTCAGTCGACTCCTGCAGGAGGAAACATGAAGCCAGACGTCACAACCGGGATGCGGCAGAGCCGGAAAAACCCAAAATACTCGTAGAAAACCAAAACAAACAGAAGGAGGGAATAATCCTGGTGGGAAAACAACAGATTTACAACAGATGATGCAACTGGAGACTCGTTTTACTTGTGTGGAGTCAAAATGTGCAGAACGATGCTCTGCTGCAGCCTGAACACGCTCTGCATCAGAACCTGGAACCGGCTCGGAACGGATCGGAACCGGGCAGGTCAGCATCAGGAAGCCGATACAGTCTGCAGGATCATTAGGCATCAGGCTTTATTAGCCGACATGATGCAGCGTTTAAGTACATCCAGGTTTTGTTTTGGCATTTAAATATTTAAAGTCAATAAACTAAATATAAAAAAATTAAGAAAATAATACAGAGCCGTTTTCAAATTAGACTTGGTGTGACCCTAACAGTTTATGTCACAGATGTTCTTATGGTTTTATGGCCTTTTTAACACTTTTAAAATTGTTTGCATTTAACTTGTGAAGTATTTTCTTCAGATCCAAATGCTGGAAAAGTGATGAAAACATCTGCTTCTCCTCCAGCTGCTGTGGTTCTGAGTCAGACCAGCCTGTTCCCCTCCTGGCCTGTGGCGGCGCTGCACCAAGAACCACTGAAGGAAACGACACAAAAACCTCTGAAGACACTGAGACCAACTTCCTGCTTCACCAGATGGAAACAAGATGACAGTGTCAGATTTTAGCGGTTGGAGGATTTTCTCTTTAGGCTAAAGACTAGGAGCCATTTCTGCTGCTAGCGCTAGACTAGCACGTTAGCTTTGGTTATATTTACCCAGAATGCCTGGGCTGAAGTCCACTTCCTGTTTTTGGAGCGGTCTCTGTTCACATTGGTTGGTTTGACTCAGAGCAGAGAGGGAGAGAACCACAGCAGCTGAAATGGAAGAAGTGTCGAAGTTCTGGTTCCGATCGGAGCGAGTCTGCCGGACCCTCAGGAGGAAAACATCCTGAAACCATCAGGACCTCTGCTGAGGTTTCAGACACTTCTGCTGCAGAAACTGGATGAAAGGCAGCAGCAGACTGTCTTTAAATTCTGCCTCTATTTGTGAAGCTTCATGCCAGGAAAGGTTTTATTTGCCTTTAATCAAATGTTCAGTTTCTACTCCGTCTCCAGACACAACAGTGCGGTCTTCCCTGGGGGGGGAAGCGGCCTGGAGCCATCCAGGCTAATGTACAGTGAAGGAAACAAAGCCTCCTCTGCTGGAGTCAGGGACAAAGCAGTGAAAGGCTTTTCAGGAGGAACACGCTCCAAAGGAGAGCGCTGAGGAAGCAGTTCTCTCCGGCTGAAAAGCATCCATCTCCATGTAAACATGTTACACAACAGCAGAGCCAATCCCACAAATGGCTGCAGCCCAGAGCCGCGGCCGCAGGAAAACCTCCACAACAAACCAGCAGCTGCTGGAGAACTCGGCCATCATTCACGCTCCACTTGCAAAACATCTGCAAGGAGCGGCGGCCCGGCCGCTTCCGTTTTCATGGAGACAAAACGACGTGGTTTAATTCAGTGGTTTAATTCAGTGGTTTAATTCAGCTACGTGGTTTAATTCAGCTACGTGGTTTTATTCAGCTACGTGGTTTAATTCATAGGTACGTGGTTTAATTCAGCTACGTGGTTTTATATAATTCAGCTACGTGGTTTTATTCAGCTACGTGGTTTAATTCAGCTACGTGGTTTTATTCAGTGGTTTTATTCAGTGGTTTAATTCAGCTACGTGGTTTAATTCAGTGGTTTTATTCAGTGGTTTAATTCAGTGGTTTAATTCAGCTACGTGGTTTAATTCAGCTACGTGGTTTAATTCAGTGGTTTTATTCAGTGGTTTAATTCAGCTACGTGGTTTTATTCAGTGGTTTAATCCAGCTACTTGGTTTTATTCAGCTACGTGGTTTTATTCAGCTACGTGGTTTAATTCAGCTACGTGGTTTTATTCAGTGGTTTTATTCAGTGGTTTAATTCAGCTACGTGGTTTAATTCAGTGGTTTTATTCAGTGGTTTAATTCAGCTACGTGGTTTAATTCAGTGGTTTTATTCAGTGGTTTAATTCAGTGGTTTAATTCAGCTACATGGTTTAATTCAGTGGTTTTATTCAGTGGTTTAATTCAGTGGTTTAATTCAGCTACATGGTTTAATTCAGTGGTTTTATTCAGTGGTTTAATTCAGCTACATGGTTTTATTCAGTGGTTTAATTCAGCTACGTGGTTTAATTCAGTGGTTTAATTCAGTGGTTTTATTCAGCTACGTGGTTTAATTCAGTGGTTTAATTCAGTGGTTTAATTCAGCTACATGGTTTTATTCAGCGCATGGCGTCGCTCCGGACGCCTCATCCAGCCAGATAAAGACCAATGTCTGGGCCTCAACCTGCAGCCTGAATGTTTCTGTTTTCATCCAACCTGGTCAGGATTTTCTGATTCTCATGTTTGGCTGCAGTTTGACGTTTCTCTCTGAAACAGAACAACAATCTGTTTTTATGTTTTTCATTTTTATTTTTGTGAGTTAAACATTAAATTCACACAGAAACTGGATGTTTTTAAATAAAAAGATGTTTATTTGAACCCTAACAGTTTATGTTACAGATGTTCTTATAGTTTTATTGCCTTTTTAACACTTTCAACGTTGTTTGCATTTTAACTTGTGAAGCATTTTGTTCAGATCCAACTCCTGGAAAAGTGATGAATATAGCTGATGTTGAATTTTAGTGATTTTTGTTGTTTTATTTGGTTCATGTTTCTCTATAAAACGTAGAAGTCGTTCCCGTTGCTTTGTGCATCCGTCCTTCAGAGAGGAAACATTTCTCTGATCCCTGCGGCGATCCGGACCTGATTAGAAAACTATCTTCAATAAAACATTTGTTCTTTTCTCTTCCTGTTGGAGGAAGAAGTTTGTGTCGCATTATGAATTCATGGCCTGTTTCTGAGACCTTTAATATCCTCCATCTGGTCACACCTTCCTTTATTATCACCCAGACGCATCTGGTATTTTTATTCCTGCTTTCTGCCGTTTCCAACACTAAATGAGGTTTTCTGAGCCCAATCCGAACTCCAGGACCCGAATTAACACTCAAACGAACAGAACCTGACGTGGACTTTGTGCGGCGACACAATGTGGCGTGATTAGCGCCTGTTCTCTATAGGACTGAAATAAAAAAGCCCCACGCTTCTGCAGCTTTCAGCGGCTTGTTTTATTAAATGTCAGACGATCGGACTCAGCAGGAGCGCTGCACAGAAATTAGGAGGACAAAGTGAAGCCTGCAGGAGGGAAACTGCTGGAGGCGCAGCTCTGGAGGAGCTTCACAGGTTGGAGCAATTACTGGATTGTTAGGGAAGTTTCTGATTATTTACGCTGCGCTTTGTTAAGTTTGAGCCGCTGCCAACACTCGGCGCCAACTCCACTTCCTGCCACCGTCAGGTTCCCTCTGACCGGAGCAGCCAACTCCGCTTCACGGCCACCCGTCACGGCGCCGCTTCACGGCCGACCCGCTTCACGGCCGACCCGCTTCACGCGACCCGCCCGCACCGCTTACGTTCACACCCGCTTCACGGCCGACCGCGACCCGCTTGCCCCTCACGCCGACCCGCTTCACGGCCGACCCCGCTTCACGGCCGACCCGCTTCACGGCCCGCTCACGCGACCGCCGCTTCACGCCGACCCCCCTTCACGGCCGACCCGCTTCACGGCCGACCCGCTTCACGGTCGACCCGCTTCACGGCCGACCCCGCTTCACGGCCGACCCGCTTCACGGCCGACCCGCTCACGCGCAGCCGGGTTCGATGTAAAAACTCACAGCTCCTCGCAGAGATAATTAATAAACAAACTGGAACACGATCGATCAGACGCTCTGCATAATGAGAGCAGCGAGTCTGACGACTGAACCGATGGATCAGAACCGGGTCAGAACCAGATCAAACTGGGTCAGAACCAGATCAGAACCGGTCAGAACCATCACATCTCACAACAAAGCAGCCTTCAGGAATCTGACTCTTCCTCGTGTTCTGTGTTTTTTCCTGCCTTATTTTGACTTTTAATTTGCATAATTATTAATTTTCTCAAAATATTGTGACTCATATTTCCATGATTTTTGTATTGTATTACAACTTAATTCCCATATTATCACATTTTGTACTGCATGTCATAATTTTCTTCAACTGAACAAAAACGAACTTATTGTCTTTGGATCTAAAAAGGAATGATCAGAGTTACAGATCTAGAGTTACAGATCTAGAGTTACAGATCTACAGTTACAGATCTAGAGTTACAGATCTAGAGTTACAGATCTACAGTTACAGATCTAGAGTTACAGATCTAGAGTTAACACACAGCTTCAGTTCTTCCAGCTGGAAACCATAGATCAGACCTGACCTCTGACCTCTGGCCTGACCTTCCAGAGCCACATAAACCCGGTTCCACAGTGGACCTTCTAGCAGCTGCAGAACATTTCAGGACCAGAGAACTGAAATGGTTCTGCTGACCCGGTTTCTGGTCTCAGACCAGAGAAACTCGTCCAGAATCTAGTGGCTTTGATTCCTGCAGCAGGTCAGACTGATGACCAACAGTCCAAACCTGCGTCCAGAACCCTGCTGGTCCAGAACGTGTTGGTCCAGAACCTGTTGGTCTAGAACCTGCTGGTCCAGACCTGCTGGTCCAGAACGCTGCTGGTCCAGAACCTGTTGGTCCAGAACCTGCTGGTCCAAACCTGCTGGTCCAGAACCTGCTGGTCCAAAACCTGCTGGTCCAGAACCTGCTGGTCCAGAACCTGCTGGTCCAGAACCTGCTGGTCCAGAACCCTGCTGTCCAGAACGTGTTGTCCAGAACCTGTTGTCTAGAACCTAGCTGGTCCAGAACGCTGCTGGTCCAGAACCTGTTGGTCCAGAACCTGCTGGTCCAGAACCTGCTGGTCCAGAACCTGCTGGTCCAGAACCTGCTGGTCCAGAACCTGCTGGTCCAGAACGTGTTGGTCCAGAACCTGTTGGTCAGAACCTGCTGTCCAGAACCTGCTGGTCCAGAACCTGCTGGTCCAGAACCTGCTGGTCCAGAACCTGTTGGTCTAGAACCTGCTGGTCCAGAACCTGCTGGTCCAGAACGCTGCTGGTCCAGAACCTGTTGGTCCAGAACCTGCTGGTCCAGAACCTGCTGGTCCAGAACCTGCTGGTCCAGAACCTGCTGGTCCAGAAGCTGCTGCAGCTGGAGTTCTGACTAGAACTAGCAGGATAGAAACACCTCCCAGTTTTCAGAGAATAGACTTTAAATCCAGCTGGTAGTTTATGAATCACTGAACAGATTAAAAATCTGCTGCTGCTGTTGGATCGACCTGCTGGTTCCGGTTCTGGTTCTGTTCTACAGAACCAGAACCAAACGTGTAGAAGCAGCATCATTCAGCTTCTATCCACCACAAATCTGGAACAAACTTCCAGAAAACTGAGAAGCAGCCGAAACACTGAGAGCCTTTAAACCCAGAGCCGGTTGGAGCTGATTTTGAAAAATGGCGCCCAGAGAGGAGGAGGCGTCAGCCGCGGCGGCCGTGACGTCAGAGCCGATCGTCGCTCTGCATCGATCAGCCGAACTGCAACCAGGCGGGAATCCGACCCGATTTACTGCCGATTACCGCAGAGCGGGCCGAACCGGACCGGCGCTGGATCTGATTTAATGTTCCTGGTTTGATGTGACGGAGTCTAAATTTAGACATCATGTTTTACAGAAAGGCTGCAGAAAAACGGCGTTTATATCAGTGGGATTATTAACAGGCTGCAATATTTTCAATTCAAAAACATTTTCTGCTGACAAATTGGTGAATAAATTAAGATAAGAGCTGCACAGACAGATTTATGGTATTTAATCTGTCACCGGTTTCTTCAGCGTCTCAGGAGCCGCTGATCAGGCCTATCAATAACCAATAAATCAATAAAACAAGCTCAGCTACTTCCATAATTGATCATTTTTCTTTTTCTACCAAAAACTGGATGTCTTCAGTCTGGAGAAGGACAGTTTGTTTACACATATCTCATAATTCAAAAAGTCTCAAAACAACAATATTATCATTTATAGCAATAATTTATCAACCAGAAAAATGTGTGACTGATCAATCATTCATGGAGAAATGAGGACTGAGGAGCCAACATTAGCTGCTATATGTTAGCAGTCAGATGCTACTGTAGGCTAGCGTAGCGTAGCTGGTAGGCTAACTGCTTTTAGCACAACCTGAACACAACAGTAGCTTTTCGCAGCGTCCAATCAGACCGTTCAGAAGCCGAAGTTAAAACAAGTCCACCTCGTTGCAGCCAACAGGAAGAGGAGCTGCTGTCAGCCTCTTACCTTATTTGGAAATGGGACCATTGCACTCCGGAAGTGAAGGGGGCGCTATTTCCTCTACTTCCGTTTTTATTTTATTTTGAAATCTGTAACATATTTTCACCTTTAAGGAGGAGTTTCACTCTAAGAATGGATTTGAACTTTTTTCTCTTATTTACTTCAGCGCAGCTCAGAGTTTTAGCAAATTCTGTAGCTTTCTGTGTTCTTCTAAATCTGCTCCTCATCTTTTCGGGCCTGCTACTGCCTCTAGTGGCGTGGGGGTGGTAACACAGCTAATCTAATTACATTACTAAATCAGAATACCACAATATCTTTATTATTTACTATTATTGTAACATTACTGGCACCGTAAAAGATAAATTATCTTACAAAACAACATCTTTTTTTCCATTTTCTTAAGGATGCAGAGCTAATAAAATGACAAACAATACTTTTATACATTATAAATAATATCTGTTTATCTCCATCAATTATAGGAGGAACAAAAGACATAAGGAGACATGAAAAACAACGTGATCAATTATAATAAAAGTACCATTTTAATGTATATGTAAGAAATGTGTATGTATATGTGTATATGCCACTAGAGGCAGGCCCGAAAAGATGCGACCAAGGAGCAGATTTAGAAATAAACTGAAAGCTACAAAATGTATTTAAAACTCTGAGTTACACTGAAGTAAATAAGAGAATGACAGCGGTTTGCCCCGCCCCTTCCTGTTTGGTCCGCCCCGCCCCTTCCTGTTTGTCCGCCCCGCCCCTTCCTGTTTGGTCCGCCCCGCCCCTTCCTGTTTGGTCCGCCCCGCCCCTTCCTGTTTGGTCCGCCCCGCCCCTTCCTGTTTGGTCCGCCCCGCCCCTTCCTGTTTGGTCCGCCCCGCCCCTTCTAGTTTGGTCCGTCCCGCCCCTTCCTGTTTGTCCGCCCCGCCCCTTCCTGTTTGGTCCGTCCCGCCCCTTCCTGTTTGGTCCGCCCCGCCCCTTCCTGTTTGTCCGCCCCGCCCCTTCCTGTTTGGTCCGCTCCGCCCCTTCCTGTTTGGTCCGTCCCGCCCCTTCCTGTTTGGTCCGCCCCGCCCCTTCCTGTTTGGTCCGCTCCGCCCCTTCCTGTTTGGTCCGTCCCGCCCCTTCCTGTTTGTCCGCCCCGCCCCTTCCTGTTTGGTCCGTCCCGCCCCTTCCTGTTTGGTCCGCCCCGCCCCTTCCTGTTTGGTCCGCCCCGCCCCTTCCTGTTTGTCCGCCCCGCCCCTTCCTGTTTGTCCGTCCCGCCCCTTCCTGTTTGGTCCGTCCCGCCCCTTCCTGTTTGTCCGTCCCGCCCCTTCCTGTTTGGTCCGCTCCGCCCCTTCCTGTTTGGTCCGCTCCGCCCCTTCCTGTTTGGTCCGTCCCGCCCCTTCCTGTTTGTCCGCCCCGCCCCTTCCTGTTTGGTCCGCTCCGCCCCTTCCTGTTTGGTCCGTCCCGCCCCTTCCTGTTTGTCCGTTCCGCCCCTTCCTGTTTGTCCGCTCCGCCCCTTCCTGTTTGTCCGTCCCGCCCCTTCCTGTTTGGTCCGTCCCGCCCCTTCCTGTTTGTCCGCTCCGCCCCTTCCTGTTTGGTCCGCTCCGCCCCTTCCTGTTTGGTCCGTCCCGCCCCTTCCTGTTTGTCCGCCCCGCCCCTTCCTGTTTGGTCCGCTCCGCCCCTTCCTGTTTGGTCCGTCCCGCCCCTTCCTGTTTGTCCGTTCCGCCCCTTCCTGTTTGTCCGCTCCGCCCCTTCCTGTTTGTCCGTCCCGCCCCTTCCTGTTTGGTCCGTCCCGCCCCTTCCTGTTTGTCCGCTCCGCCCCTTCCTGTTTGTCCGTCCGCCCCTTCCTGTTTGTCCGCCCCGCCCCTTCCTGTTTGGTCCGCTCCGCCCCTTCCTGTTTGGTCCGCTCCGCCCCTTCCTGTTTGGTCCGTCCCGCCCCTTCCTGTTTGTCCGTTCCGCCCCTTCCTGTTTGTCCGCTCCGCCCCTTCCTGTTTGTCCGCCCCGCCCCTTCCTGTTTGGTCCGCCCCGCCCTTCCTGTTTGGTCCGCTCCGCCCCTTCCTGTTTGGTCCGCTCCGCCCCTTCCTGTTTGGTCCGTCCCGCCCCTTCCTGTTTGTCCGTTCGCCCCTTCCTGTTTGTCCGCCCCGCCCCTTCCTGTTTGCTGCAGCAGGTCCTTCTCTGGTAAAACCCACTGAGCCCAGAGAAGCGGCTTCTCCGTCCGTCACTGTTGGTGACGGTTGTGCATCAAATTTGTGGTCGTACCAGAAACACACGAATACAAACGTTCCGACTCGGGACTTTTCTATGTGAAGGAAAAACATGTGGTTAATTCAGTTTTTAACGAGTTAATATGCATGTCATCGTTAATCAAAATTAACACGCTAAAGTCCAGGTCCTAATTATTTATTATAATTGTTGTTTTATTGCATGTTATGGAGACCCAACACTTCAGATTCAAGTCTAACAAATAAATTACCACAAATTAATCAGCTAATCGTCTCACAGCGGAGGAACAAAAACTAAAGAAAATAAAACTTCAAGTACATTTTTCAGTTCTCATCTTGGATCGTGATCTACTGCAGATCTTTATTCTAGAAACCTGCAGCTTCCATGTTTTTCCCTTCCAACTAATCAGCTGATGATTAATCAGAAAAACCCTCATTTGGCTGTAAAAACACCCAGAGAGGTTTTCAGGTGTTGATTCTGCGCGTCGTCTTCTTCTAATCTGCCGATATTGATGAGTTCTTTAATCAGAGGCTCCTCTGCGCTCATCGACCGCCGGTTAGCCCAGTTAAACCGGGAGGCAGCGCGGCGGCGGCGCGGCTCCCCCGGGTCGACCCGGCGCACGCAGGAACACATATCAGCACTATTTGTAAAAAGTCACACACAGAGCTGCGCCTGTCATTTAGATCAACCGGCTAATTATTGATCTGAAGGAGACCCTGCAGATGTGGCGGTGTGCGGGAATCCGGAGGCGGGCGAACCGGGCCGGGTCAGCCACACGCAGAACGCGGTTTCTGCATCGTGATGATCAAATCCTGGTCCTGTCAGAGACGCTGACAGAATAAACTGTCAAATAAACTTTTCAAATAAACTGCTTCTTACTTACATTTTTAAATTTAAAAGGATAAAAGTTTCAGTGTGTTAAAGAGGGAGATTTATGTAAAATTAGCTTTTTTTTTTAATCTTTCCATCAAGTTATGAAGTTTTTCCCTGGACTGTTGCTTTGATTGTTTCATGTTTGATAAATCTTTTAATCTCCATGGCAACCATTCAGCTGAGCAAAACACCTGAGTGGATCTAGCCCCGCCTCTGAGGCGCAGCTCCTCCCCACTCAGCTCCTCTAGACTAGCCAGCAGCTATTAGCAAACAGCTGAGCTCATTATAGGAGCTGCTGCTCAGAGCAACGCTGGTCGTTAAAGGGTTAATAGAGGAGCCATGTTGGGACAACGTCCTGAAGGCGGGGCTTCAGGACGGGCAGGAGCTTCTTAAAGAGACAGAGGCCCAATTTCAAGGTGCTAAATTACAAAGTCAAATTTATGTTAAGTCATATTTCACATAAATAACATTTTATAACAACTAAAGGTAACATAATTCCTGCATTTTGCTATAAAACGGCACTATGTGCTTGAAAAAAAAATAAAATACTGTCCCTTTAAGTAAAAAGAGGCAGGAAACCAACAGAATGGACGAAATGAGATGAAAATGTTTCCAACATTTAAGTGACTGTAGAAAAAAACTTCCAGCAGAAACTGTTTATGGGATCAGAAACTATTCCTTCATTTGCTCCAAACTCTGAGCAGCTGCTCATCCAAGATGGCAGCAACACAATTACCCAAACATTAGGAACATTTAGCGCCGGAAAAATATGTAGTTTATTTAGCTAGCTCAGAGCTAAATCCTTAGCTTATTTAGTTAGCTCAGAGCTAAATACTTAGTTTATTTAATTAGTTCAGAGCTAAATACTTAGTTTATTTAGTTAGCTCAGAGCTAAATCCTTAGCTTATTTAGTTAGCTCAGAGCTAAATACTTAGTTTATTTAATTAGTTCAGAGCTAAATACTTAGTTTATTTAGTTAGCTCAGAGCTAAATACTTAGTTTATTTAATTAGTTCAGAGCTAAATACTTAGTTTATTTAATTAGTTCAGAGCTAAATACTTAGTTTATTTAATTAGTTTAGAGCTAAATACTTTATTTAGTTAGCTCAGAGCTAAATACTTAGTTTATTTAATTAGTCAGAGCTAAATACTTAGTTTATTTAATTAGTTCAGAGCTAAATACTTAGTTTATTTAGTTAGCTCAGAGCTAAATACTTAGTTATTTAATTAGTTCAGAGCTAAATACTTAGTTTATTTAATTAGTTCAGAGCTAAATACTTAGTCTTATTTATTAGTTCAGAGCTAAATACTTAGCTTATTTAATTAGTTCAGAGCTAAATACTTAGTTTATTTAATTAGTTCAGAGCTAAATACTTAGTTATTTAGTTAGCTCAGAGCTAAATACTTAGCTTATTTAGTTAGCTTCAGAGCTAAAATAGCTTCAGGCTTATTTTAGTTAGCTCAGAGCTAAATACTTAGCTTATTAGTTAGCTCAGAGCTAAATGCTTAGCTTATTTAGTTAGATCAGAGCTAAATACTTAGCTGGCTCAGATATGTAGCCCTATCTCTGATGTAGCCAAATAATCCGAGCTAGGAAAATGGGCTAAATATTTAGTGGATAAGCTAAATATTTAGCTAGAAAGCATTTATAAACACATACATAACATGGTGAAAATACAACAAAATGAAACCCTATATTTTTGATCTCTAATTTATTAGATGCTAAATAACCAAAATTGTTCTTGTTGATTTTCAACAGTAACGTTACAAACAGCATCCCTCCATAGTTTGGACTTTCTCCTAAATACAAGACTTGCTTTTGGTGAAAGTCCTGGACTCCATCATCATCATCATCCTCATCGTCTCCAGATGGAGGGATGTTCCTCCACGAAGGAGTAAAAACTTCCTCGGTGTTGTGCAGCTTTAGGTTTGAGTCTGCCGGTTGCTAACAGGATGAGCAGATTACCTTCAAGCTTCAGCCTGAAGAAATGACAGATTTCCTGCTGGAAACCGTTTCTCACTGTTTGTCCTTGGACTCTGAAAAGCTGCAGAACAAAATGAGTCGGAGTCTGCAGAGACTTTCCATCTGCAGAAAGTCCAAAACAGACGAGACAAGCAGAAAGCGAAGCGGCGTCTTGGTACGAACGGCCGTCAGCGGCTCAGCGGGGAAAACGTTCCCGAAAAAACTCCGACATGCACAAACCTGAGTCTGCAGGTGTTAGCATGTAAATATAGCAACAGCTTTAACCTTTGACCCCAGGAAGCTTTTATACATAAATAACTTGATAAAAATACAATTATTCATCTACTTGTGTAAACTTTCCATTTTGGTTCTTTATTTCTTATTTTATTCCCCTTTAGAAAAACTGACCAAACAGAAAAACTATGAAAAATGATTTTAAAAATTGGTTTTATTTCTTTATGTTGATATAAAGACTTAAAGATGTTTGTTTCACTGTGACGAGAAAATGAAGGAGTTTTTACTGCGCCGCAATCAGAACATCGCTTGATTAGCAGCCTGAAGGTCAGCTGAAGGTCAACACTTTGCTGAAACACAGAGCAGCTGCAGTGGCTCAAAGGATTAAAAAAATCCTTTAAAAAATAATAAAACGACCTGAGTGATGAAGTTTCTGATCACTACAGAAACTTTAGATTCTTTTTAATTTGGCCTAATTGTTAGAATTATTGCAGCTTCTTCCTGTCAGCATCTTTTCAGCACCAGACAGAACCGCTTTTAATAACCAAAATTGTTTTTTCCTTTAATATAAACTTGATACGCACCTGCGCTAAGCCCCGCCCCCCTCCAGCTCACCTGGCGAACATTTACACCAAAAACACAGAAATTCCTCTAAAGTCAAAAAATTGTGAGAAAAAGACAAAACAAGTCATTCCTGAGTTAGAAAAGGTAAAACTTTCATAGAACATGTTTTACGTTAATCTCAGAAAATATCTAAAAAATCTTGGAAATATTCTGGGTTTATGAAGTCAAAAATTTGCGAGAAAAATCTCAAATTTTGAAACTTTTAAAAGAAAAAAAAGCAATTTTTGAGTTTTAGAAGTCAAAAATTTGCTTGTAAATCATTTTTAGATTTGCAAAAAAAGATAAATAAATTCTCAATAATGTCTGAGATTAATCTAAAAATGTTAGTTTTATGCTCATAAATTTAGTAATTACTGAATAGTGAATAAAAGTGAGAAAAACCTCCATAAAGTAGATTTTTCTTTCCATATTTTGTAGCATCACAGGGTTTGTGAAGGAAAATCCAAATTATTCACATGAAGTGAAAACATGAAAAACTGATTAAAGGGAAACAAACAAAGTAAAAATAAAGATTCTTATGTTTGTTTACTTGGATAATAACTCAGAGTTGGATTTCTACAAATATTGAGCAAAAAGCATTTCCCGTTTTGTTCACTGGATGTAAAATTTGTCAAAAAGTTTTCAGTATTTATAAAAATGAGCCACATGTGAATCACAGAATAAACATGGCCGCCGCTTTGCCTCCTAGTTCGTTTGTGGCGCACCAGCTGGTTGCTAGGCAACACAAAGGAAAAGAGGAAGAGGAGGGAGGCTCTTCGTCACGCGGCGCTCCTCTGGACGCCAAATGATGAGCCGCAGCAGGAGCTGGACGAAGCTCCGGGTCCGGCAGAACCTGAGCCACGTCGGCCATCTTTGATCAAACTGGAGGAAATGACTCTGTGGGTCACATCCAAGTTTCTACTGGTCCGACTTTAAACCAGTTTCCGCTGGTCAGACTTTAAACCAGTTTCTACTGGTCCGACTTTAAACCAGTTTCTGCTGGTCCGACTTTAAACCAGTTTCTACTGGTCCGACTTTAAACAGTTTCGCTGTCAGACTTTAACCAGTTCGTGGTCCGACTTTAAACCAGTTTCCGCTGGTCCGACTTTAAACCAGTTCGCTGGTCCGACTTTAACCAGTTTTACTGGTCCGACTTTAAACCAGTTTTGGTCCGACTTACAGTTCTGGTCCGACTTTAAACCAGTTTCTACTGGTCGACTTTAACCAGTTTCGCTGTCCGACTTTAAACCAGTTTCCGCTGGTCCGACTTTAAACCAGTTTCCGCTGGTCCGACTTTAAACCAGTTTCCGCTGGTCCGACTTTAAACCAGTTTCCGTGGTCCGACTTTAAACCAGTTTCCGCTGGTCCGACTTTTAACCAGTTTCTGCTGGTCCGACTTTAAACCAGTTTCGCTGGTCCGACTTTAAACCAGTTTCCGCTGGTCCGACTTTAAACCAGTTTCGCTGGTCCGACTTTAAACCAGTTTCCGCTGGTCCGACTTTAAACCAGTTTCCGCTGGTCCGACTTTAAACCAGTTTCGCGGTCCGACTTTAAACCAGTTCCGTGTCCGACTTGGTGGTCCGACTTTAAACCAGTTTCGCTGGTCCGACTTTAAACCAGTTTCCGCTGGTCCGACTTTAAACCAGTTTCCGCTGGTCCGACTTTAAACCAGTTTCCGCTGGTCCGACTTTAAACCAGTTTCCGCTGGTCCGACTTTAAACCAGTTTCCGCTGGTCCGACTTTAAACCAGTTTCCGCTGGTCCGACTTTAAACCAGTTTCCGCTGGTCCGACTTTAACATTACTTCTAACCAGTTTCCGCTGGTCCGACTTTAAACCAGTTCCGCTGGTCGACTTTAAACCAGTTTCCGCTGGTCCGACTTTAAACCAGTTTCCGCTGGTCCGACTTTAAACCAGTTTCCGCTGGTCCGACTTTAAACCAGTTTCCGCTGGTCCGACTTTAAACCAGTTTCGCTGGTCCGACTTTAAACCAGTTTCCGCTGGTCCGACTTTAAACCAGTTTCCGCTGGTCCGACTTTAAACCAGTTTCCGCTGGTCCGACTTTAAACCAGTTTCTACTGGTCTGACTTTAAACCAGTTCCCCTGTTTTTGATCGTAATAAACATCATAACTATCAAAGAAAATGAAATAAACTTAATTTCATAATCATCTCTATGAATTTAGAGGAAAATCATAGTAGAAGTCATCAGATCAAAATCATTAAAAATCTAACAAGTTTCAACGTTAATATGGCATTTTACACACACACACACACACACTCAGCTCCGCCTGCTTCACGCTCACAGACTCTGAGTTATTAACGATGGTGGAAAAACTTCATGAACTGACGCTGGCAGAGGAACCAGGGATCATGAACTGGACTGTGAGCGGCGAGCCGAACTCGTTAATCAGAACCAGGCGGCTCGGTTCCTCCTTAGGTGGCAATTATCAGATAAAACCTGCCAGAAAAGCCAGGAAGGAGCCTGACAAACTCAGATGCTTCATCGGGACCAGAATCGCCCTGAAACATCAGAAAAATATCAAGAATCGACTGGTTAAAACGTCGCCAACCAGCCGTTTAAGTATCGGGAAAGAGGGATTTAAATATCAGCAATCGGCCGTTTAAATATCAGATTTTGGTGGTTTAACCTTCTAGGCCAGAGGTTCTGAACCTTTTTAGAGGTACTGAACCCACCAGCTTCATATGCAGATTCACCAAACCCTTTTCCCCCAGATATACAAAATACTTTGTATTCTGATTTAGTAATGTAATTATATTAGCTGTGTTACCTCCACACGCCACTAGAGGCAGCACCAACCCCGAAACGATGCCACTAAGCAGCAGATTTAGAGAGTTTGGTAAAAACTGTGAGCTTTGCTGAAGTAAATAAAGACACAAGTTTAAATCCCTGATGAGAGTGAAGCTCCTCCAACCAGGGCTCCTCTCAGCTCTGATTGGCTGAGCGATGTAACGTGATCCTCTGATTGGCTGAGCGATGTAACGTGATCCTCTGATTGGCTGAGCGATGTAACTGATCCTCTGCAGTAGTGATGTCAAACCGCGGCGTCATCACGACTTTACACAGGTGAGTCTTTACCTCCATGAGGCTCCGCCCCCCTGAGGTTCTACTGGACCAGGTTAGGAACCGCCGGTCTAGGCTGAATGTGTCGATGACGACGGAACCGAATTTCCTGCACCATAATTCGTCTGAAGAATCCCAACGGTTTCTGAAAGCTTTCCAGCCAATATCGGGTTATTATGGTAGTTTAACTCCCAACCGCAGCAGGAAGTGAAATTAATCTGGTTCTGGTTGTTATGGACAAAATATATATTGACTCACAAGACATTTAAAGAGCTTCATGTAATTAAAAAATCCAGGTGGAGACTTGAAACTCAAAGGGTTAAATATTGTGAATCGACGGGTTAAATATCGGATGTTGGTGGTTTAAGAACCATATAAATATCGGATTTAGAGACAAGGACGGGATGGGAGGGAATTCCCGAACCTTTTCCTCCTTCATTGACCCCATCAGCCCCTCCCCCGCCTGTTTCTGCCCCTCATGGCCTGCAGGGACGAACTCAGGAGGTTTTATAACGGTCCGCTCTCTCTCGCCCCTCCCAGCAGAAGCACTTAAAGCTCTTTCATGTCTCTTCTTCTTTGTCGCAGCCTGAATGCGATGCTGGGAGCCGCCGGCTGCCGGCCTTAATGCTCCGCCGCCGCTTTGTTGCTGCTCCGTCCCGACAAAACGCCGTCCGCACTGAAGGCTCTCCGTAATTCATCAAACGCAAACCGCTTCGCCTTTCGCTTCATTTCCTGCGTCTTAATCAGCTGCGGCCAAAAGGAGACAAACACGTTTAGTGAAGTCCAGCAGAAAACTTTGGTCTGATATTAAAACCAAACCACTGATTGTTTCCATAACGACGTTCATTCAGGTTTTCTCCTGCTTCTCTTCCCTGTGTGTCAGTTTGCTTTTGTTGCTTCTATTCAGGTGATTTTTATTTATTTTTTTGCTGTTTATGGATTCTTCCTAAATTTTTCTGCTTCCTTCCTGCTTCATACGGAGGACTGACCCTGCCAAAACTATCAATAAGTGTATAAATAAATGGCTTAAGAAAGTAATTTATGAGAACAATGTTGCATCCCAAAATAAAAAGTAAGAACTTTTCCAATCTATTTTATTATTCATTGTAACAAATTCATATTAATATAACTAATATATTACTTATTTTTCATTTTTATTCCTAATCTTAGTGTTTTGTAAACTATTTTCCTTTTATCTCTTCATATTCTGTATTTAATATATAGTTCTTGATTTCCCAGTACATTTTATTTCAATATTTATTTTGAAATAAAATAAATATTATTTCACACAACAGTTTGACCTCAATCACATGAAATAAGTCTAAATTTTGCTATATTTTTTTCTTTGTTTGATTATTTCATTTTTTTAAATGTCTACAGTCAATCTCAGAAAACAGAGCAAATGAAAGTAAATTTAAAAAAATCATGAAATAAATAGGGAATATGAAAAATGACAATAAATAAATGAGAAATAAACAAGGACATATAATGTAAAATTAAATATTAGTGATCAAGTTAAATACTATTGAAAATGATAAAATAAGCATTTTTCAGATGAATCATTTACTTTAACAAGCCATTTACTTTTTTCCATATTTTCCATCTGCTTCTTATGGAAGACTGATCCTGCCAAAACTGGCAATAAATGAAGAGAAAAATGTCCTAATTAAGTAAATAACGTGACAAATATTGCCAATTTTGGTAGGGTCAGTCCTCCATAGATTTTTATTGATTTCATCAGGTCAGTATTTTCTCTCTAAAATCAAAATGGCAGCAGGATGTTGGTTTAGACGTTGCTGGGTCTCAGGTGAGTCTGGTTTGATTGATCAGCTGATCACACGTATTGATCCGGAGGATTCCCAGTTTGAAAAGGTCCAGCAGTCAGGAACCAGGGGCTCCCAGTGCGGCTCTCGGACCGCGATCCAGAACCAACCGGGCCGCGGTTCTGATTATCGGAGATGAAAGTGAGCCCTAGCAGCGGCACATTACAGGTGAGATTCTGGAAAACGTCAGAGACGCCTCGGCTTCCTTTAATCCATCATTTCTTCTTCTTCACTTCAAATGCGTCTCCTTCCTGTCCAAACGTTGAACGTCTGGCTGCAGTCAGTCGTTCACCACTCTCCCTGCCGGTTCTGATTCTGACTCGATCCGATTCATTTTCAGCTAAAACACAATAAATATGCGGCATAGCATGAAGGAATAAACAGATTGCGGCACAAATTTAAGCAAGTGTTTGTATTTTAACTCAGTTTTACAGCTTGAGAAAAAACAGCATCGGCACAATAACAGCAAGGCTGAAAAGTTTGCTTCGTTCATTAAATGCCTAGAGGGGCAAATTAGCATCGAAGCTGAATTTACACTGAATTGTATCTGATTTTTCCTCAAATTCAGAAAAAAAGCATCAAAGTTCAGGCTGGTGGTTGAAGCGATTATTGACTGGAAACACAGAGTTCACAGTTTTGATGCATTTAATCCATTTAAATTTAATCTGTGGAGATTTTACTGGAGCATCGCAAAACAAAAACTCGATTTAAAATGCAGACCTGAGAGTTTAAATCAAGTCTCTGACAAACATTTAACTGATTTATTATCAACTATTGAAACAGAAACATGTAAATTCAGGTAATCCAGATCAAATCTCAGCAAACCAGAGGAGCTTCTCACAACGGCAAAATATGGACTGAAAAAATGAATAAAATTCTGTCAAAAAACTCTGAAACTTTCAGATTAATCTCAGAAGTTTTCTAGAAAAAACAACAAACTTTCTGAGTTCAGAAATCCAAAAATTTGCCAGAAAAATCTCAGACATTTTTAGATTAATGGCAGAAATTTTCAATAATAAAAGGTGGAAATTTCTGAGTTTATGAGTAAAGTAAAGCGAGAAAGAGACACAAAATATTTTAGATTAATCTCATCCAGAAAAACCCCAGAGTTTGAAATTACTTAAACTTTTAGGTTAATCTGAAAGATCATTTCTGAGCTCCAAAAGTAAAAAACATGCAACAAATTTGAGATTAATCTAAATATCTGAGGAAAAAACGAGCTTACAAAGTGGACAAATGTTCAGATTTTGAAACTCATTTCCAAGGTTGCAGCAGCTCCAGCAGCTCCATCAGCAGCAGCTCCAGCAGCAGCAGCTCCAGCAGCTCCAGCTGCAGCAGCTCCAGCAGCAGCAGCTCCAGCAGCAGCAGCTCCAGCAGCAGCAGCTTCAGCTGCAGCAGCTCCAGCAGCAGCAGCTTCAGCAGCAGCAGCTCCAGCAGCTCCAGCAGCAGCAGCTCCAGCAGCTCCAGCTGCAGCAGCTCCAGCAGCAGCAGCTCCAGCAGCAGCAGCTCCAGCTGCAGCAGCTCCATCAGCAGCAGCTCCAGCAGCAGCAGCTCCAGCAGCTCCAGCAGCAGCAGCTCCAGCAGCTCCAGCTCCAGCAGCTCCAGCTGCAGCAGCTCCAGCAGCAGCAGCTCCAGCAGCTCCAGCAGCAGCAGCTCCAGCGTCAGCAGCAGCTCCAGCAGCAGCAGCGCTCCAGCAGCAGCAGCTTCAGCTGCAGCAGCTCCAGCAGCAGCAGCTTCAGCAGCAGCAGCTCAGCCAGCAGCTCCAGCAGCAGCAGCTCCAGCAGCTCCAGCTGCAGCAGCTCCAGCAGCAGCAGCTCCAGCAGCAGCAGCTCCAGCGCAGCCAGCTCCATCAGCAGCAGCAGCTCCAGCAGCAGCAGTCTCCAGCAGCTCCAGCAGCAGCAGCTCCAGCAGCTCCAGCTCCAGCAGCTCCAGCTGCAGCAGCTCCAGCAGCAGCAGCTCCAGCAGCTCCACTGCAGCAGCTCCAGCAGCAGCAGCTCCAGCAGCAGCAGCTCCAGCAGCAGCAGCTCCAGCTGCAGCAGCTCCAGCTGCAGCAGCTCCAGCAGCAGCAGCTCCAGCTGCAGCAGCTCCAGCTGCAGCAGCAGCAGCTCCAGCTCCAGCAGCAGCTCCAGCTGCAGCAGCTCCAGCAGCAGCAGCTCCAGCTGCAGCAGCTCCAGCTGCAGCTGCTGCAGCTGGAGCTGCTGCAGCTGGAGCTGCTGGAGCTGCTGCAGCAGCTGCAGCAGCTCTTCAGTGCCTCCTCCTCTTAACAACAATCTAATTAAAGTAAAAGCTCAGGAAGCTTCAGCAGCTGCATCACTTTTATTGCCACATTGGTGACAAACGTCTCGGTGACTCGCGGCCGCAGCTTCAATTACTCCGCTAACTGGACCCGCAAACGGAGCGGCGCCCCCTGCTGGCGGCAGAACCGAGTCCGCAGCATCAGCAGCGATCAGCCGGACCTGCTGCTTGATTGAAACACCAGAACATGAGCCGGACCGGGACCGAACCGGACCGGACCGGGCCGATAGGAGCGCGCTGAGCGAACCGCTGCAGGACGTTCAAGAAACTGGAAACTTTTAAAAGCCGCCTTTTAGTTTTATTCATTCATTTATCCGCTAAAAGATTATTAATTAATGAAAGCGCTAAAATAGAAATAAAGCTTTTATACATATATATATAACAGCTGAAGTCCAAAGTGGCTCCACTCCGCCGGTTCTGGTCCCAACATGAGTCCAAATCGCGTTAAAACAACAAAACAAGCTCCTGGTTCTGCTTACCTGCAGCGAGTTCGGTCCAGAACAAAGTTGGTTCCGACGGCGGCGGCTCCGCTCAGCTGAAGCTTTTCTCCAGAACAAGTCGGTCCAGAAGCGGCACCAGAAGAACCGGAACCAAAGTCCTGAGCATCGCTGCAGTTTCCAACTTGACTCTGAGCTTCAGCTCCGCCGCAGCCGAAGATCAGCGGCGGACCAAGATGATTCCCTCCCGCTCCCATCACGCACTGCGGCCAAAGAGCAGCACAGGCGGCAAGATGATTCCCTGCGTCCAAGAACCGACGCTGCGTTCAGGGAGAGTCGGCAAAGCTGGGTTTTTATTTATTTTTGATAAAGCGTCTGATAATTATGACGGTATATTGGGGCCGCTGCAGATAGAAAAAAATAATAGTTGTCTGAGATAAATCTCAGAAATATTCTAGAGAAAACTAGAGCATTTCTGAGCTCCAAAATAAAATAAAAAACAAATTGCAAGAAAAAATCTGAAATTTTGAGATTAAGTTCAGAAATTTTTCTGAACAAACTTTGAAAGCTGCCAAAAGTCAAATATGCTTGATTGTTGAAACTCAGAAAATTCAATATTTTTTTCTAGAGAATTAATCTAAGAATTTCAGATTTTTTTTCTAGCAAATTAACATTTTACCAAGAACAAAATTCCCCTTGTTTTTTTCCTGTTCTTATAGGAAATGAACAACTCTTAAAACTCAGATATTTCCACGGTTGTTTTTGCAGAATATTTATGAGATTAATCCAATAAATTCTGTGTTTTGGTGGAACTTCATGCCACCTTCTTCCCATCTACAATGACCCTAATTAAATAAATTGCCTCTTACAATCATAATTTCAAGCTTTACTTTCCACAATCTAACATAACTACCAGTTTAGAGCTGCAGATGCCACGTTGACTTCAGACAGTGTGTGTCTTGTAAAATCAACATTTCCTTCAGGTCTTCTGCTGTTGATGCCAGGAGCGGCCATTTTGAAAGGCCAAATCGGCCTTACAGGTCGTGGTACACGGAGTTACTCTAAAATCTGATTTCGGGTCGAGCCAGTTGAATTTTTCTAACTGGGAAGTTGGAATTTCACAGTTATGACTACAACTGGAATTTGTCATAAAACGTTAGCTAATCCAACTTTAGCTAATCTATAAGACGTATTATATACGTAAATTGACGTATATAATACGTCTATTTACTATAGACATCAATACGTATTAATGTCTACTATGGTATTTACTATTGGGGAAAACATGCTGCAGTCCAGTTACCTGGAAACTCAAGAATGTATTTGACGTCACAACTAAGGAAACAACGTTCCTGTTAGAACAAAGAAGAAGAAAAAGAGATTTCCAACATGGCGATGGATTTTCTCAACAAATTTGATGAGTGGAATCAATTGTTAAAATCTAAATATTTTACTCTGGTACATGCATTTTATAAGATATGGCAAACATCCATCCATGTTCTTACACCCTTGTCTGTTAGTGGGTCGGATTAGAGCCACCGAAAAAATAAAAAATAAAAAATTCTGATTTATTCTGAGATTAAAGTCAGAAATAAGAGTTTAAACTCAAAATTCTGAGATTCTGAGAATGTTTTTGAATAAAAAATGTATTTTTGAATGTTTTCCAAATCTGGGACAGACACAGGAACCTGAGCTGGAGAGGAACCAGAACCTCCCGACTGCGGAAGAGGATTAGAGCCACCGGAAAAAAAAAAAATTCTGAGTTTAAACTCTGAATTCTGAGTTTAAACTCTGAATTCTGAGTTTAAACTCTGAATTCGAGTTTAAACTCTGAATTCAGAGTTTAAACTCTGAATTCTGAGTTTAAACTCTGAATTCTGAGTTTTAATCTCAAAATTAAGAGTTTAAAGTCAGAATTTCGAGTTTAAATCTTTCACTTTTCAAAAGTTATTATTCCAATTATGTTTTGAGACCAAGTGTCCGACAATCCGACAGAACCTGAACGCGCCGGGACGCGTAGAGCGTCATGACGTCATCTTCCTGCCGGGAGTCCGCGGGGTTCGGACGTGTTTACACGTGAGTCTTCCTGGTTCCGCTCAGGATGATCAAGACCGAGAAGGTTCTGCACCTGAGGAGCAGCCGGGGCCGGAAGGTTCGGGTGGTTCGGGAGCATTACCTCCGGAACCGGGTCCCCTGCTTCAGCGCGCTGTGCCGGGCGGGCTGCGACAACGGTGAGGTTCGGCGGCCCGGTCCGGCCCGGTCCGGAGGATCACAGAGCCAATCAGAACCTGCAGCTTCCAGAACCACGTCAGGGTTTCATTGTTTATTCTGGACCCGTGTTTCTGTCTGACCCAGACGGGAAGGTTCTGCCCGCGGACCTGACCCACTACGTGGTTCCGGACGCCGAGGTGGTGCTGAACTACCTGGAGGTTCTGGAGCTGGTGGAGCTGCAGGGGGTCGTGTTCACGCAGACGGCCTGTCAGGCTCTGCACAGCAAGGGCCGCAGGTAGGAGAACCGAACCGAACCAGTACCAGAACCAGAACCAGAACTCCTGGATCCGCTGCAGAACTCCGGTCGGCCTCATTAGACCCGGTTCTGCTGACTCAGCTGTGACCCGCCGTTAATGAGGATCCCAGCCTGACCCGGTCCGGTTCCGGTTCCGGTTCCGGTTCTGCTGACTTGGTGGAGGGAAATGTCGCATCATTAATGAGCTGCAGGTGCAGCGGTGACCTTTGACCTCCTCTGGCCCAGATTCACCCAGAATGTCTCCGAGTTCGTAGCCAGGAATATTTTCCCAGAAAGTTGAGTGGAAGGAAAAAGTGTGTGTGTGGGGGGGGGGGGGGGGGGGGGGGGGCTGCAGCGGGTCGGTGGAGGGTGTTTTGGTACCAGCAGAACCCGAACCAGGCCAGAGTTCTGCTCCTCTGCAGGTTCTACAACCGCCTGAGGAACCTGCTGAAAGACCCGCGGCACGACTGCGTCCTGTTCGCTAACGAGTTCCAGGAGTCGTCCTACTGTCCCCGGGACAAAGGAGAGACCCAGGAGGAGTGGCAGACCAGGTGAGTCCCCCACGTGACCCCCACGTGACCCCAGAACCAGCAACCTGTTCAGGTCAGAGTTCACCGTAAACACAGTGTAGGATCATAGAATAAAAAGTCCGACTTAAAGGGATCCATGATGAGATAATGTTAACTACTGCTAATGGTGTTAGCTCTAGCTAAAATAGTTAGCTCTAGCTACTATAGTTAGCTCTGCATAACGACATCAGCTGGTAGTGGCGTTAGCTCCTTCTAATGGTGTTGCCTACTGCTAGTGATGTTAGCTACTGCTCATGGTGTTAGCTCCTGCTAATGGTGTTAGCTCTAGCTAATATAGTTAGCTCTGCATAACGGCATTAGCTTCAGGTAATGGCGTTAGCTTCTTCTAATGGTGTTGCCTACTGCTAGTGATGTTAGCTACTGCTCATGGTGTTAGCTCCTGCTCGTGGAGTTAGCTCCTGCTCGTGGCGTTAGCTCCTGCTCGTGGAGTCAGCTCCTGCTCGTGGAGTTAGCTCCTGCTCATGTTAGCTCCTGCTCGTGGCGTTAGCTCCTGCTCGTGGCGTTAGCTCCTGCTCGTGGCGTTAGCTCCTGCTCATGTTAGCTCCTGCTCGTGGCGTTAGCTCCTGCTCGTGGCGTTAGCTCCTGCTCGTGGCGTTAGCTCCTGCTCGTGGCGTTAGCTCCTGCTCATGTTAGCTCCTGCTCGTGGCGTTAGCTCCTGCTCGTGGCGTTAGCTCCTGCTCGTGACGTTAGCTCCTGCTCGTGGCGTTAGCTCCTGCTCGTGGCGTTAGCTCCTGCTAGTGGCGTTAGTTCCTGCTCGTGGCGTTAGCTCCTGCCCGTGTTGTTAGCTCCTGCTCATGTTAGCTCCTGCTCGTGGCGTTAGCTCCTGCTCGTGGCGTTAGCTCCTGCTCATGTTAGCTCCTGCTCGTGGCGTTAGCTCCTGCTCGTGGCGTTAGCTCCTGCTCGTGGGGTCAGCTCCTGCTCATGTTAGCTCCTGCTCGTGGCGTTAGCTCCTGCTCGTGACGTTAGCTCCTGCTCGTGGCGTTAGCTCCTGCTCGTGGAGTCAGCTCCTGCTCGTGGAGTTAGCTCCTGCTCATGTTAGCTCCTGCTCGTGGCGTTAGCTCCTGCTCGTGGCGTTAGCTCCTGCTCGTGGCGTTAGCTCCTGCTCATGTTAGCACCTGCTCGTGGCGTTAGCTCCTGCTCGTGGCGTTAGCTCCTGCTCGTGGAGTCAGCTCCTGCTCGTGGCGTTAGCTCCTGCTCGTGGCGTTAGCTCCTGCTCGTGGCGTTAGCTCCTGCTCTCGTGGCGTTAGCTCCTGCTCATGTTAGCTCCTGCTCGTGGCGTTAGCTCCTGCTCGTGGCGTTAGCTCCTGCTCGTGACGTTAGCTCCTGCTCGTGGCGTTAGCTCCTGCTCGTGGCGGTTAGCTCCTGCTAGTGGCGTTAGTTCCTGCTCGTGGCGTTAGCTCCTGCCCGTGTTGTTAGCTCCTGCTCATGTTAGCTCCTGCTCGTGGCGTTAGCTCCTGCTCGTGGCGTTAGCTCCTGCTCATGTTAGCTCCTGCTCGTGGCGTTAGCTCCTGCTCGTGGCGTTAGCTCCTGCTCGTGGGGTCAGCTCCTGCTCATGTTAGCTCCTGCTCGTGGCGTTAGCTCCTGCTCGTGACGTTAGCTCCTGCTCGTGGCGTTAGCTCCTGCTCGTGGAGTTAGCTCCTGCTCGTGGCGTTAGCTCCTGCTCGTGGAGTCAGCTCCTGCTCGTGGAGTTAGCTCCTGCTCATGTTAGCTCCTGCTCGTGGCGTTAGCTCCTGCTCGTGGCGTTAGCTCCTGCTCGTGGCGTTAGCTCCTGCTCATGTTAGCTCCTGCTCGTGGCGTTAGCTCCTGCTCGTGGCGTTAGCTCCTGCTCGTGGAGTCAGCTCCTGCTCATGTTAGCTCCTGCTCGTGGCGTTAGCTCCTGCTCGTGGCGTTAGCTCCTGCTCGTGGGGTTAGCTCCTGCTCATGTTAGCTCCTGCTCGTGGCGTTAGCTCCTGCTCGTGGGGTCAGCTCCTGCTCATGTTAGCTCCTGCTCGTGGCGTTAGCTCCTGCTCGTGGCGTTAGCTCCTGCTCATGTTAGCTCCTGCTAGTGGCGTTAGTTCCTGCTCGTGGCGTTAGCTCCTGCCCGTGTTGTTAGCTCCTGCTCATGTTAGCTCCTGCTCGTGGCGTTAGCTCCTGCTCGTGGCGTTAGCTCCTGCTCATGTTAGCTCCTGCTCGTGGCGTTAGCTCCTGCTCGTGGCGTTAGCTCCTGCTCATGTTAGCTCCTGCTCGTGGCGTTAGCTCCTGCTCGTGGCGTTAGCTCCTGCTCGTGGGGTCAGCTCCTGCTCATGTTAGCTCCTGCTCGTGGCGTTAGCTCCTGCTCGTGGCGTTAGCTCCTGCTCATGTTAGCTCCTGCTCGTGGCGTTAGCTCCTGCTCGTGGCGTTAGCTCCTGCTCATGTTAGCTCCTGCTCGTGGCGTTAGCTCCTGCTCGTGGCGTTAGCTCCTGCTCATGTTAGCTCCTGCTCGTGGCGTTAGCTCCTGCTCGTGGCGTTAGCTCCTGCTCGTGACGTTAGCTCCTGCTCATGTTAGCTCCTGCTCGTGGCGTTAGCTCCTGCCCGTGTTGTTAGCTCCTGCTCATGTTAGCTCCTGCTCGTGGCGTTAGCTCCTGCTCGTGGAGTCAGCTCCTGCTCATGTTAGCTCCTGCTCGTGGCGTTAGCTCCTGCTCGTGGCGTTAGCTCCTGCTCGTGGCGTTAGCTCCTGCTCGTGGCGTTAGCTCCTGCTCGTGGCGTTAGCTCCTGCTAATAGCTACTGTGTGTAGGTGTGTGTACGCCGCCGCTGTCTGGTACCACGACCACCTGGCCGGGATGAAGAACCTGGTGATGATCACTGAGGATCCGGACGCCGTGACCGGTTCGGCAGCCTGAACTCCGGCGTCTTCGTCATCGGCGTCCAGGTGAGGCTCCGGTCGCCATAGCAGCCGCCCAGGTGCGCCGCTCACCTGCTCGGTCTCCAGGACTACCTGCGGAGCTTCTGGCCGGCGCTGCGTGTCGCCCAGGACCTGTTCGGATCCGTCCGCCTGGCGCTGCGGGAGCAGGAGGCCGACGCCTCGCACCGGGAGTTTCCAGAACATTTACCCGCTCCGGTTCTGGAGGCCGGGATCAAGTCCGGACGCTTCGTCCAGGTGCGGCCCTGCAGGTTCTCCGGTCCGGTCCGGTCCGGTCCGACGGAGCTCCTGATCGGACCGTTTGTCCTGCAGGGAACCCTGATCGTGAGCAAACACCGGGCTCAGAACCAAGCCTTCGTCACCAGCGACCGTTTGTCCTCCAAGAGTCCAGGTGAAGGTCGCAGAGGTCGGAGGTCAGGTGAGTTCCTCCTCCAGGTGGCGCTCTGACCCCCCCCCCTGCCGCCCTCAGACCTGGGCGGCGGCGGCGTGCTGGTGGCGGGTTCTAAGAGCCGGAACCGGGCCGTGCACGGCGACCTGGTGGCGCTGGAGCTGCTGCCGAAGGCCGAGTGGCGAGGAAAGGTCACGACCCTGAGCGAGGGCCCGGCGGACGAGCGGAGCGGCGACGGCGCCGCCGAGCCGGTGCCGACAGGTGGGCTCGGGTTCTGCCGGGCCGGCCCCCGCGGGGCCGAGCCGGCTCTGACCTCTGACCCCGGCAGGTCGCGTGGTGGGGATCCTGCAGAGGAACTGGAGGGACTACGTGGCGACCTTTCCCCCCCGGGACGCGGCGCAGGCCCCGAACCGGGCCGCCCAGCGCGTGCTGGTCGTCCCCTGGGACCGCCGGATCCCCAAGGTCCGGATCAGCACCCAGCAGGCCGACGCGCTGCAGGTCCGGTCCGGTTCGCTCACAGAACCAGGAGCGGCTGCTCGTCAGGCCCGTTGCCGTGGCGACGGGACCTGTGCAGCTGTTAAAACCTGTTTTAAACCTGGATTTATTATTACTGCTGAGTTTTAATCCTGGTTTTATACTATCAATCTAATTGTTGAGTTTAGTTGCAGTGAAATTATTGATGTTTAAATCCAGTTTTAATCCTAGTTTTATTCTGGATTAAATCCAGTTTCAATCCTAGTTTTATTCTGGATTAAATCCAGTTTCAATCCTAGTTTTATTGTGGATTAAATCCAGATTTAATCCTAGTTTTATTCTGGATTAAATCCAGATTTAATTCTAGTTTTATTCTGGATTAAATCCAGATTTAATCCTAGTTTTATTCTGGATTAAATCCAGATTTAATCCTAGTTTTATTCTGGATTAAATCCAGATTTAATCCTAGTTTTATTCTGGATTAAATCCAGATTTAATCCTAGTTTTATTCTGGATTAAATCCAGTTTTAATTCTAGTTTTATTGTGGATTAAAATCAAAGATTTAATCCTAGTTTTATTCGGGATTAAATTCAGATTTAATTCTAGTTTTATTCTGGATTAAATCCAGATTTAATCCTAGTTTTATTCTGGATTAAATCCAGATTTAATCCTAGTTTTAATCTGGATTAAATCCAGATTTAATCCTAGTTTTATTGTGGATTAAAATCCAGATTTAATCCTAGTTTTATTGTGGATTAAATCCAGTTTTAATCCTAGTTTTATTGTGGATTAAATCCAGTTTTAATCCTAGTTTTATTCTGGATTAAATCCAGATTTAATCCTAGTTTTATTGTGGATTAAATCCAGTTTTAATTCTAGTTTTATTGTGGATTAAAATCAAAGATTTAATCCTAGTTTTATTCGGGATTAAATTCAGATTTAATCCTAGTTTTATTCTGGATTAAATCCAGATTTAATTCTAGTTTTATTCTGGATTAAATCCAGATTTAATCCTAGTTTTATTCTGGATTAAATCCAGTTTTAATTCTAGTTTTATTGTGGATTAAATCCAGATTTAATCCTAGTTTTATTGTGGATTAAATCCAGTTTTAATTCTAGTTTTATTGTGGATTAAAATCAAGATTTAATCCTAGTTTTATCCTGGATTAAATTCAGATTTAATTCTAGTTTTATTCTGGATTAAATCCAGATTTAATTCTAGTTTTATTCTGGATTAAATCCAGATTTAATCCTAGTTTTATTCTGGATTAAATCCAGTTTTAATCCTAGTTTTAATCGGGATTAAATCCAGATTTAACCCTGGTTTCACTCCAGATATTTAACCTAATTTAAGCCGAGTTTAGCTACATCCCAGCCTGTATAGAGTTAAAGGTCAAAGGAAGGCAGCTCCGGTGTAAATGTTCTGAAATGTGCCGGTTGTCCGGTCCGGTCCGGTTCCCCTGCAGGACCACAGGGTGGTGGTTCGGATCGACTCGTGGCCCAGCACGTCGCTCTACCCCAACGGACACAGCGTGCGGGTTCTGGGCCGGGCCGGGGAGCTGGAGACGGAGGTCCAGACGGTTCTGCTGGAGAACGGCATCCAGGTGGCGCCGTTCTCCGACGCCCAGGTGGGAACCGGACCCGGCGGCCCGCCGCCCACCGGGCGCCGGTCCCGGTCTGACTCCCCCGCGGTGTTGCAGCTCCGGGAGATGCCGGTGAACTCCCCGGACAAACCGTGGGCGGCGGACCCGGCCGAGGCCGCGGCGCGCCGGGACCTGAGGCGGAGCCACCTGGTGTTCAGCATCGACCCGCCGGGCTGCGAGGACGTGGACGACGCGCTGTCGGTGCGGCGCCTGGCCGGCGGGAAGCTGGAGCTGGGCGTCCACATCGCCGACGTCACGCACTTCGTCAGGGAGGGATCGCTCACCGACCTGGAGGCCCGGTCCAGGTAGGACTCCGGAACCGGCGGCGTGGCCGGCAGCTGAGCTAGGTTAGCTAACAGCTAGGTTAGCTAAAACAGATAGGTTAGCTAGCAGCTAGGTTAGCTAACACAGATAGGTTAGCTAACACAGATAGTTAGCTAACAGCTAGGTTAGCTAAAGCTAGTTAGCTAACACAGATATGTTAGCTAACAGCTAGGTTAGCTAACACAGCTAGGTTAGCTAACAGCTAGGTTAGCGAACAGCTAGGTTAGCGTACAGCTAGGTTAGCCAACACAGCTAGGTTAGCTAACACAGCTAGGTTAGCCTAAACACGCTAGGTTAGCCAACACAGCTAGGTTAGCTAACAGCTAGGTTAGCCAACACAGCTAGTTGCTAACAGCTAGGTTAGCCAACACAGCTAGGTTAGCTAACAGCTAGGTTAGCCAACACAGCTAGGTTAGCTAACAGCTAGGTTAGCCAACACAGCTAGGTTAGCTAACAGCTAGGTTAGCCAACACAGCTAGGTTAGCTAACAGCTAGGTTAGCAAACACAGCTAGGTTAGCCAACACAGCTAGTAGCTAACACCTAGTTAGCTAACACAGCTAGGTTAGCCAACACAGCTAGGTTAGCTAACAGCTAGGTTAGCTAACACAGCTAGGGTTAGCATACCACAGCTAGGTTAGCTAACAGCTAGTAGCTACAGTAGTTAGCCAACACAGCTAGGTTAGCTACAGCTAGTTAGCTAACAGCTAGGTTAGCCAACACAGCTAGGTTAGCTAACAAGCTAGGTTAGCCAACACAGCTAGGTTAGCTAACACAGCTAGGTTAGCTAACAGCTAGTAGCCAACACACTAGTTAGCTAACACAGCTAGGTTAGCCCAACATTAGGTTAGCTAACAGCTAGTCTAAGCTAACACAGCTGGTTAGCCAAACACAGCTAGGTTAGCTAACATTAGTTAGCTAACAGCAGCTAATCTAACACGGCGATCACTCAAACCTGAGTTTTGTTAAAGTTTAGAAGTTTTTTTTATTTAAAGAAATTGATTTGAAAAATATTTCCATTTATAAATTTGGATCTTAAAATACCCAAATTTCCACTTGACTTTGTAAATCTGTCTGATATTAAATTATTATAATTTGATCAGTCACTCAGTACTTGACTTTTTAAATATTATTCTAGGACGGCTACAGTTTAAGCTATTCTTAAGCAGTGCTACACTTTAGCATCATTTTTGTAGCTCCTCTGGTTACATCCGTATCGACAATGTTGCATGAATCAGCTCAGTTTTGTGTTCATGTGTTCATCTCCCTCTCAGAGGCACCACCTACTACCTGGCCGACCGCCGCTACGACATGCTGCCTGCCGTCCTCAGCGCCGACCTTTGCTCCCTGCTGGGCGGCGTGGACAGGTGGGTTCGCCGCCGTCCCCTCTGGGTCCCGCCGCCGTCTCCTCTGGGTCCCGGCGCCGTCTCCTCTGGGTCCCGCCGCCGCCGTCTCCTCTGGGTCCCGGCGCCGTCTCCTCTGGTTCCCAGCGCCGTCCCCTCTGGGTCCCTGCGCCGTCCCCTCTGGGTCCCGCCGCCGTCTCCTCTGGTTCCGGCGGCGACGTCCCCTCTGGTTCCCGGCGGCGACGTCCCCTCTGGGTCCCGGCGGTGCCGTCCCCTCTGGGTCCCAGCGCCGTCCCCTCTGGGTCCCGCCGCCGTCTCCTCTGGGTCCCAGCGCCGTCTCCTCTGGGTCCCGCCGCCGTCCCCTCTGGGTCCCAGCGCCGTCCCCTCTGGGTCCCGGCGGTGCCGTCCCCTCTGGGTCCCAGCGCCGTCCCCTCTGGGTCCCGCCGCCGTCCCCTCTGGGTCCCACCGCCGTCTCCTCTGGTTCCCGGCGGCGCCGTCCCCTCTGGGTCCCGGCGGCGCCGTCCCCTCTGGGTCCCGCCGCCGTCCCCTCTGGGTCCCGCCGCCGTCTCCTCTGGGTCCCAGCGCCGTCCCCTCTGGGTCCCGCCGCCGTCTCCTCTGGTTCCCGGCGGCGCCGTCCCCTCTGGGTCCCAGCGCCGTCCCCTCTGGGTCCCGCCGCCGTCTCCTCTGGGTCCCAGCGCCGTCCCCTCTGGGTCCCGCCGCCGTCCCCTCTGGGTCCCGGCGCCGTCTGGGTCCCAGCGCCGTCCCCTCTGGGTCCCGCCGCCGTCTCCTCTGGGTCCCAGCGCCGTCCCCTCTGGGTCCCGCCGCCGTCCCCTCTGGGTCCCAGCGCCGTCGTCTCCTCTGGGTCCCGGCGCCGTCTGGGTCCCGGCGCCGTCTCCTCTGGTTCCCAGCGTCGTTCCCTCTGGGTCCCGCCGTCGTCTCCTCTGGGTCCCGGCGCCGTCTGGGTCCCGGCGCCGTCTCCTCTGGTTCCCGGCGTCGTTCCCTCTGAGTCCCGCCGCCGTCCCCTCTGGGTCCCAGCGCCGTCGTCTCCTCTGGGTCCCGGCGCCGTCTGGGTCCCGCCGTCGTCTCCTCTGGGTCCCGGCGCCGTCTGGGTCCCGGCGCCGTCTCCTCTGGTTCCCAGCGTCGTCTCCTGTGGGTCCCGGCGCCGTCCCCTCTGGGTCCCGGCGCCGTCTGGGTCCCAGCGCCGTCCCCTCTGGGTCCCGCCGCCGTCCCCTCTGGGTCCCGGCGCCGTCTGGGTCCCAGCGCCGTCCCCTCTGGGTCCCGCCGCCGTCTCCTCTGGGTCCCAGCGCCGTCCCCTCTGGGTCCCGCCGCCGTCCCCTCTGGGTCCCAGCGCCGTCGTCTCCTCTGGGTCCCGGCGCCGTCTGGGTCCCGGCGCCGTCTCCTCTGGTTCCCAGCGTCGTTCCCTCTGGGTCCCGCCGTCGTCTCCTCTGGGTCCCGGCGCCGTCTGGGTCCCGGCGCCGTCTCCTCTGGTTCCCGGCGTCGTTCCCTCTGGGTCCCGCCGCCGTCCCCTCTGGGTCCCAGCGCCGTCGTCTCCTCTGGGTCCCGGCGCCGTCTGGGTCCCGGCGCCGTCTCCTCTGGTTCCCAGCGTCGTTCCCTCTGGGTCCCGCCGTCGTCTCCTCTGGGTCCCGGCGCCGTCTGGGTCCCGGCGCCGTCTCCTCTGGTTCCCAGCGTCGTCTCCTGTGGGTCCCGGCGCCGTCCCCTCTGGGTCCCGGCGCCGTCTCCTCTGGTTCCCAGCGTCGTTCCCTCTGGGTCCCGGCGCCGTCTGGGTCCCAGCGCCGTCTCCTCTGGTTCCCAGGTACGCCGTGAGCGTGATGTGGGAGCTGGACGCCGGGAGCCTGGCCGTGTCCAAGGCGTGGTTCGGCCGGACCCTGATCCGCTCCTCCTACCAGCTGCAGTACGAGTCGGCCCAGGCGCTGCTGAACGGGGAGGAGGCCCCGGTTCCGGAGCTGGCCCGGCTCGACCCGGAGGAGCGGGACGCCAAGCTGAGCGAGCTGCTCCAGGCGCTGGAGACGCTGACGCACATCGCCAGACACCTGAGGGCCGAGAGGGACCGAGGGGGAGCGCTGGAGCTGGAGGGGGTGGAGGTAGAGACGGACGTTTATTATTATATAGATTTGTGATCACATTGATTTGTTTATTTATAGTTTAGATCAGGGGCCCCCAAACCTTTTCCTGTGGGCCACATAACTTCCCTTCTCTGCTGGGGGCCAAAGTCAGTTTGTAACAGAAAAAGTGTGACGATTGTAGGAGTGACTAAATGTAAAAATCCAGAAAACACAGTTAAATAACATTCTCTGGGTTCTCTGAAAAAAATCCAGGAAATAAGACTATTTATTAAATAAATATCGTATTTTCCGGATTATAAGCCGCACTGGGCTATAAGCCTCAGATATCTCTGCTGCTCCAGGTTTTCCACACCATGCAGCAGCAGCGGGGGGGGGGGGGGCAGCTAACATCTGAGTCATAACAGGCCAATATCACATTTATTATGGTTGAAAAAGAAAAAGTTTAGATTTAACTGAACTGATTACGGTAGTTTCCTAATGGTAACAGTAAAAGTGCTGAACCTTCGTGTTGCTACTAGCATGAGCTAATTGGAAATATGCGTTTCCTTCTTCTTCTTTAGATTTCAACAGCAGCTTGCATCCTTTATTGTTGCCCTACTGCCATCTACTGGATCCTAATATCTGTACCTCAAATTCTCATAATGATCCCAGTATTATTTCAAAAAAACCAAAAATTTTCTTTTTTCCTTCAATGATATTTAACTGATCAACAACATTCTCAAATTTCAATTCCCTATTTAAACCTAATTAATGGGAGCTTTCTTCTTTAATTTCAAATGTTGATGACCACTGATTCACTTCCTGCTAAAGAGCCCCCCCGGTGGCTGAAGAAAAATCCACATATAAGCCGCATGGTTCAAAGTCTAGGTGAAATGTAGCGGCTTATAGTCCAGAAAATACGGTATATAAAAAAAAATCTGAATGCTCTGGCATTGTTCAGGGGGCCGGACCAAATGTGGAGGCGGGCCGCATCCGGCCCGCGGGCCATAGTTTGGGGACCACTGGTTAAGAGATTCAAGTGTTGAATTGAGCTGTAATACCGAGTGGCGCCACCAGGTGGCTCTGTTTTTCCAGCCCAGTGAATGAAACGTATTTAAAGACAGAACTTTGAATTTCAAAAACAAGAAACTATGAACCAGGAACGTTCCTCCATGTTGAGGAGTTCTGGAGAACCTGAAGAGGTTCTGGAACCATGATGAGGAGTTCTGGAGAACCTGAAGAGGTTCTGGAACCATGATGAGGAGTTCTGGAGAACCTGAAGAGGTTCTGGAACCATGATGAGTTCTGGAGAACCTGAAGAGGTTCTGGAACCATGTTGAGGAGTTCTGGAGAACCTGAAGAGGTTCTGGAACCATGATGAGGAGTTCTGGAGAACCTGAAGAGGTTCTGGAACCACGATGAGTTCTGGAGAACCTGAAGAGGTTCTGGAACCATGTTGAGTTCTGGAGAACCTGAAGAGGTTCTGGAACCACGATGAGTTCTGGAGAACCTGAAGAGGTTCTGGAACCATGTTGAGGAGTTCTGGAGAACCTGAAGAGGTTCTGGAACCATGATGAGTTCTGGAGAACCTGAAGAGGTTCTGGAACCAGGATGAGGAGTTCTGGAGAACCTGAAGAGGTTCTGGAACCATGTTGAGGAGTTCTGGAGAACCTGAAGAGGTTCTGGAACCATGATGAGGAGTTCTGGAGAACCTGAAGAGGTTCTGGAACCACGATGAGTTCTGGAGAACCTGAAGAGGTTCTGGAACCACGATGATGAGTTCTGGAGAACCTGAAGAGGTTCTGGAACCACGATGATGAGTTCTGGAGAACCTGAAGAGGTTCTGGAACCATGATGAGGAGTTCTGGAGAACCTGAAGAGGTTCTGGAACCATGTTGAGGAGTTCTGGAGAACCTGAAGAGGTTCTGGAACCATGATGAGGAGTTCTGGAGAACCTGAAGAGGTTCTGGAACCACGATGAGTTCTGGAGAACCTGAAGAGGTTCTGGAACCATGTTGAGTTCTGGAGAATGTGAAGAGGTTCTGGAACCACGATGAGTTCTGGAGAACCTGAAGAGGTTCTGGAACCATGATGAGTTCTGGAGAACCTGAAGAGGTTCTGGAACCAGGATGAGGAGTTCTGGAGAACCTGAAGAGGTTCTGGAACCACGATGAGTTCTGGAGAACCTGAAGAGGTTCTGGAACCATGCTGAGGAGTTCTGGAGAACCTGAAGAGGTTCTGGAACCACGATGAGTTCTGGAGAACCTGAAGAGGTTCTGGAACCAGGATGAGGAGTTCTGGAGAACCTGAAGAGGTTCTGGAACCATGATGAGTTCTGGAGAACCTGAAGAGGTTCTGGAACCATGATGAGGAGTTCTGGAGAACCTGAAGAGGTTCTGGAACCAGGATGAGGAGTTCTGGAGAACCTGAAGAGGTTCTGGAACCATGTTGAGGAGTTCTGGAGAACCTGAAGAGGTTCTGGAACCATGATGAGGAGTTCTGGAGAACCTGAAGAGGTTCTGGAACCACGATGAGTTCTGGAGAACCTGAAGAGGTTCTGGAACCATGTTGAGTTCTGGAGAACCTGAAGAGGTTCTGGAACCACGATGAGTTCTGGAGAACCTGAAGAGGTTCTGGAACCATGTTGAGGAGTTCTGGAGAACCTGAAGAGGTTCTGGAACCATGATGAGTTCTGGAGAACCTGAAGAGGTTCTGGAACCAGGATGAGGAGTTCTGGAGAACCTGAAGAGGTTCTGGAACCATGTTGAGGAGTTCTGGAGAACCTGAAGAGGTTCTGGAACCATGATGAGGAGTTCTGGAGAACCTGAAGAGGTTCTGGAACCACGATGAGTTCTGGAGAACCTGAAGAGGTTCTGGAACCACGATGATGAGTTCTGGAGAACCTGAAGAGGTTCTGGAACCACGATGATGAGTTCTGGAGAACCTGAAGAGGTTCTGGAACCATGATGAGGAGTTCTGGAGAACCTGAAGAGGTTCTGGAACCATGTTGAGGAGTTCTGGAGAACCTGAAGAGGTTCTGGAACCATGATGAGGAGTTCTGGAGAACCTGAAGAGGTTCTGGAACCACGATGAGTTCTGGAGAACCTGAAGAGGTTCTGGAACCATGTTGAGTTCTGGAGAATGTGAAGAGGTTCTGGAACCACGATGAGTTCTGGAGAACCTGAAGAGGTTCTGGAACCATGATGAGTTTCTGGAGAACCTGAAGAGGTTCTGGAACCACGATGAGTTCTGGAGAACCTGAAGAGGTATCTGGAACCATGTTGAGGAGTTCTGGAGAACCTGAAGAGGTTCTGGAACCATGATGAGTTCTGGAGAACCTGAAAAGGTTCTGGAACCAGGATGAGGAGTTCTGGAGAACCTGAAGAGGTTCTGGAACCATGTTGAGGAGTTCTGGAGAACCTGAAGAGGTTCTGGAACCATGATGAGGAGTTCTGGAGAACCTGAAGAGGTTCTGGAACCACGATGAGTTCTGGAGAACCTGAAGAGGTTCTGGAACCACGATGATGAGTTCTGGAGAACCTGAAGAGGTTCTGGAACCAATGATGATGGAGTTCTGGAAGAGAACCTGAAGAAGAGTTCTGGAACCAGATGAGGAGTTCTGGAGAACCTGAAGAGGTTCTGGAACCATGTTGAGGAGTTCTGGAGAACCTGAAGAGGTTCTGGAACCATGATGAGGAGTTCTGGAGAACCTGAAGAGGTTCTGGAACCATGTTGAGGAGTTCTGGACAACCTGAAGAGGTTCTGGAACCATGATGAGGAGTTCTGGAGAACCTGAAGAGGTTCTGGAACCATGATGAGGAGTTCTGGAGAACCTGAAGAGGTTCTGGAACCACGATGAGTTCTGGAGAACCTGAAGAGGTTCTGGAACCACGATGAGTTCTGGAGAACCTGAAGAGGTTCTGGTTTAAACCCAGTAGCAGAAGGTCGACCTTCATCTTGAACGTTGACCAGTGGACCCGGTTCTGTCCCGGTTCTGTCCTCCTCCTCCGCAGGTCCGAGCCCAGCTGGACCGGGACCAGAACATCACGGCGCTGGTTCCCCGCCAGCCCCTGGAGGTCCATGAGACCGTGGCAGAGTGCATGATCTACGCCAACCACTGGGTGGCGCGCCGGATCCAGGAGGCCTTCCCGGACCGGGCCCTGCTGAGGCGCCACCCGGCGCCGCGCCAGGAGCTGTTCGGCCCGCTGGTGGACACGGCCCGGGCCAGGGGGTTCGCCATGGACACCAGGTGGGTTCTGGTTCTGGTTCTGGGTTCCATGGATCCGGCCAGTTCTGACTCGGCTCCCGCAGGACCAACAAGTCCCTGGCCGACTCTCTAGACCGGGCCGTGGACCCCGAGGACCCGCTGGTGAACCGGCTGCTCAGAATGATGGCCACCCAGGCCATGACCCAGGCAGAGTACTTCTCCACTGGGGCCCAGTCTGAGGACCAGTTCACCCACTACGGTAAACCAGTTCACCACCCACCAGTTCACCACCAAGCAGTTCACCACCAACCAGTTCACCACTACGGTAAACCAGTAAACCAGTTCCACCCCCAACCACCACCCACCAGTTCACCACCAACCAGTTCACCACCCACCAGTTCACCACCAACCAAAAACCCAGTTACACCACCATACCAGGCACCAGTTCACCACTACGTAAACCAGTTCACCACCCACCAGTTCACCACCAACAGTTCACCACCAACCAGTTCACCACCAACAGTTCACCACCACCAGTTCACCACTACGTAAACCAGTAAACCAGTTCACCACCCACCAGTTCACCACCAACCAGTTCACCACCAACCAGTTCACCACCACCAGTTCACCACTACGGTAAACCAGTTCACCACCCACCAGTTCACCACCAACAGTTCACCACCAACCAGTTCACACGTCCACCAACCAGTTCACCACACTACCAGTTCACACCACAACCAGTTCACCACCAACCAGTTCACCACCAACCATTCACCAGGAACAGTTCATGTCTCCGAGCAGTTCCTGATGTTGGCTCTCCCTGTTCCCTGAGTTGGCTCTCCTGATTGATTGACTCTTCCTGATTGATTGACTCTTCCTGATTGATTGACTCTCATGATTGCTCCTGATTGATTGGCTCTCCCTGATTGATTGGCTCTTCCTGATTGATTGGCTCTTCCTGATTTTTGATTGGCTCTTCCTGATTGATTGGCTCGTTTCTGATTGGCTCTTCCTGATCGGTCCGGTTCTGCCCGTCAGGTCTGGCTCTGGACCGCTACACCCACTTCACCTCGCCGATCCGCCGCTACGCCGACATGGTGGTGCACCGGCTGCTGACGGCCGCGCTGGGGGCGGAGCCTGGCAAACCTCTGCCTGGCAACAGAGACATGGAGGAGCTGGCGGAGCACATCAACAGCCGGAACCGGGTGAGCCGGCGGCCGTTTGGGGCGGGGCGGGGCTTCCTGAATGTCGTCTGAGTCGTTGTCATGTCGACAGGCGGCCCAGCGAGCCCAGAACCTTTCCACCGGACTCTTCCAGTGCCTCTACTTCAAAGAGCGCGACCCGGAGACCGACCCGAGCTGCGTGGCCGACGCCATCATCTACGCCATCAGGGACAACGGCGTGCTGGTCTTCATTCCAGAGTAAGGAACCGGTCCGCTACAGGTCCTTTACTGGTCCTGGTCCTCTGTCTGTCCCTCCTGGTCCTGGTCCTCTACTGGACCTGGTCCTCTACTGGTCCTGGTCCTCTCCTGGTCCTGGTCCTCTATCTGGTCCTCTCCTGGTCCTGGTCCTCTACTGGTCCTGGTCCTCTACTGGTCCTCTCCCGGTCCTGGTCCTCTACTGGACCTGGACCTCTACTGGACCTGGTCCTCTACTGGTCGTTCTACTGGTCCTGGTCCTCTACTGGTCCTGGTCCTCTCCTGGTCCTGGTCCTCTACTGGTCCTGGTCCTCTACTGGTCCTCTCCTGGTCCTGGTCCTCTACTGGACCTGGACCTCTACTGGACCTGGTCCTCTACTGGTCGTCTCTGGACCTGGTCCTTTACTGGTCCTGGTCCTCTCCTGGTCCTGGTCACCTCTGAGTCCTCTCCTGGACCTGGTCCTCTCCTGGACCTGGTCCTCTCCTGGACCTGGTCCTCTCCTGGACCTGGTCCTCTACTGGTCCTGGTCCTCTACTGGACCTTATTTGTTATGCTACTACCAAACATTTGGTAGTAGCATAACAAATAAGCTAAATAATTGAAACCATTATTTAGCTTCAAGCTAACTAGTTAGCATACCAAATATTTAGCTTGCTAATTACTGTGATATTTATGAAGTAAGAGGGTGAAAACCCTTGTTTTACTTGCAGCAGGTTCTGAACAACTGATATTCCTTTAGACAGACTTTAAAACGGTGGCGCTGTGATCCAGGTGTGCTGCCGTTTCTACAGGTACGGAGTGAAGGGTCCCGTCTACCTGAGGAACAAGGAGGGCCTGGTGGTGTCGGCCGGACCCGACGGTACCTGTGAGTGGCAGAGCGGCTCCGTTCGCCGCCACCCGGACCGCATCACCACCCTGTCTGCCCGTGGCGGCGCCACCTTCAGGCTGTTTGACCACATCACGGTGAGCCTCCGTCTGGGCAGAGGCGCTACGCCGACCCAACAGCAGGGGGTCCTTCCAGGTTCTGACCAAACCCAGTTACAGCTCTGATGGTCCTGGAGCCAAAACACTTTCATCAACAAACAGAAGTTTGCTTCAAAGTTAGCCTGTTTCCATTAGCATCTTCACTTTGGAAATGGAAATTCGGTCGATTATCTCCAGTAGCAGTCAGTGTTGCAGCGACTCTGATTTCGGTCTGATTTTGGGTCTGAGGTTCGTCCAGGTTGTCGTATTTATAAGAAACATGATAAATACGACAAACGCCCAGCTCTACAGTTTTAATTCATTATTGTCGCAATAAATTCCAGTTAGTGACGTTTAAGCCCCACAAAATGTCCTTCCTGTCAGGATTGATGGTTTTAATATTTCCTCCAGTTGGTTCAGTAAATGTGAAACCATGGTTACCGCCAGCAGCTGAAGCTGATCAGTGCGTCTGGAGAAACGTTTCACACGTGGGAACGTTTCTCAGGAGCGGTTTGTCCGTTTGTAGGACTGTAATCGCTGTGACACCGTTACCCAAGAAACGATGTAATACTCATCATAATGAGCTACCCTGGGGTCAAAGGTCAAGACTTCAGACTAACCGTTTTTATACTCCAGACGGTCAGAACTCTCTCCGTTCCGTCTCCAGGTCCGGATCTCCGTCTTCTCCACTGGTTGCCACGCCGACACGCTGACCCTGCAGGTCATCAGCGAGCGGCCGCACCGCGGCCCGGCGCCGCAGCGGCCCGGCTCGCCGCCGCAGCGCAGCCGGCTGGTGCAGGAAGTGGTGCGGCTGGCCGGGGAGGCCCAGGAGAAGGCGGCGCGCCGACCCGAACTGTCCAAGGAGGAGCGGCGGTTCCGGCAGAGCAGAACCCCCAACCTGTACTCCCTGCTGGAGGAGATCCGGGAGCTGGCGCTGATGGACCCGGACGCCGCCGCCGCGCGGGCCGGCGCCGTGACGGCCTAGAGGACGGGTTCACCGTCAGAACACAAACTCTGACCCGGTTTCAGTAAAATCAACTGTTTATTAGAATCGGACATTTTTATATTAAAAGAACTCGAACACAGAACCGGCCCGTTTTGGTTCTTTCCCAGTAAAACAGAACCTGTTACAGTCCCGGACCAGAACAGAAACATCCAGATTCAGGCTCCAGCTCAGGAACCCGATTGGTTCTGGTAGAAGGTTCTGTTGCACAGGTCCAGTTTTTGACGCACCTCAGGGTTCGGAGCTTGGACTCCCTTCTTTCTCATCCTCAGCAGGAAGTTCTGCTGGTGGGTCGGGTTCAGGAACCTCAGGTGGAGGAGTCTTTGTGCTGCCGGACGGATCCGGGTCCAGATGTTCTCCTGGCTTCTGGTCCTGCTCAGCAGACCCATTGAGATCTGCTGTGAGGTCACTTCCTGTTGAGGGCGCCGGGTCAACCTGGGGCGCTGAGGGATCTGAGGAAACAGAGAAACTTCCAGAACCATCTGGTCGGCCGGGTTCTGAGCGCCCTCTAGTGGTTCTGGGCCGACCCGTCTCACCTGTCTGCTGCTGCCGGGCCAGGCGCCTCTCCAGCGCTCGCTGCCGGTTCTGCTCCATCCGCCGGCGCTGCTCCTCGGTCAGGGAGGGAGGAGCCGGAGCCGGGGTGGAGTGGACCGGACCAGGAGGACCGGTAGAGGAGGCCCGGCTGATGAACGGATCGGGATCCTGGAATCCAACCGGCAGATCCTCCGATCCTGGAAGCAGAGAAATCACCTCAGATCCAGAGTGCTGCTAATTAGCTATGAAGCTAATTAGCTGTGATGCTAATTATGGTGGTAATTAGCTATGGTGGTAATTAGCTGCAATGCTAATTAGCTATTGTGCTAATTAGCTATGGTGTTAATTAGTTATGATGCTAATTTGCTATGGTGCTAATTAGCTGCGATGCTAATTATAAATTAAAATAATTCATATTATTCACTGAGTTTATCCATTTCCGGCTCATGAGCTACATGTAGTTTAACCTCCAACCACTAGAGGTCATCCAAGCCCTTCAAATAGCAACATTATGAGGCGAAGCAGATGCATCAACCAAAGTTTGTAATATTTATGCATCTCCTGTGACGGAGGAAGAAGCTAATTAGCTTCACTAGTCCGTCAGGGGTTAAAGGTCAAAGGTCATTTAAAATTGGCTGTTTTTTGTTATATAAAACAGACATTATGGGAAAAGTGTGGACACTTTTCAAATCAGTGAAGGTCCAGTCCGTCTCACCCGGTTGATCCATGAAGTCTTCGTCTGTGAGGGGCAAGTCCAGCCGGATCCGTTTGAGGCAGGTCTGTGGCGGAGAGGAGGAACCCGTCAGAACCCATTAGAACCCGTCAGAACCCATTAGAACCCGTCAGAACCATCAGAACCGTCAGAACCCGTCAGAACCCGTCAGAACCCATCAGAACCCATTAGAACCCGTCAGAACCCGTTAGAACCCGTTAGAACCCGTCAGAACCCATTAGAACCCGTCAGAACCCATTAGAACCCGTCAGAACCCTTTCAGAACCCGTTAGAACCCGTCAGAACCCGTCAGAACCCATCAGAACCCATTAGAACCCGTCAGAACCCGTTAGAACCCGTTAGAACCCGTCAGAACCCATTAGAACCCGTCAGAACCCATTAGAACCCGTCAGAACCCATTAGAACCCGTTGAACCGTCAGAACCCTCAGAACCCGTTAGAACCCGTCAGAACCCATTAGACCCGTCAGAACCCATTAGAACCCGTCAGAACCCATTAGAACCCGTCAGAACCCATTAGAAACCGTCAGAACCCATTAGAACCGTCAGAACCCATTAGAACCCGTCAGAACCCATTAGAACCCGTCAGAACCCGTTAGAACCCGTCAGAACCCATTAGAACCCGTCAGAACCCATTAGAACCCGTCAGAACCCATTAGAACCCGTCAGAACCCATTAGAACCCGTCAGAACCCGTTAGAACCCGTCAGAACCCGTCAGAACCCATTAGAACCCATTAGAACCCGTCAGAACCGATCAGAACCTGTCAGAACCCATTAGAACCCGTCAGAACCCATTAGAACCCGTCAGAACCCGTTAGAACCCGTCAGAACCCATCAGAACCCATTAGAACCCGTCAGAACCCATTAGAACCCGTCAGAACCCATTAGGACCCGTCAGAAACCATTAGAACCCGTCAGAACCCGTTAGAACCCATCAGAACCCATTAGAACCCGTCAGAACCCGTCAGAACCCATTAGAACCCGTCAGAACCCATTAGAACCCGTCAGAACCCGTTAGAACCCGTCAGAACCCATTAGAACCCGTCAGAACCCATTAGAACCCGTCAGAACCCGTTAGAACCCATCAGAACCCATTAGAACCCGTCAGAACCAGTCAGAACCCATTAGAACCCGTCAGAACCAGTCAGAACCCATTAGAACCCGTCAGAACCGATCAGAACCCATCAGAACCCGTTAGAACCCATCAGAACCCATTAGAACCCGTCAGAACCAGTCAGAACCCATTAGAACCCGTCAGAACCGATCAGAACCCATCAGAACCCTTAGAACCCATAGAACCCACCATGGACCTCCTTCTTGGCGCCGAGCTTCTCCACCTTGTCGATAAAATCCTCAAACTGCAGTTTGGGGAAGAGCCGGTGGGCCCAGTTCTCCATCTGGTGCAGGAGCAGCTGCAGGTTCTCCGCCTGGCCGGTCCAGAAGCCCAGCAGAACCAAAGAGGATCCAATTAAACACACGATCAGAAGAACAAAACCTTTTATAGACGAGACATTTTAGATCCAACAGCTGGATGTGGAGAGTTTTAAAGCGCCGGCGTTGTGTATTTTATAATAATTACGCTTTAACTGTCACCTTCAACCCTTATAGAAATGTTACTTTGTAATTTAGCGGCTTGAAATTGGGCCTCTGTCTCTTTAAGAAGCGCCTGCTCTTCCTGAAGCTCCGCCTCCAGGAAGTTGTCCCAACATGGCTCCTCTATTAACCCTTTAACGACCAGTGTCGTTCTGAGCAGCAGCTGGTTGCTAATTGCTGCTGGCTAGTCTGGGGGAGGAGCTAGGCCTCGGAGGCGGGGCTAGGCCCACCAGGCGTTTTGTAACTGAATGGTTGCCATGGAGATTAAAGGACTCCTCAAACATGACAGAATCAAAGCAACACTCGGGTTTGTCTCTGAAGGAAAAACTTTACAACACGACTGAAAGAGCAAAACGTCTGTTTTCCACGATACCGGCCCTTTAAGATGTTTACTTTTTTAGCTCAATGATGATGGCTAACCAAACCTCGTTTCTCACCTCGTGACCTTTGCCCTTAAAGCGAGTGTCAGTGAACAAGGTCCGCAGAGCCGGCAGTCCTCTGGCTGAAATGAGCCTGAGAGGAAACGACACGATGAGCGTCTGGATTAACCAGCGGAGGAAAACGACCCGTTATGAAGACGGGAACCTCTGGGAGTCCAGCTTCGGCTGCGGCCTCTTCACTCCTTTCCTCTTGGCGGCCGGAACGTCGGCCAGCTTGGACGCCTCGCCTTCCCCGGCTGCAGGACGACGACAGACAGGAGGCCGTCATCGTCTCGTTTACCTCAGCTGACGTTCAGAAACGAACTCTCACCTTCGCCAAACGGGTCGTCCTGCGACTGAGCCGCTCCGGGGGACGGAGGGGGAGGAAGAGGAGGGAACGCTTCGTCCTCCAGGTTGGACAAGTCGCTCATCCCGTCGTCCTGTTGCTCATCCATGGCGACTGGATGATGAGAGAAAACGAGTGTCTGTCATCAGCTTTAAGATTTAAACGGCTGAATATTTATGGCTTTGAATCAGGTTTTTATGATCAATCCCAGTATTAAGAACCATCTGGAATAAATATGACGCAAAGATACCAAGTCGAGTAAACATCTGACCTGTTGGATGGATGAGATGTTTCAGTGATGAAATACAGATGAATATGGAATCTGTGTCTCCAGTTTCATTAATATAATTTACAAACTTTTAATGTTTCACATGTTTAAATATTTCATTATTCATTTATCTGTTTGTTCTTTATTTTATACTATTTGTGCATCGTTTATTGATTTTAATATTCTTTATAACCTCCACAAAAATAGTTTGGTACATTTATTTATTGTATTTTTTTATTTTATATAATTTATTTTTTATATGCTTTGTTTATATATTATTTCTTTTGAATCTTTGAAACTAAATAAAGAAACTAAATAAAGATTCCAAATGTTTATTTCTATATTTCATACTTTTATTCAATATATTTTATCTATATTATTTTATTTTGTAGTCTAATTTTATGGGGTTATTTTTAGAATATTTTATTTGATTGTGTTGTATTTGTTGCTGCCTTAAAACATTGTTTTTAAATCTCCAGAGGGATATATCTCGCTAAAATCTCGGTTAAATGAAAATAATATGATTCATCTTTTATTTTATTGTCACCTTATGCGCTTCAGTTATTTTATTATTTTTCAAATATCTCCTGGTTTCAACCAGAGAAAACCTGTTCAAACTAGTTTTTACACTGTAGTTCCCTTCCTTCACTGTAGAGGGCGGTAATACGCCGCTGGAGAATCTCCAGAAGAAGTAACAATGAAGGCGGTAAACACACAAAAATAGACGGCAAAACAAAAAGACTAACGTGTTAACCGGACCCAGAACCAATATTTGGGTTAGTTCCGATAACTCGTCTCAATACAGAAGACAGGAAGTTGTTAAAAGTCTTCTTTGTTTGGCTGCTGAACCGAACGGGACAGTAATTTAGACACAAAATGCGGATAAATGAGCTGAAATAAAGACCAGCGGCGGCCCGAGAAGATCTGAAACTAATAAAACTTTCAGTCTTGACCCGGAGAAGAGCCTTGAGACAACCAAAACTCTGAAATGAAACTTTAATGTACCTTTTGATGAGCTGCAGCGCCAGAGAACCGGAGGACCCGCCACTGACGCGCCTTCTTCTTCTTCTGCAGTTGCGACACCTCGGAGCTGCTGCCGCCCGCTGGATTCATCGGGTTTTACATGCCAGGACAGGAAATGAATCCCAGCATAATGAACGCGGTTACCAGTTAGTTAAAAGTTACCAGGCTCTCCAATTAATTAAAAATAACATCAGGCTCAGAGTTCATTCAGTCACGGTTTATTTTTCTTGTCCTACAGACTGCTGAATTTCTCCACATCAGGTTGGATTTAATCATTCTGCTGATAAATTTTAGGACATTTTTATTATGTCAGGTTTAAAACCTGCAGGGGAATATTTGTTTTTTCATGAGTGAATCTGTTTCATTTTTTTTCTTTTCACCGAGTGAAAAATAAGCGTTTATTACACTATGGGAACCATCCAACGCTCCTACTGCAGAGGAGTTCATGAACCTGGTCAATGAGCTGTTTGATGAGAAATAAATAAAATCTACATACGACACAAACTCTCTAAATATTCCTGATTTATTATGCACATTTAAACCACTTTATTGTTGTATCAAATTTAGAAATACAGCTGGTAATAAAAGCTTAAATATGATGAAACTCATGGTTATTGGTTCCAGTCAGAAACAGTTTGAACAGTTCAGTTCAATCTTGGTTCAACAGTAAACCAGGCTTACTAGTCACGTATTGATTAATAATCACATTCTTCTGGTTCTGCCTGTTTATCGGTGACCCGACTGGAACAGAACGGCAGGGCGGTCAACAGGTAGACTCGCTGTGATTGGTTCCTGCTGAGCTCTGCTTCCATGGAAACAGATGAGGCGACCTGGACCTGGACTCAGAGGCGCCGGCGCAGCAGAAACATGAAGAACACGGCGCTGACGAGGATGCAGAGCGTGGAGACGGTGGGGACAACAATCTCTGTGACCATCTCCATGTGGCCGATCAGAGGATCTGCAACCAGCAACGGAGAAAACACTCAAACACCGAACCGCAGAAAACAAACAACACTGACGTTTTTACTCGAGTAAAAGTGCCTGTTTTTAAAAAGACTTAAAGTATTGAAAGTTAAAGTGCTGTTCTGTAATGCAATGATGTAGAATGTTATGTGTCTCTACTGTATATTTCGGTTGAAAAGACGGCCTTATAGGTTATAGGTTAATATCATTAAATTTACAGTACATGTATTTAATTAACTATAACATTTCTGTATTACAAATGAACTAAAACATATTCTAGCTGTTTCAACTGTTTGAGAGTTAATCAAATATTAACAACATTTCATGTCGAAACATAAAAATCATGCTTCAGTCATCAAAACACCCACCTGGTTCCCTCATCAACCAAGCACTGGTTAATTGATTGTCTGGACCTTAATTGGACTATTCCTTAGTTATCTCCCCTCAACCTGACTCGTGTTCTCGCTCACTTTCTGCTCTGTGTCCAAAACAGCCAACCGTCAGTTACTGTCGCCTAGCAACCTTGTCTCCCCCAAAACCCTCTTTAAATCAAATCCTCGGTCAAAAGGCGACAAACAACTCAGACCAAATGAGGAAACAACATCATGAAAAACAAACAACAAAACAAAAAGAATAAAGTCATTTACATGCTGTTCTGCCATTTTCATGAACAATATGTGTTTCCTCTCTGTGACAGTTTACACTTGGACTTGTGACATTTAAATGCCATTAATCAAAATAAGAAAAAGGATGATGAAGTTTTTATTTAGCACATTCTGCCTAAACAGGGGCAGCTGGTACTGATCCTTTCCACTGACATTTGTCATCAACTCCACAGCTGAATAAATATCGTAGATTCAACCTCGTAATGGAGTCGATATTTCAGTTTCCTGAAACTAGAGTCCATTTTTAACTGGTTAACTCTGATAAGTCATTGATTTCGAATCAATAAAAGCAAAAAAAAAAGCAATGTGACATAAATGTAAGGTATAATTTTTACATTGTAGATTAAATCTGTTTAAAGATTGAATCTGCTTCCTTGAACAGGTTAGGATGGATCTGTGGGCTACAAACATGTTCATTACTCTTAGTACAAATTCATTCTCAGATAATGAGCTTTTAGTCTGATCAGTTTTATTGTCTCTGTCACTTTAAATCCACTAATATTCTGCTGGCCACGCCCCCAACTCAACTTTTACACTCCCAGTGAAACAGACACACAGTTACTCAACTGTATGTCTATGAAAAGCAGAAGTGGAGCCTCCTGTACAACCAACCACAATACAATAAGTGGCTTCTGGATGGTGAATCAACAATAAAACACTTGTGTTTTCCAGCAGCCATTGAGAGAAAGAGAAAAAACTAGCTGACCAAACTTACCGGAGCAATTCTTCGGTTGAAAGTAACGGGGCGGAATTCTGCTCAGGTTGCTAGGTAACGGGGTGGAATTCTGCCCAGGTTGCTAGGTAACGGGGCGGAATTCTGCTCGGGTTGTTAGGTAACGGGGCGGAACTCTGCTCGGGTTGCTAGGTAACGGGGCGGAACTCTGCTCGGGTTGCTAGGTAATGGGGCGGAATTCTGCTCAGGTTGCTAGGTAACGGGACGGAACTCTGCTCAGGTTGCCAGGTAACGGGGCGGAACTCTGCTCGGGTTGCTAGGTAACGGGGCGGAATTCTGCTCAGGTTGCTAGGTAACGGGGCGGAATTCTGCTCGGGTTGTTAGGTAACGGGGCGGAACTCTGCTCGGGTTGCTAGGTATCGGGGCAGAACTCTGCTCGGGTTGCTAGGTAATGGGGCGGAATTCTGCTCAGGTTGCTAGGTAACGGGACGGAACTCTGCTCAGGTTGCCAGGTAACGGGGCGGAACTCTGCTCGGGTTGCTAGGTAACAGGGCGGAATTCTGCTCAGGTTGCTAGGTAACGGGGCGGAATTCTGCTCGGGTTGTAGGTAACGGGGCGGAACCTGCTGGTTGCAGTACGGCGGAACTCTGCTGGGTTGCCAGGAACGGCGGAATCTGCTCGGTTGCTAGGACGGGGCGGATTCTGCTCGTGTTAGGTACGGCGCACGCTGATTATTCAACAATTACATTCTGGAGTTTTGAAACGGCTCAAACACCAAGAAAGATGAACTTATTGCCTAAAAATGCCTGGGTGGTTTTTAAGAGGCTGCTTTCAGAAGCAGTAGAAACCCAAACGGAAATACAAACACAGGTAAAATTAGAGTTTTACACAACAGGTTCCCTTTAATTAAAGAAGACTTATTTACTTAATTACATTTTCAATGTACATAATTAATCACATTAAGGAAGAACTTTTACTTTGCTACTTTAATACATCCCACCAATCAGAACCTCCCCAAGCAGGAAGTGTTTGATTCCTGCATGCTCTGGATCTACTGGGCCTTTCATGCCTCTGACCTGCAGCCAGCAGCTGGTTGCTGGACGAACACATCTCCACAGCCCTCCTCTTCCAGCTGTCCACCTGCAGACACCAAGCAGAGAACCAGAGTCAGCAGCTGCTTCTGGACCCGGCGGCGCTGCTGGGCCTCACCTCTCTCTGGCTGGGGAAGCCGTTAGAGCTGATGATGCGTTTGTAGAACTGGACCGAAGCCTTTGGGAAGCGAGGTTTGTTCTTGTTCCTGAAGTCCACGAAGTAGAGTCCGAAGCGCTCCGAGAAGCCTTCGTCCCACTCGAAGCCGTCCAGCAGAGACCAGGCGGTGTAGCCCTTCACGTTGACGCCGTCTCTAACAGCTGAGGGTCCAAACAGAGACAGGCGGTGAGGCGGCCCGAACCGCTTCCTGGTCCACACGGAGGAGAAGCGTCACCTTTCAACAGCTCGTCGATGTATTCCCTGAAGTACTGCATCCTCCAGTCATCACACAGGTCGGGGCACAGCATCTTCTCCGAGACGCCGTTCTCCGTCACGTAGATCATCGGGTTTCCGTACTGGGTCTATTCAGGGTGAGATTAAGGGTTAGATCTACCCACCCAGAACCACAGAACCTCCTGATCCGGTTTTTCTTTCCTGACAGATGATCATCCTGCAGATTCTAATGTTCCTTTAAGAATTTACAATATGCTGGTTAGAAGAAACAGATGATGTTGTTGCTTCACCTTCACAAAGTTCAACAATCTCCGGAACCCCCAGGGAACCGAGTAGAGCCACTCAGAACCGGGGTCGGGCCACTTTGGGTCCACCAGCTCCGCCAGGTCCCGATCTGCGAAGTAACTGTCCCCGAAGCCGGACGGGTAGTTCTTCTGGGTGACGTAGCGGGTGGTGTAATGTCCGAGGCCCAGGAAGTCGACGGTTCCTCGGATGAAGCTGTTCTCCTGAGGCGAGAAGACGGGCAGCCGCGACGCGCCGAGTCCCTGCTGGCCGCTCTTCCTGCCTGGACATCCAGAAGGACATCAGGGATGATCCAGGGTTTCTATGTCCAACTGTTTAACTTTGGCACCGAAAAATAATCTGATTCCTGCTGCAGACGCCGAATGAATCGGACCTTCAAGACCATCAGAGGAATTTATGCTCAAACCGTCCAAACCTTTGTTAACCCTTGTGTGTGTGAGGACTGGGGCAAATGAAGAGGACTGGGGCAAACGTGGAGGACTGGGGCAAACGTGGAGGACTGGGGCAAACGAAGAGGACTGGGGCAAATGAAGAGGACTGGGGCAAACGAAGAGGATGTAGAGGACTGGAGCAAACGTAGAGGACTGGGGCAAGTGAAGAGGACTGGGGCAAACATAGAGGACTGAGGCAAACGTAGAGGACTGAGGCAAACGAAGAGGACTGAGGCAAACGAAGAGGACTGGGGCAAACGAAGAAGACTGGGGCAAACGAAGAGGACTGGGGCAAACGAAGAGGATGTAGAGGACTGGGGCAAACGTAGAGGACTGGGGCAAACGAAGAGGACTGGGGCAAACGAAGAGGATGTAGAGGACTGGGGCAAACGAAGAGGACTGGGGCAAACGAAGAGGATGTAGAGGACTGGAGCAAACGTGGAGGACTGGGGCAAGTGAAGAGGACTGGGGCAAACATAGAGGACTGAGGCAAACGTAGAGGACTGAGGCAAACGAAGAGGACTGAGGCAAACGAAGAGGACTGGGGCAAACGATGAAGACTGGGGCAAACGAAGAGGACTGGGGCAAACGAAGAGGATGTAGAGGACTGGGGCAAACGTAGAGGACTGGGGCAAGTGAAGAGGACTGGGGCAAACATAGAGGACTGAGGCAAACGTAGAGGACTGAGGCAAACGAAGAGGACTGAGGCAAACGAAGAGGACTGGGGCAAACGAAGAGGACTGGGGCAAACGAAGAGGATGGGCAGAGGACTGGCAAAGTAGAGGACTGGGGCAAACGTGAAGAGGACTGGGGCAAGTGAAGAGGACTGGGGCAAACATAGAGGACTGAGGCAAACGTAGAGGACTGAGGCAAACGAAGAGGACTGGGGCAAACGAAGAAGACTGGGGCAAACGAAGAGGACTGGGGCAAACGAAGAGGATGTAGAGGACTGGGGCAAACGTAGAGGACTGGGGCAAGTGAAGAGGACTGGGGCAAACATAGAGGACTGAGGCAAACATAGAGGGATGAGGCAAACGAAAGAAGACTGGGGCAAACGAAGAGGATGTAGAGGACTGGGGCAAACGAAGAAGACTGGGGCAAACATAGAGGACTGGAGGCAAACGAAGAGGACTGGGGCAAACAAAGAAGACTGGGGCAAACAAAGAAGACTGGGGCAAACGAAGAAGACTGGGTCAAACGTGGAGGACTGGGGCAAACGAAGAAGAACTGGGGAAAACATAGAGGACTGGGGCAAACGAAGAGGACTGGGGCAAACAAAGAAGACTGGGGCAAACGAAGAGGACTGGGGCAAACGAAGAAGACTGGGCAAACATAGAGGACTGAGGCAAACGAAGAAGACTTGGGCAAACAAAGAAGACTGGGGCAAACGAAGAGACTGGGGCAAACGTGAGGACTGGGGCAAACATAGAGGATGGGGCAAACGAAGAGGATGTAGAGGACTGGGGCAAACGTAAGAGGACTGGGGCAAACGTGGAGGACTGGGGCAAACGTGGAGGACTGGGGCAAACGTAGAGGACTGGGGAAAACGAAGAGGATGAGAGGACTGGGGCAAACGAAGAAGACTGGGGCAAACATAGAGGACTGAGGCAAACGAAGAGGACTGGGGCAAACAAAGAAGACTGGGGCAAACGAAGAGGACTGGGGCAAACGAAGAGACTGGGGCAAACAGAGACTGGGGCAAATCGAGGAGGACTGGGGCAAACGTAGAGGACTGGGGCAAACGTGAGGACTGGGGAAAACGAAGAGGACTGGGGCAAACGTAGAGGACTGGGGAAAACGAAGAGGATGTAGAGGACTGGGGCAAACGAAGAAGACTGGGGCAAACATAGAGGACTGAGGCAAACGAAGAGGACTGGGGCAAACAAAGAAGACTGGGGCAAACGAAGAGGACTGGGGCAAACGAAGAAGACTGGGGCAAACAAAGAAGACTGGGGCAAACGTGGAGGACTGGGGCAAACGTAGAGGACTGGGGCAAACGTAGAGGACTGGGGAAAACGAAGAGGACTGGGGCAAACGTAGAGGACTGAGGCAAACGAAGAGGACTGGGGCAAACATAGAGGACTGGGGCAAATGTGGAGGACTGGGGCAAACGAAGAGGACTGGGGCAAACATAGAGGACTGGGGCAAACGTGGAGGACTGAGGCAAACGTGGGGGACTGTGGCAAACAAAAAGGATGTAGAGGACTGGGGCAAACGAAGAGGATTGGGGCAAGTGAAGAGGACTGGGGCAAACATAGAGGACTGGGGCAAACATAGAGGACTGGGGCAAACATGGAGGACTGGGGCAAACGTGGAGGACTGAGGCAAACGTGGAGGACTGTGGCAAACAAAAAGGATGTAGAGGACTGGGGCAAACGAAGAAGACTGGGGCAAACATAGAGGACTTGGGCAAACGAAGAAGACTGGGGCAAACGTAGAGGACTGGGGCAAACGTAGAGGACTGGGACAAACGAAGAGGATGTAGAGGACTGGGGCAAACGTAGAGGATTGGGGCAAGTGAAGAGGACTGGGGCAAACATAGAGGACTGGGGCAAACATAGAGGACTGGGGCAACGAAGAGGACTGGGACAAATGTGGAGGACTGGGGCAAACATAGAGGACTGGGGCAAAACATAGAGGACTGGGGCAAACATAGAGGACTGGGGTAAACATAGAGGACTGGGGCAAACATAGAGGACTGGGGCAAACGTAGAGGACTGGGGCAAACATAGAGGACTGGGACAAATGTGGAGGACTGAGGCAAACGTAGAGGAGCGTGTCGGTACCGATGTACTCCTTCATGACCGCCGGGTAGTCTCCATGGAAGAGCGGCGTGGCGAACCAGCCCAGGTAGAAGTGGATGTAGCGTTCTGCTGCGTCGACGTCCCGCTGGTTGGACACGTCCACCGGTTCGCCCCAGTCAGCAGTCAGGGAGATCCCGATCAGACCTGGGCCGAGCTGGAAACCAGTTAGCTACTGACCAGAACCCCAGAGCCGAACCGTCGGGTCGGTTTGCTCTGTCACCTTTCTGCTTGCTTCTCCACTTCATGTCGTAGGTGTGCCACACCGTAGCGTGGGCCTGGAAACAGAGACGAGCGTCAGCAGGAAGTTCCTACAGCTACTACTAAAAAGTAAAACAAAGATGCTTTCAACATGTTTGACTAGGAAACGTTCAGATCAAATCATTTCTGCTGAACCTAAAGGTTGAACACCGAATCTGAAACACTCATGTGAGGAGGAGGCAACTCCACATTCAGTAGAAACAGATGTTAACAAGTCACTTTTCCAAGTTGGAGTCAAGTTTCAAGCCATTCTGTCACGATCCGTGTTTCTGTGTGTTATTTTTGAGTTTTCTGTGTGATCCTGTTCCCTGTGAGTCTCTGTCGTTGATTGTCTCCCAGGTGTCTCGTTCCCTTGATTACCCCGTGTGTATTTAGTCTCACCTGTTGTCTGTCGGGTCCTTGTCGGTCAAATGTCAGTTACTCTCCAGTAGAACTGTTAAGTGCTGGTCAGCTTAGCTCTTGTTTTCAGTCTCTAGTTATCAGTTGCTACCGGTATTAGCTGTGTGCTACTTTCTGCCGTGCTGCCTGTTTTTGGACTGCAGAGCACCATCATTAAATTCTTCACTTTCATCAACATCCTGGGTCTGCCTGCGTTTCTCCTCACCACCTCAAACCCCCACCTCATGACACATTCAGGGCCAAGTAGTTCATTCAAAGTTCAAGTCAAACCTCAAGTTCAAGTCAAGCCAAATTATTGAGAGCCAAGTCAAAACTCAAGTCCAGGTTGAATCTGAATCTTGTTTTAGCGAATTCAGAGCGACTCGGTTTGGAGTCTGAACTCCAAACTGACAGGAAAATGATCAAACCCTGACGGAGTTTGAAACTCAAAGCTTTTCTTCAGTCTTTCGTCGTGTCGGATCAGAACCAGATCCTGATGTAACGGCTGAACCTCCAGGCTGAACCCTCGGCGCTGCGTTCAGCGTCGTAACGGATCCAGATCTGGACCCAGACTGACCTTGATGATGTGGTGAGCCGCTTTGTAAGCCCCGCTGCCCCTCGTCCTCAGTCCTGGGGCGTGCTCCCCGGTTTCGTATCCTTCCACGGAAATGGACTGAAAAGAAGCAGAGCCGTCTGTGAGATCCCAGGCCAGACGCTCCCACGGTCAGCGAACGCACCATCCACTCACCCAGGGGTTGTTGAAGGTGATCCAGTGCTTCACTCTGTTCCCAAAACGTTCAAAACACAAGTTGGCGAATTCGTTGAAGTAGCCGACCATGCTGGCGTTCTGCCAGCCGCCATATTTCTCCTGCAGCACCTGCGGGAACGCCGACATCCTGGTCATGGCTCCGCCCACGCCGACGCGTCTGACAGGAGGGAGGAACTCACCTGAGGTAGATCCCAGTGGTACAGAGTGACCACAGGCGTGATCTTACTGTCCAGGAGCAAATCGATCAGCTCGCTGTAATACCTGATTCCTTTCTCGTTGACGTGCTCACCTGCAGGAAGTTGCATCATCAGGCATTTAAACGTTACTACAGGAATACAGGGCAGTTTCATGTCCGAAAACAAACAAACGCATCCAAAAACAAGAAAAATGTGAAAATATTTCTGGAATATTCTCCAATCAGCAGACAGTGACAACAGGTGAAGCTGTCCTGTCTGAGTTCTGCTTGATTCTCCAGTTCATGATCCTCCAAACTGATCAGAGAGACAAACACACCTTCCCAGTAGGACAAGGTGGTGGCAGCATCATGCTCTGGGACAGGGAAGCTGGATGGAAGGAAACCCTGGAGGGTGCAGAAGAGCTGAAGGTTCACCTTCCAACAGGACAACCGGTCTGAACACAGTCTGAACAGGTATTATGGGATGGTTCAGATCAAAGCAGAGTCAGGGGTTAAAATGGCCTAGTCAAAGTACAGACCTAAATTAAACTGAGAAGCTGGTAGTGAAATACCTACAGATCTACCTGCAGCCAGAGGTGGATATAAATGCCCACCACACTTTTCAGATTGGGCTGAATTCACACCAGGAAAGTCCTTTGGCCCAGAAACATTCGCTTCATTGTTTTCTTTTGTGCTTTTTTTTTTTACAAGTGGACTATATTTGTAAACAAAGCCATGACAATCTTTGCTCCCATTGGATAGAAAAGATGTGGGGGCGGGACAAAGGACAGACCAGGAAGTGAACAAAAATGGAAATCTTTCTGCTGCATCTGAGTTTTCATTCATCACCTTCAACTGCCACCATGATGATTGGAGAAGTTTTGGTTCGTAAAACGTCTTAAATGTCTTAAATGGTTGGATTTTCATGTTAAAGTGGCCAAACTGGGTTTTTACTTCTCAAGCCGCTGGGTAAAATCCTGGGCCAGGAAACAGAGAAGCGATAATGACTCAGCTTCATCTCCTTCATCAGGTTAATGTCGTCCTAAAAGACGAAAACAGACAAAAACATCATTTCTCATAGATTCTCTGATCCAAATCAAACCAAGAATGTTTTCAAGCTGCTTTCAAAGTTTTGTTTCTGTTCTGGATGACATAATGAGAAAATCAGCTGCATTTCTGTATTTACATCCATTTCTGCTTCATCTGGCCTTCCTCTGATTACGGCTCTGTTTCCTGTTCCTTTTGGTTTTTCTCTTTGTGTTTTGAAGGTCGTATCGTTCTTGGACCTGCAGCGTTTTGTGTTGATCAGAGTAACGTTTTCATTCGACATGAAGAACTGACTCAACATCTGAAAACTGAACTATCCATCCATTTTCTAACACCCTGATCCCTCAGTGGGTCAGGAGGAGCTGCTGCCTCTACAGGTAACGTTCAGGGTGAAGGGGGGGTCACCTGGACGGGTCACCAGGTCACCTGGACGGGTCACCTGGACGGGTCACCAGTCTGTTGCAGGGCAACACAGACACACAACCATGCAGACACACACACTCACACCCAGGGACAATTTGGAGAGGCCAATTAACTAACAGTCATGTTTTTGGACTGTGGGAGGAAACCGGAGTACCCAGAGAAAAACCCACCATGCACAGGGAGAACATGCAAACTCCATGCAGAAAGACCAGGAATTGAACCCAGAACCTTCTTGCTGCAAGGCAGCAGCTCTACCCACTGAGCCACTGTGCAGCCTAAACTGAACTAATGCTGCATAACTCATAAATAATAATAAGAAACATTTGGAGAATCCACCTTGAACTTGTAGTAGCCTTCACATGAAGAGTCTCCCGTTTCATTGGAGGAGATTTTTCCTTTTTTATGAGCGAACACGTCCCAGATGCTCATTCCTTTCCCGTCTGTATTCCAGGCTCCTTCCGTCTGATAGGCTGAGCTGCCGACGCCCCAGGAGAAACCTGCAGGTTTCAGAAGTCATCAAAAATAACAGCAACAGGGTTAGAGCTCCAAATAAAACGGGTTAAACTTCAGCTGTCAGAGAAAACCAAATAAATGTTCTGGTCCGGGTTCACGACCCCGAAGAGCTGACTCATCTGTTCCTGTTCTGGTTCCTGGAACTGAATTAAATATAAATGAATCCAGACGCACACAGAGGTCTAAGTCTGATTTAGTCCAAAGGTTTAATCAAGAAAGACCAAATATCTGAGAAATGATTAGGATATTTTCTTTTCTCGGCTGATGAAGATGGACATCAGGGAGAAAATGTTACCAACACCATGAAAAATATTCAGCAGAACTCAAAGTATTCATCTTTTTATAGCTAAGCTTTTATAATCAGTAGAAACACGTTGATCAAGAGATTTTTACTGGAAAACCAACTTTGCTGAAGCTTTTATTTCATTAAACTCGACTAAACACAGAAATCGTTTTTAAACCAAGTTACTCTAATCCTGTTCTAATGCTGAGAACAAATTTCTTCAATCAAATCCAAAATAATTTGAAAACCAGATGAATGTTTTCATACAGAAAGTGTGTAAAATCATTTTTAAATCTAAACAAAATTAGATTTGTATATAAAAAAATACAATTACTGTATATTTATTTTCTTTCTTTCTTTTTTAAATTTCAGTCTGTTAGAACTTCTGATATTGGCCAATCTGACCAAAAGTTTGGACACCCTGATCTAATGAAACACTAAATGAAACAAAGATGCTACAATAACAGAAGCTGCTGTGATAAATGGTCCCAGAGGTTATTGTGATAAACAATAATTTTGTTGTTTTGAGACCATTTTCAAGTAATATTGTGATAATAACTAACTCATTCTCAAAGACTCTTGAGATTATAATAAACTGGAACTGGAAGAGATTTTAAATGTGAAATTAATACAGAATCAACAAATAAAATGAATGATGAAGACCAAAGAACCAGACTGAAAACTTTGAGTTCAGAAAAACCAATAAATCCTGCAAATGGACATTATTGAGCTGGTTTTCATTTATTACGTGATTAATTAATTAATTTTCCGTTCAGAAATGACTTGTGTCTCTCCGTCCTGCCGGTCCGTACCAGTTGGGAATGTGCCGTAGTAGAAAGAGGTCTTCTCATTCTGGGTCCAGTCAAAGTCTCCACCAGCTGAGACGCACAGCGCCAGAAGACAGATTCCTGTCCGCAGCATCGTCCCGGTTCGCGTCCTTCACACCTGCAGGACGGGCGACACGCAGCCGGACTTTATCACCGCCAGCCAAACTGCCAGAGAGGCCAGAAGAAGAAGGACCAATGCCCTGATGTGTGTCGCCACGGCAACAGCAGATTCATCTGGGACAAACTGGGACAGGAAGTGGGACGGTTTGTCCAACAGAGACATTTCACGCGGGAAATGAAGGAGTGTGTGTTGGGTTTGAGGTGCTGCCTGAGTCTGAACACACACACACACACACACACACACACACACACATGTCTGACCTGCTGTGCTCGTCTCGTCCGTCTCCGGGACGCTGGACGAGTCCTGAAGCTTCTGGTTCTCCGCCAGCGCAACAAAAATACAACAGAGTGAAACATCCAGGGAGTTTTACACTATTCACCACACACACACACAGAGACACACACACCACAGAGACACACACACAGAGACACACACACACAGAGACACACACACAGAGACACACACCACAGAGACACACACACACAGACACACACACACAGAGACACACACCACAGAGACACACACACAGAGACACACACACACAGAGACACACACCACAGAGACACACACACACAGAGACACACACACAGAGACACACACACACAGAGACACACACACACAGAGACACACACACACAGAGACACACACACAACAGAGACACACACACACAAGAGACACACACACAGAGACACACACACACAGAGACACACACACACACAACACACACACAGAGCACACACACAGAGACACACACACAGAGACACACACACACAGAGACACACAGAGACACACACCCCAGAGACACACACACAGAGACACACACACAGAGACACACACACACAGAGACACACACACAGAGACACACACACACAGAGACACACACACAGAGACACACACACACAGAGACACACACACAGAGACACACACACGAGACACACACACACAGAGACAACACACACACACAGAGACACACACACAGAGACACACACACAGAGACACACACACAGAGACACACAGAGACACACACAACACACACACACACAGAGACACACACACACACACACAGAGACACACACACAACAGGACACACACACAGAGACACACAGAGACACACACACAAGAGACACACACACAGAGACACACACACACAGAGACACAACACACACAGAGACACACACACACAGAGCACACACACACAGAGACACACACACACAGAGACACACACACACACACAGAGACACACACACAAGAGACACACACACACACAGAGACACACACACAGAGACACACACACACAGAGACACACACACACAGAGACACACACACACAGAGACACACACACAGAGACACACACACACAGAGACACACACACACACAGAGACACACACACAGAGACACACACAAGAGACACACACACACGAGACAAAACACCACAGAGACACACACACACAGAGACACACACACACAGAGACACACACACAGAGACACACAAGACACACACACACAGAGACACACACACAGAGACACACACACACACAGACACACACACAACACACCACAGACCACACACACACACACACAGAGACACACCACAACCACACACACAGAGACACACACACAGAGACACACACACACAGAGACACACGACACACAGAGACACACACACAGAGACACACAGAGACACACACACACAGAGACACACACACACACAGAACACAACACACAGAGACACACAAAAGAGACACACACACTCCCTCTGAATGGTGCGGCATGGGGAACCAGCAGAGTGTGACAGTAAATCTGCTGGACAAACACATCTGATGGAGAATGGAGGGATTTTAACACTGTAAGCAAACTGAACGTCTCTGTTGGTTCATACTCTGCAGGCCGGAGGGAAAAGAAAGTGCACCCCTTAAAGGGAAAAGAAAGTGCACCCCTTCCACTTCCTGCCATCTGATCCTCACCTGACGATGATGTATCTCAATCATACCTGAACAAAAATCTCTCCCTCCAGGACTTTGTGTCTGTGTTTGTGATTTTTGCAATCAATGAATTTGAAGTTGCTTTTTACTCACTTCCAGCAGGAGCTAGCTGCGCTACAATGATGTCAACATGCCTTTATTTTCTTCCCCTGGTAGTAAAACATGATGTCATGTCAGGCTTATCTACCTAAAAGAAATACCGCCACCTGCAGGTCAGAGTTGGCATCACTTAACAGGTTTGACTTTTTTTTTGTGTGGAAAACTGGAATAAACTCATAATTATGCGTTAGCGTAAAAACATCAATGTTTGGTATGAAGACACATCAAAATGTGTGTAATAATTGTCATAACATACGAGTTTCACCGTTTTAATTAAAATACATTAATTCTTCACAGTATTTTGATAAAAAAGGATGTGAAAGTTCGTCCATATATGTTCAGCAGGACACTGCAGGCACACATCTCTGCCAGCAGGGGGCGCAGGTGTGGCGTTTATTGAAATCCTTTCCCATTTTCTTCCTGTGTTCCAAAAATTCCTCATTTTGCATGTATTATATTAATAAAATGATTTTAAAATGAACCAGCTGCTGATGAAGTGACCCGATGTGATGATGGCTCGGTGAGGGGCCGGCTGACCCCGGGGGGTCGGTGGGGTCGGTGGGGTCGGGACGTCCTGCGGCCTTCGTTCTCCAGGCTTCCTGTGAATGATCCAGGCTCCCGGAGCCGCGGGCCCCGCCGCCACCACGGCCCGTCTCTGCTTTGTTTCAGAGAAAATGCTGAAATGTTGAAACCCAAAGTGTTGGCGCTGCACTCGCGCTCGTTGTTTCATCCACCCTGTGACTCGGGGGGCATCAGGACTGCGTGTTTAGCATATGAATGGCCCCCCAGGCCCCCCAGGCCCCCCCCCCCCCGGGCCCCGGCGGCCGCATCGGGAGCAACCTGAGCCTTCTGGCAGCATCAACGCCACATATTTAAGGCGGTTTCTGGCTGCCTCGCAGAGCTGACATGAACATCTTCACTAAGGTCCCAGGATTAACCCGACAAACCAGGTACGTCCCGAGGGCCGGGGGCCGCCGCGGGGGGGCCCAACAGTTCCACCAAATCACCCAGACTGAGGAGACAGACACCATGACACCTGAGCTACAGGCGGTTCAGAACATGAAGAGAGATCAGCTTTGGTTTGTGAATGAAATGGTTTGGGTTTGTTTGTCTGCAGCAAACTGGGGTCTGTGCTCCAACGTGCCTTTTACGGGTCCACTGGGAGGGTGAGTCCAGCTGGGAAACAGCGCCACCTTCAGTTACACTTCATTTCCCTAACATGACAGCTTGATTTGATTATGTTAATGTTTTCATTTCTCTGCTGATAGCTTTCATAAATGTTTCATGTTTCTCCTCATCACTGGAGCAACTCGAGGTCCTAATGTCAGATTATTTGACCAGATTATTCATCTAGAACCTGAACAGAAGAACCAGGACATTTAGAGTCTGAACAACAGAACCGAACAGAACCGTCTGATTCATCATTTTAGTTTTAATGTTTGCCTCTTAGTAGAAGAACTTTGGTTATTTGGTTTAAGCAGATTACAGAAACTCCTGGTGGTTTTTAAGATCACTTCTTTCCATTTTCAGACGGAATTTCCTAAAATCTTTGAGGTTCTGGACAGTTTTTCTGTGGATCTAGTCTTTCTGATCAGGGACATTTTCAGAGGATTATTCTGAGATGCTTCCAATGCAATGAAAAACCAGCTGATAGTTAAACAGAAGCTGAAAAAGATCCAACAGTTTGATCCAGAACTCTTTGGATCTGCTGAGTGAAACCAATGAGTGTCACTGTTGGACCTTGTCCTCTGCGCCCAGGTGACCCTTTTCGAGCAGCGAAACTTCGCTGGCAGACGACTGGACCTGAACTCCGACTGTCCCAGGATCAGCGACAAGAACTTCCCAGAGAGATGTAACTCCGTCCAGGTGGACAGTGGAGCGTAAGTTCAACTTTTCAGGGAGAAACCGAAACGTTGGGAAAACTGTGGGAACGTCCCAAAGGTCAACGCCAACAAGAACGACTGACCAGAACCGGTTCTGTCTCCGAAAACAGTGTTTTTTCAAAGGGAGGGCCGCTAGGGGGCGCTAACAGAGAAAGATGAGGAAAAAAAGAAAGCCAATAAACTTTTAAATCATAAATTTAATTGTTTTTAGTAAATGTAATCTGTATTTCAATCATTTTTATTATAAAATATACGGTATGTTAAGATAAAAGTAGCCTTTACTGCCTGACAGTAAAGGCTACTTAATAAGTAAAATAGCATTTATTGTTAAAAATGCTAATGTCGTGGCAAACGTTATTGGCCATGATGGTCTTCCTTATTGGCTGCCAGTGAAAACAGCTCCTCAAGTAAGAGAGAAATTGTTTCTTTATAGATTTTGTAGCTTCGTCTGAGTTTTCAAAGGGACGTGAGAAAGTTTAGGAACCACTGTCTTAAAATATTGGTCTGTGGAAGAAGAGAGGAACTCCTCATCCTCTTCTTCTTCTTCTTCTTCTCTGTGTGTGGCAGATGGGTCGGGTTCGAGCAGGAGAACTACCGGGGCCGTCAGTACCTGTGGGACATGTCCGACCGCGGGGAGTACAACTGCTACGACCGCTGGTGCGCCCAGGTGGACCACGTCTCCTCGGTCCGCTCCGTCAGGCAGGTGAGCCTGTAAAACATCGTTTTACCTGATTTCTAAACGTTCCTCACTGATCCGCTGCGTCTCTGGTCGTCAGGACAACAATCCTCCCAGGGCGCAGCTGTTCGAGCGAGCCGGTTTCTCCGGGAAGAAGATGGAGATCCAGGATGACATTCCCAACCTGCTGAGCCGCTACAACCTCAACAGAGTGGCGTCGATCCGCATCCTGGGAGGAGCGTAAGTCCACCGTCCTGACAGGTCCGGTGACCTCTGGGTCCAGATATCTGGGCTCTCTCTCTCTCTTCAGGAGGTTCAATCCTCCAGAAAGACCAGATGATGATTCCTGTCAGAGATCACCAGATTTTATTTAAAATGTTGTGGTTTTCCCAAAAAGTCCAGAAAGTCCTGCATTCTAACACCCCACAGCATCACACATCCTTTACCGTACTTACAAAATATTCGTGCCATTCTTATTTTATCTGCTCAAAAGTAAACTAAAGGAATATTTTAAATTGTTGCAGATACAAAATATAAAAAAAGGTTTAGAACTATAAGAAAGGTTGGGGCTGATTATTTCCTTATTTGGGCTGAAGTCTTGCATTTAAGTAAAAGTAGGTCAACATTTGTCAAAGTAGTTACTCCAAAGCTAAGATGAATTCAGAAATACTGTTCATAAATGGCGAATCAAGCTAAATATAAATATAAGCTCAATTTAATAAGCTACATATGGATTTTTTTTTTTTGACGTTTATTTCACCAGGAAAATACTGTTGGGATTAAAAATATCTTTTGCAAGAGAATCCTGCCAGCGACACAAAGGTTACAGAATATTCACAACAGAAAAAATGAGTCAGAAATAAATGAAGAGATTTAGCTTCAAACTAAAGCTTTAGTTAGCAAGCTAAATACAAGCTAAATATTTAGCTGACTAATATTTATTTAGCCAGCTAAATATTTGGGTGGCTAACTAAACATGTAGCCAGCTAAAAAAAATTATATTTTAAATGTATTATTAATGAAAATATTTAGCGAGCTAATAGGATGATAACTTGCTAAACATCCGTTATTTAGCCAGCTAAATATTTAGCCTCAAACTGAGCAAGCTAAATCTTTAGCTAGTGAGCTAAATATTTGGGTGGCTAACTAAACATCTAGCGAGCTAAAAATTGAATTACATTTTAAATTCAATATTAATGAAGAAAATATTTAGCGAGCTAATGGATGTTAACTTGCTAAACATCCGTTATTTGGCCAGCTAGATATTAGCCTCAAACTGACAAGCTAAATCTTTAGCTAGTAGGCTAAATATTTTGTCTAAAGCTAATATTTAATATTTAGCCTAAAACTAAATAATTATTAATGAATAAATACGAGGTGAAAGCGTACAGTTGAATGAGGTTCCCAGGAAAGCTGTAAGGAACCAGAATCACTTTTATTTAAGTGATAAAGGGCCTGTGGGTGTTCTGGACCTGACCGACCCATTCTGCCCTCACAGCTGGGTGGTGTACCAGGAGCCCAACTACAGGGGGCAGCACTACATCCTGGAGAAACGGGACTACCACAACTTCAACGACTGGGGTAGCCAGAGCAGCGCTGTAGGCTCCATGCGCCGAGTCCGATTCAGCTGAGCCAGAACCAAGACCCGACAACCAGCACTACTGGAGCCCGTCAGCTCCACACAGAAAATAAAGACTATTTTAGTAATAAACTTCTCTTTATTGGTCACATTTAATATTCGCTAGAAACACGATTCAGGTGGATGTAAATGACTTTACCATCAAAAACTTCATAGAATGAAATGCTGAGAAATTTACTTCACTTCTGGATGGAGACGCTTCTGGTCCGATTACTCAGCATTACCTGACCGGTTAACAGTGGTTCCTCTGTTAATGGGTCAGAATTACAGAGTTAAAGCATCAAAATGTTTGCATTTGCCTTAAAGATCAGCAGAGCTCAAAAGTAAAATGACAAATGGTGGAAAAAGGCAACGTGCAACAATACTGAACTTACATTTAGAATGATTTAATACCCATTTCTTTCAGGAAAAAGAGAAAAGCTGAAGGATAAAACTAAATGCTAGCTGTAAAAACAAATAGAAAGTCAACAATTTGTCTAAAGCAATTTAAAATGTTGCTTTTCTTTTTTGGTGCCAACGTTAAAGATCACAACAATCCCAGAAACCAAGTTTACATTTTAATACAACTATTGAATTAGAGTCACTTAATTTCAACTTTTGTGCATAAATGGTGTCAAATTAAAATAACTGGCCTTGAAAATACAGAAATCAGACTCAGTTTTTAAAATTTTATTTCAGTTCAACAAAAATTAAATCCAACCTCTTGATTTAAAAATAAAATAACTCCGAGTTTGTTTCCACAGAAGTTGATTGTAGACAAACTTCTGCAGCTCACAGTACAGTTTAAGGTACAACAAGATCCTGAAGAAAGTTTATAAAACATTTTAATAAAAAAGCTCCACAGCAAGAGAACAAATCCAAAACTAAAGTGCAAAAAGTTAAAGTCCAGGACTCCGTCCCGGGTCTCTCAGGACTCCTTCAGCAGAGGAGCCGCCAGCTTCTGGATGACGGAGGAGCTCAGCTGAGGAAGGAGGCTGATCTTCATCAGCTTGGTGCTGGAGTACTTCTTCCTCACCGCCTGCAGGGGACAGACAGAGACAGACTGTCCTCTAGCCAGGGGACACAGACAGACAGACAGAGAGAGTCCGTCCTCCACTCACCTGGAACTTGGTCCTCCCCTCGTTGACCAGCACCACGTTCTTGGCCAGCTGCTGCATGATTGGCTGCAGGTGAGCCTCGTTGTAGGTGGAGTAGTGCTGCTGCGTCGGCGACTGAGGAAAAGTAACGTTGGTTAGGAGGACTGTGTAATAATGATATTTTCTTTCCTAGAAACAGATCGATATTCATCCTCAAGTATCGTAACGTCCAACTGTCACCTTGTTCACTCACTGCTGGCTTCACCAGGTCATCAGGCTTAGAGTGATTCCTTCAGATGTTCAGGTTAAAAAGGTATCAAACTATTCAGAGCAGGAACTTGGTTCACTTTATTTACTTTACTAATGCATGTCAGCTACAGTTTGGACTGTTTCAACTAAAAGAAACATGTTTTCTCTCCACTTCTTTGTTCATTTTGTCCAGCTGTCCACTTTAAGTCTGTGTCCAACCAGAACCAGGTATTGTGTAGTTGGAGCTTTTAATCAGTTTCCAGTTAAATTAATTCAGTCCAACTTTATAACAGTCACAAAATGTCACCAAAATCACTCTGTCCCTCTGAAACCTTTTAGAAAATCACAAAAGTGTATTGAATTGTATCGTGGGCAGAATATCGTGTATCGTGAGATTATTGCGTCACTACAACCCTAATCGTTAGTCTAGAAAACAGGAAAACATTTTGTCCCATTTATTATGGGACCAAACCGACTAACCAGCCGGGTTTTAGCTGGTTCTGCAGTTTTGTTCTGGATGAAGAGCAGAACCAGAACCTGAGGTCCGCAGGGTTGGAACCGCAGCAGATCTTTGGTCCGTTCAGTGATTTATAAACTACCTGCGTTCGGTTTCTTTGTTCTGCAGCTGCTAGAAGGTCCACTTTGGACCCGGAGGTCAGAGGTCATCCTGATCTCCGGCTTCCAGCTGGAATAAGTGAAGCTGACAGACAGAGGGGCGTTTAGGGCGACTCACCCAGGGCAGGCCGTCCACCAGCAGCTGGGACAGACACAGGGAGGCGGCGGCCACCTCAGAGGGCCGCAGGTGGACCATCTGGTAGTCCAGGAGGGTCAGCTCCATCAGGTACTTGGCCAGAGTGTGTTTCTCTATGTCGGTCTGAGACACAGAGACGGTCAGAACCAGAACCCTGGAGAGCTTTGGATCCAGACCAGACTAAACGATCCATCAGTGATCTTTAAAACGCAGCCAACAGTTAGCTTAGGAATTGATTTGAAAACAAAAATGCAACATCAGACAAAAGGTGAAGAACATCAGTTCAGTTCCTTCAAAAAAATAAAAATAATAAAGTTAATGCAACACAGCCTGTTGGGGAAAAGAGAAAATAATTCGACTAATAATCGTTAGCGACGCTCTCTGTTCAATACTGTTGAAAAGTCGCCATTTTGAAAACAATTGCTGCAAACAACTGATGTAGTTGGTTTCAACTCCTGTCTGCCGTTTGGATGAATCATTTTTCAAACTAAATTTGGTCACAGAGCGCAAGTTTGATCCAAAATGCTTTAAAAAAGTTAAATCCTAAGAAATCAAGTTTCATCTGAGAGGGTCTTCTAGCATTACGAGCTGAAAATGGCCTCCAAACAGACATCGTCATGGTGACAGGCCGCCGACTCCCAGACAGCCGCTACATGAAGTCCGGAGGCCCCCTCCCCCCCCCCATCAGGCGGTTTCCCAGAATCCCCTGCAGCTCCAGACTCACGTTCGCCACCTTGGAGGCTCGGCGCAGGAAGTGCAGCGGCAGCGGGCGGCCCAGCTGGAAGCCGAGCCTCTTCAGAACCAGCTGCTCCATCTCCAGGATCTGGGCCTTGCTGAAGGCGTCGTCCGTGATGTAGGCGAAGTCTCCCACCTCCGGGCAGAACATCTCCTCGTACTTACAGGCCACCAGCATGGCGGCCACGCCCGCCAGCTGCAGCTTCCTGCGGGACACCGGCTGGACCTGCGGCGGCGGCGGCAGCAGAGGGTCAGACCTGGAGGCCGGAGGAGGTTCTGGCGCCGGTCCGGCTCACCTGCAGGAAGCGGTCCAGGACGGCCACGGTGAGGTACAGCGTCTCCTGCAGCAGCTGGAAGCGGGAGTGGACCTGGATCAGCCAGTCCACCAGGATCGCCCTCATGGCCGACGTGACCTCCGACCCCTTCAGGTAGTCGGACCGGATGGCCTGCTGTACCTGGAAACATGCCAGGGGTCAGAGGTCATAGCAGTTTGGTGACAACACGGGTACAAAAAGTGATGACAAATGTCCACTGGATGTTTAATTTTAAATGTTGAGCAACATTTTTATATATATATATGGCCTTTGGGGGGCGCTGTGACAAACTGCATGAAGCAGGCAGTGCAGCACCAACAGACATGTTTAATTATACACCGTCTACATATATTGGTGCTCCATATTTAATGAATGTTGGTGACACAACATTTCATCTCTGGCCATAAACATGAGGCAGAAAGTACAAAGCCTCACAGATAGGGGGCAGCGCTGAGCCTCAGACACAACAGCTGCTCTTCTTCTCTGCTTCAAAACAGAACAATGTTTACAGGAAAACAGTAAAACCGTTCCAGGTTGTTTTTTTCCCCATCTCCAATTAAGCTGCAGGATTTTAAAAGTGAAAAGATTTTTTTCTGTCATGTTTTAACTACACATATTCATAGAGAATTACAGGTTTCATTAAAATATATGATTTTTCATTTAAATGTATCAATTTTTATTTATCAAATATTACTTTTCTTGCCATTGTTAAATTTATTTAATCTCACTATTCTGGTCCTGATACGAAAGAAAAAACAACCATGACAACGATATGAGGATTAAGTTGTTATACAGTATGTTGCTCTGGTTGGACAACAGCTTCAAATATGTAGCTAAGCTCCACTGTTAGCCGCCATGTTTACAAACACTGAGCTCTTCTTCTCTTCTTCTTTTATGGCAGAACGCTGACGCTATAGCGCCTCTACTGCGCATGCGGGACACTTTCAGGTCGTTTGCCCGTTCAGACTGCAGAACATACAGGTCCATTTACTGGCAGTGTGAACGGCCCCATAATGGGCGCCAGAAAACCAAAATGACTTCTAGTCAGAGTTTTCTACATTCAACAGCCGTTTGTGTATAAATGATGCAACTATAAAACAGGAGCGCCTACAATGTGTCAAGACACTTCAGGAAGCAAGAGTTGCATTCCAGGTCAGAGGTCAGTTACCTCCAGACTCCGCAGGTAGGCGTAGATGTCCTTGACGTAGTGAGAGCAGAGCTGCGGCTCCGCGGCGTCCAGCTCATCCACGTCTGGCACCGGCAGCAGCGTCTCGGAGAAAGCCCGGCACAGGTCCCGCTCCTCCTCCAGGGACGGATCCTCTGGGAGAGCCGGGAGCGGCGCCGGGACCCGGCCGGGCCTCTGGGAGCAGGAAGGCTTGGAGGACTTCTTGGACGCTCCCGTCTTCTGAAAAGCAGACATTTCAACCCGCGTTGCCAATAAAGCTGATTCTACAACAAATTTGACACGTCAAGATGCCTCAACATAAATCTAGAAATGTATGGGGTTCCATTTGTATCAACATTTTTGTAACATCTAATAAACAACTTTATCATACATGACCTACTGCAAGACTTTTTAATGGCGAAGAGAACAGGCAATAGCAACACAGACCAACGACATGAACCACATATGCAACGTAGACCTGGGGTGGGCAGTCCTGGTCCTGGAGGTCCGGTGTCCTGCAACTCAATGTCTCCCTGGTCCAACACACCTGGATCCAACACCTGAATCACCTCCTCAGTGCAGTCAGGTTCTCCAAAGTCCTGCTAACGACCTTATTATTTGACTCAGGTGTGTTGAAGTTGAGACACATCTAAAAGTTGCAGGAGACGCTCCAGGCCTGGAGTTGCAAACCCCTGACACAGACTAACAGCATCTACTTATTTTTGATACAAATGGAACCCCATAGAAACGCCATAAAGATAAACAAATGTATTTATTGTGAGGCTCCATCTACACCCAGAACCGGTTGACCTTCCTGGATCCGTGGACATTTGAGGACAGAAAATAAAATATTGCGCCACTTTTAGCATTTTGGAGGTGAACTTTTGAAGCGGTTTCCCGCCCTCACTTAATGGAACAACCTCCCGAATCAAAACTACTTTCATTTCCAATAAGTCAAACAGCTGTTCTCAATTAGGCGAAGACTTTGCTTAAATATGACAGGAACATATGAATGATTTTAATGGTTTAAATCCCACAGAGGAAACGTTTCTTCTCCGCAGCCCATTTAAATGCATTAAGAAAACTTCTAATTACGTCACGTTTGCAATAAAACTTGTTTTAAAAAGCGCGTGGTTTAAAAACCAACAGAGCAAACGGTCTACATCCGGGTCACCTACAGGTCCGAAGGCCAAAACATCCGGTTTATTCGTCTTTGGGACGTTAACCCCCGTTACCTGAATTCAATTAGGTTACCATAGCGACACCGGATCCAAAGACCCGACATGGCGGCCGGTCTGGACCCAGAACCGGCGGGTTCCGGTCCCGGAGCGTTACCTGGGGGTTGTTGGTGATCTCCACCAGGGCGGCTCTCCTCGGAGCCGCCACGGAGCTTCTCCCCTTCCTCAGCGGCTCCTCTGCGGCCTGCAGCGGCTGCAACACACCGACACGCGTTGGACAACCAGGACGGAGACACGGAGACGGACGGAGACACGGAGACTCACCGCGGCGCGGAGCCCCACGGCGGACATGTCGAGATAAAAGCCTGAAAACTAGAATCAGAACCAGAACCGGAGAAGATCCACAGCAGCTGAAACGACACGCGACTCGTGCGGGACGTTCAAATAGCGCGGCGGGGGAATCTGATTGGCTATGGCTTAGGCTAAGCGGCCGCTTATTGGCTGCAGCTGAGGCTTGGAGGCCGCTGATTGGCTAAGATTAAGGAGTCAAAATCATAGGTAAACAGCAGAAATACTTTTTTTTTAATAATAATAGTTCTTTATTTCAAAAATAACAGAAACACGCATATGAACATAAACGCAATGACAAATATTAAAATAAAATAATAAGAACAAACACCAGAGTAAATAGACATTCAAAGTGATGCTACCAAAGTCTAGAAAAACCAAAGTTAAAGAAATATATATCTATATATATTTCTATAGTTCTTTTTTTCTTTTTTTAACATAAGCTCAATGGCACAATGACAAATATTAAAATAGAAGAATAAAAACAAACACCAAAGAGTAAATATAGACATCCAAAGTCTAGAAAAACCAAAGTTAAATAAAAAAAAAAAATATATATATATATATATATATATATATATATATAATATATATATATAGACCTATAAAATAAAACTTTATAAACTTTTGTCAGTTACAATTTGCATAACAAAAATATTTTTTTTTTATTGGAATACACATGAAGGATTTACTATGGAAGAGAGAGAAAAAACACAGAGGGATCTGCTTAAGAGATGAAGTTAAATTTTTGTAGAAGAGTTAAAGTTTTAACCAATATCTTATTAGTAAATGTAAGTTTTTTAATAGAGTCAATATACATCTTTAAATCCGTTTCATGAAAATTATTAAAAGAGGGGATTTTTTCACTCCATTTCATCTTGTGGACGTAATATTTTGCCAGGATTATAATAAGATTCACTATAAATATCTCATCTGGAGAAAAAGTGGAGTTGCTAAAGATGAGTAAAGTATTTAAATTCGACAAAACAACAGTTCTTCCAAAGTTTTCTGTAAGGAGCTTTTGCAGCCTGACCAAAATATTTTAGTGTGAAAACATTCCACAAATAAATATTCGATACTTTCGCTGTCACACTGACAAAAAGAGCAGCTGCTGCTGACATCTGGAGAGAAGCGACAAATGTTTTCTTTAACTGGATAATATCTATGAAAAATTTTAAATAAAAATTCTTTGATCCTATTAGTAATTATATATTTATGAGGTAATAAAAAGATTGCACTCCACATTTTTTTGCTCATACAACCATGTTTACTTATTGGAGTAGAAAAAGTTTGTAAATGAGATCTAATAAACCCGTTTGTAAATTTCTTATCCATTAAATTAGTTCCTTCAATTGAAATGGAGTCATGAAAGTTTAAAGTGTTTTTATGTTTGAATCGTGCTAAACAGAGCAAACTATGAGGAACAGCTTTAATAATCATATCAAATTCTTTTTGAGATATCTCTAAGTTATTGTTATCCATAAAGTCCTCATAAGTGAACCACTCACCATTGCTGTCAAGTAACTGATTTATCAAATTAATATTATTGTCCACCCACTTATGAAGAAACAAAGACTTATCATTGTTCCATAAGATGCAGTAATAAGGAGAGTAGTTATGTTTATATAAAAGATTCCAACATAACAGAGCCAGTTGATGAAATTTAGCTAATTTGACGGGAAGTTTCCAGCTGAAAAAGGACAACGCAACAAAAAATTTAAACCACCCATCTATTCAGCTTACTGAATAGATGATATGGAAAAATATTAAACATAGAATTTTGATTTTTTTAGAAATCTTTTAATCCAATTAATCTTTAATATTGGATTAAAGACAGTAAAAGTCAAAATATTCAAACCACCCTCAGCTAGAGAATTTGAGAGAACAGATTTTTTCACTTTATGGGATTTATTTTTCCATATAAACTTGAAGAGAATTTTATCCAGATCAGAACAGAACAATTTACTAACATCTAGTGATGCAAAAAGATAAGATACCCTTGATATTCCGTCTGCCTTGCTTAACAAAGCTCTACCATAAATGGATAAATCTCTAGCTAACCAGCCATTAAATTTCTTTTTAACTGATTCACACACAGGAGTAAAATTACCCATGTTACTGTGGTCAGTGGAGATTTTAATTCCTAAGTAAGTTACAGTGTTTTTTACAGGGATATTACACATTTCAGTGACAGCGGTTGTATACAATGGAAGGATTTCACATTTTTTTAGATTGAGTTTCAGCCCTGAAATGTTAGAGAATTTAGTTATAACAGACAAAGCTACAGGAATCTCATTAGCATCTTGTAAAAACACTGTAGTATTGTCAGCAAATTGTGAAATTTTAAGTTCTCGACCAAATGTTTTAATTCCCTTAAATGAGCTCTGTCTAATTAAATAGTTTAAAATTTGACCAACAAGCAAAAAAATGTAAGGGGAAGCCGGACATCCCTGACGAAGCCCTTTATTGATATTAAAACGGCTAGATGTGCCATATAGAAGTTTTATAGAAATGTTATTATTTCTATAGAGTGTCTTAAAGGCTTTAATGAAAAAGTCACCAAAGTTAAAAAAAGACAACGTATCATTAATGAAGTTGTGACTAACAGTATCAAAGGCCTTCTGATAATCTAGAAACAGAATAATTGGATCACCAGGGATAAGATCCTTGTAATCAACTAAGTCTAACACCAATCGAATATTATCAGAAATGTTGCGTCCAGGCATGAAGCCGTTTTGAGATTCATGTATAATATAATTTAAACCATTTTTCAGCCTTTTAGCTAAAGCAGAGGCCAAGATTTTATAGTCATTATTTAGTAAAGTGATGCCACGCCAATTATCTATTAGTAAATGATCTTTATTTGGTTCAGGGATCAAGGTGATAAGACCCTGTTTCATTGACGGAGGTAGTTCTTCATTGTTAATGGATTCAACATAAACTGCAAGAAGAAATTCTGAAGTTTCAGTTGAGAATTTCTGATAAAATTCTGAAACTAAACCATCATTGCCTGGTGACTTGTTAGATTTCAGGTTTCTGATGCTCCGTTGTATCTCCTCAATACATAGTATTTCATCACAATCCTCTTTTAAAGATTCAATAACTTTGTTTACGTCTACTAGAGAATTTAATATATCTGAGCTATTTATACAATTATCTTTTTCATAAAGATCTTTATAAAAATGTATTATAAATTTTGAAATTACTGAATAATCTTGTATTACAGAATCATTTATATTTAATTTGTATATCAATTTCCTTTCAAAATTCCTTTTTTCCATACTAAAAAAGTATTTACTATTTTTTTCACCTTCCTCAATCCATTTTAATCTGGACTGAATAAAAGCGCCACGTGCTTTTTCTTTATATATCTCATCTAACTCTTCTTGAAGTTTCTGTAATTGTGTTACAACAACTTCATCATCTAACACGTTAGCATGAATGTCTGAGATAGTTTGATTAATTGTTCAAGCTTTTCTTTTTAAGCGATTAATTCTTTTGCTAAATTGGATTGCATACCTTCTAATTTCATACTTCAGTAATTCCCAATGTTTTCCAAATTGGTTATTGTCCAGTACTGTTTGATCAGTTTTTGAATGAAAGATACAAATTCTCCATTATTTAATAATGAATTGTTAAGTATCCAGTGGTTATATATTCTTCTACTCTCCATATTAGAAAGACTTACTTTTAAAGAAATAGTTTTGTGATCAGTTAAAATTGCAGGGCAAATTTTAACCTCCATTACTTGACTTTCCATGTCCTCTGAAATAAGTCATAAGTCAATTCTAGATTGAGTTGAAAAACTTTTGTTACTCCAGGTATATTGTATGTCAGTGGGATGACAACGTCTCCAAATGTCTAATAAATTTAGCCGGGTAGAGAAGTCCATAAGATGGTTCTGTCCGTCTCTAAATCTAGAGGGATGCCTATCCAGTTGATTGGAAAAGACCATATTAAAATCTCCCCCTAAAATAACCTTTGCAGATGGAAACTTAGTGCCAAGAAAACACAGGGTTTCCTCCAGCTCCTTTAAGAAAGAAACATTTAAAGAATCAGAATTATAAACATAAATATTGCCCAGCAACAAGATGAAAGAGTGAAATTCAATCACTATGAAAATCCAATGACCCTTATTATCAGAGGAAACATCTAAAACTTTACCTTTGAAGTTATCCTTCAGTATCGCTACACCCCCTGACTTGTTAGAACCATGTGCCAACCAAATATCTTTGCCCCATTGATTTTTCCAAAAGGATTCATCTTCAATGCATGAATGACATTCTTGAAGAAAAATAAAATCTACTCTCGCCTCTGGAAAAAAGGAAAAACGCTTTACGTTTTAAATAATTACGCAGACCCCTTGTGTTAACAGATAAAAAAGATAAATCAGTGCTTTCTGAAAGTTCATTTAAAGAAAAAGTCACCCATATAAAAAGACTCCTAAATAAAATTTGAAGCCACTAACAAAGATATCTGAGCCATTTGGAAAGTGCAATATTGACACCCAAGGAAAGAAGTCATTATTCTCCAGAAGCCCTTCCAATTTCCTTTCCATCCAAAAGGCCTTACGGCCCACAAAGTATAGGCCCCATCATGACGAGCCAGTTCAATGACAGGCCGCAGGGCAGACCTGGCATCCTTGTCCTCCTTGGAAAGATCTTCCCCGAAACGGAGTTTGTTCTCTTTCAGGTGCATATTATTTTTTGCACCTCTCCAGATGAAATCTCTCACTGAACGATGAGCAAACAGTACAATGATCGCTCTAGTCTTACTGTCAATCCGTTTCCCCAGACGATGAGCGACATCTATTCCTTCAGCCACTTTTGATCTAAGATCAGGTGCAGTTTTCTGACAGATGGCTGCAACCTTCTCCTTCAAATCTACTTTCTCACATTCAGGGAATCCATAGAGCCGCAGACACCATCTCCGCTTGTAGCTCCGCATCAGCAACTCGCTCCTGCAGATCCTCTATTTGCGCCTCCAGTTTTGCAGTTTTAGCCTTGAATAAACAGTTCTCATTTTTGAGGTCTCCAATCTCAGCACGTAAGAACTCAATAGAAATTTTAATATCTTTGATGTCGGCCTTCACTTCATCCGCTCCATCATTCACTGCTTTCAAAATGTTGAGGCTCATCACCGCAGGGTTTCTTGGCAGCGGGGCTGTTGATGGGGGAATCCAGAGATATAGATCGACATCAATGTTCTCATCGCTGTAGTTGTGCTCAAGCATCACGTTCTGAGGTGAGACTGGAGTCCTGGTCCTCCGTTTATTCTCCTCTTTCTTTGCCTCTTTCTCGCTCATCTCGTCTTTCAGGCTGTATTACTCAGCAGAGTAGCTGGTATCCAGAAGAAAATGTTATGTCGATGTTGCTTTTTATAAACTTTATAACTTCTCAATCACGTAAGACAAGCGGCTTCTCATACGTTGTTCATACTAGGCTGGAGTCCAGTTTAAACAGAGACGTTATTAAAAAGCCATTTACTGGCTCTTCACCTCGGCTCTCTTTCACTCTGCTTGTGTCTCTTTTGCAGACTCAACTGATAACTTAATTACTTCTCTACGTCTCGTTCGGTAGTATCTTTTGCGAAGAAATACTACTTGCTAAGTCTGGGCAGCTGCTCTCAATAGTCCTCACTTTGATACAACGGCCAATATCCAACGTCTAACGTCCAACAGTTGACACTCTCCAAAATTGACACTCTCCAAAGTTTCCAGACGCCGTCGCCAACAACCACGATCACAATTCCTGAAAAAATATCCGGCACTGCGTCCAAACCAGAGTCCTGCCATCTCCCAACAACACGTCCAAATATTAAAGACAGAAATAATTTCTCTTAATCCAGCAGAGCTTTGGTGTCGCTCTCAGAGTCCCGGATCTGCTCAAGAGAGATGCTTTCCTCGGACACACATCTCGCTAAGCTCCACCGTTTGCCTCCATGTTTCGAAATCTCCAAAATTGTCTAGAGAGAGAAAAAAAGAAACAATAAAAATTTTCAATTCGATTTTTGCTGTTTTGGTTCCACTTTAGAGCGGCTATCGAAGATCAACAGCAGAAATACTAGTAGTAGCAAAATCTACTACTGTATGGAGAGCCATTTCAGCCAACATTAAATAAATGAGTGAAATAAATAAAAAAATGGATTAATGAAAAAGCTAAATTGAAAAGTGGTTAAATGAAAAATAGATTAATGAAAAATGGGTAAATGAAAAAGAGAAATTTAGAAATTGATAAAATGAAAAACAAATCAATTAAAAATTCAGTTAATGAAAAAGATAAATTATTTATTTAACAAGTTTTTTTATTTATTTCACTCATTTTGTTCATTTTTAAATTTATTTCACTCATTTTTTTATTTATTTCACCCCTTTATTTATTTAATTTTGACTGAAATGGCTCTCCATAGAAATGGCTCTCCATACTACTGAAGGTCAAGAGAACTTCAATATATATACTTTACTTTGTATTCCTCCATAAAAACATGACTTAGTTATTGAGTAATTTATAAAAATGATATAATTCGACAGATAAAATTATGGTCAGATTCTGGAACTTTAAATAATAAAACGTGTAAAAATATATCACATCATCACAAAGTAATAATCATGTTAAAATCTGTTTTTCACAACAAAAAGCCTTTGAAACCAGAACTTTCAGTTGTTAATATAAACTACAACAGTACAAAGCTGGTGTATAAACAGGAGCTCTCACTCAAACATAAATTGCAGGCTTGTGTCTGAGGCGTTTCTGGGTTAAACAGAAACTTCACTGAAATCAGAGTAAGTACAGTAAAAATAGTCCTACAAGTGCTATATTTTTAAAAAAGCACTTCATATACACAGTCCAGTCACATTAATGTGACCATCTGTCAAAAGCCAGAATAACCACCTTTCGCAGAGCGAACTGCTACGAGACGTGCAGGAAGAGAGTCACTTAGGTCCCTGAAGGTCTTCTCTGGGATGTTGAGCCATGCCGACTCTAATGCCGTGGCCAGCTGCGCTAGATTACGCGGTTGAGGATCCATGGCGCGAACAACTCGATCGAGATGGTCCCACAGATGCTCGATTGGGTTTAAGTCAGGTGAGTTTGCTGGCCAGGGGAGGACGGTAAACTCATCCTGGTGCTCTTCGAACCACGCACGTACACTGGCAGCTGTATGGCACCTCGCATTGTCCTGCTGGAAGATGCCATCATCCTGAGGAAAAACAATGCGCATGTAGGGGTGGACATGGTCCGCAAGGACAGATGCGTACTTGTATTGATCCATCGTGCCTTCCACAATAATCAGTGAACCCAGAGAATGCCAGGAAAACATTCCCCAGACCATAATGCTCCCGCCTCCAGCTTGGACCGTTCCTGCAATGGTTGCAGGGTGGTTCCTTTCAGAGGTTTCACGCCTTATACGCCAACGTCCATCTGTCCGATGGAGCATAAAACGCGATTCATCTGAAAACGCTACCTGTCGCCACTCAGTGGACGTCCAGCTGCTGTACTGGCGTGCAAATTCTAGCCTTCGTCGTCGATGAACACCAGTCAGCATAGGTGCACGAACCAGGCGTCCGCTTCGGAGGCCCAGACGCAGCAATGTTCGCTGAATAGTGGTTTGGGAGACACTTGTGGTAGCCCCTTGGTTCATTTTAGTGGTCAGTTGCTCAACGGTAGCCCGTCTATCTGCCCGAACGCATCTCCGCAACCGTCGTTCGCCTCTGTCATCTATGGCCCGTGGTGCACCACATTTGCCACGTCGTTGATTTTGGACAGTCCCATTTTGCCATGCACGGTACACTTTTACCACGGCGGCACGCGAACAGTTCACAAACTCAGCCGTTTCGGAAATGCTTCCACCCTTGGCCCGAAAGCCAATGATCATGCCCTTTTGGACGTCGGATAAATCGCTTCGTTTCTGCATTACGCCAACGATTGAAATGTTTTCCGAAGCCCACACACACCCTTTATATACGCTCAACTGCACTGTGCTGCCACCTGCCTTCTGTGATTGGTTATTTAACTCTGAAGTGGAAAGTACGTGGTGGTCACATTAATGTGACTGGACTGTGTATAACAACAAGCTTCTTCACAGTGTGTTGAACACCAACTTCCTGTTTGTGTAATATTTTCTGAAATGAGACATTTTCATAATAAATATTGTCACTAATTCTATGTTTCTAGATGATTCATACATTAACCAGTTAAAGATCTTATTTGATTCACTGCTGGACCAGAACTCCAACTTTTTAAATGAAAATATTAAACCAAGTCTGAATTATTTAGTCAAATCCAGAAGAGATTTTCACCAGAACCAGAACCAGAACCGGAGACATCACCATCCATTTGATGAGTCATCACTATTCAGTTTTAAATAACCAAAGAGCATCAGAGGTTTTAAATGTGTATTAATACAGAAAAACTTAAAAAGTCAATTTGGTGCAGATAAAAGGGTTCAAATTTGATCTTTTTAAAAATAAATTTGTAGACTAAACTATGTTCCTAAAATAAAGATGTAGACTAAACTATGTTCCTAAAATAAAGATGTAGACTAAACTATGTTCCTAAAATAAAGATGTAGACTAAACTATGTTCCTAAAATAAAGATGTAGACTAAACTATGTTCCTAAAATAAAGATGTAGACTAAACTATGTTCCTAAAATAAAAATGTAGACTAAACTATGTTCCTAAAATAAGATGTAGACTAAACTATGTTCCTAAAATAAAGATGTAGACTAAACTATGTTCCTAAAATGGGGAACTTTTAACTGCAACACAAAGTATAATTTTTTTAGTCTGCATTTGAATGTGAATTTAATGAACTCTGAAATGAAGTAGAAAAAATTCATAAACATCTAGATCATCATTTGAAACATCAGGACATCGTTGCAATTGTGGTAAAAAAATATCAAAACATCTACTTAGTACAACTTTATTTAAACTTTCATAGTAATCTCAAAACAAAATCTTTTTGGTTCCCAGATGTCAGTGGAGAAAATTACATCCGACTCGGATTATTCCTCATCTGTTGGACACATGACAATAAATGATCCTTGAGGAGTTTCTGAATGAAGCTTCTGATCTGTCTTGTCTGAAATAAAGACACCACCTGCACCTCTGACTGGTCTTATTAGAGCATCTTCTTCACAGAACCACGAGTTTCTAATAAATCAGTAGAAAAACACTAGCAGTAAATGGATGGAGGTTGATTGAAAAAGCCCGGCTCTTCCCGTCAGAATCCTGCGATCGGAACATCCTGGGATTTATCGGCAGGACCACAACAAATACAAACTCGGTCCGTTTTCACAGAGACAACATCGGGACGAGGACTGGAGAAAACCGAGCCGCTATTATCCCTCTTATTCCCAACTTTTATCCTGGGAACGTTTTTCCACAACCAACATGAAAACTTGGAAGCTTTTCTGACAACAAATCCTGAGTGAGTTTTTCCACCTCCGCCTTTTTCAAATCTAATGAAATTGGTGTCAAACGTTTATCTTTTCAAATATATTAATGTTTCCAGAGGTCATGAAAGGTCAAACCTCCCGTTTTCTCAAATCAGTCAAACCTGCTGTCAATCAGCTCCACTACTTTATGCTGCTTTAGACGTCAGTTTAAAGGTCAAAAGGTCAACCAGCCCCACTCACATCACCCAAATCTTTTGTTGACAAACATTTGTGCTGCTATCATTTTAAATATATTAATAAAAATATAATACAAATGTTTGACACCAGTTTTTATTAGATATGAGGAATATGCTGGCTGACCTCTGATGACCTCTGGAAACACTTATTTACATCTTTAAAACAATAAGTGGAAAAACTAAAAATAATTATGACACAAATCAGAAAAAAACCAGATTGGACTGACAACAGATTGGTTTAGTTTTGGCCCCTGGCTGACCTCTGATGACCTCTGGAAACATTTATTGATATCTTCTGAGCGATAGCCACATAAACATAACATTGGCACCAATTTAGTTTGAGTAACATGGGGGGCTGGCTGACCTTTTGACCTTTAAACCTTTATTAATATGTTCAAAGCAAAAGCAGCACCAATGAGAATTTTCCACCAGTTTGTTCAGATGTGAAGAACGTTTGGGTTCAGCTTCCCAGGTTTTCCTGACTCCAGTTTCCTCGTCTGTTGGAAACTCGGCGTTTGAATCCGTTTACAGACGGATGAACGAATGAATGAATGAGCGGCTGATAGGAATGCATGATGGAGACAGATGGAGTTCATGAGTTTGATCCCAGTCTGGAAGCGGAGCGGATGTGGCAGCCGGGTTTCCTTCTTCCACACGGTTCTGGATCTGATCTGAGGAGGATAAAACCGAGTCCCTGCTTTCCGAGACGCTCAGTTCCCGTTCTGGCTCATCTGCAGAAACTCGCTGTGGAGCTTCTCCTGAGCCTCGAACAGCTTCCGCAGCTTCTTGGCTTGGCCTTTGCTCAGCTCCTTCCCTTCAGCGTCATGAGTGGGAAAACCCTGAGGGGAGGGAAACGGGACAGGTGCCGGGTTTTCAGACCAAACACTGGAACCAAAACCTTCGTCTTCGTCTGGAGGGAGTGGGAATGTTCCACTTACCGTCTCGTCAAACCTGGAATACTTGTCTGTCTCTGAGCGAAACATCTCACATGGAGGGACTTTCATCTTGGCCAGTTTCGCCATCTGAGAGAGAGAGAGAGAGCAAAGTGATTATTGGGCGAACGACGGGGCGAATCCAACCGATTCAAAATGTCCGCCGGACCTCCTGCTCCTGCTTCTTCCTGGCAGCTTCCTCCTTCTTCCGCTTCTTCTCCTCCTCCATCTGGGAACGAAGGGGAATCATCATCAGTTCAAACTGTGTTACTCACTGGAGAACTGATTCACTCTGTCATTTTCACTCTGCTTCAGGTCACAGTATTAAAATAATCATCAACTGATTTAGTTATTGATTAATCGTTAACTGGCTAACTATCATCACTCAGCCATAAATAACTAATAACCTGATAATTATCGGTTATTATCAGCCATAAATAACTAATAACCTGATAATTATCGGTTATTATCAGCCATAAATAACTAATAACCTGATAATTATCGGTTATTATCAGCCATCAATAACTAATAACCTGATAATTATCGGTTATTATCAGCCATCAATAACTAATAACCTGATAATTATCGGTTATTATCAGCCATAAATAACTAATAACCTGATAATTATCGGTTATTATCAGCCATAAATAACTAATAACCTGATAATTATCGGTTATTATCAGCCATAAATAACTAATAACCTGATAATTATCGGTTATTATCAGCCATAAATAACTAATAACCTGATAATTATCGGTTATTATCAGCCATAAATAACTAATAACCTGATAATTATCGGTTATTATCAGCCATAAATAACTAATAACCTGATAATTATCGGTTATTATCAGCCATAAATAACTAATAACCTGATAATTATCGGTTATCATCAGTGATGAATCTGAGGCTGTTAGTTTATCAGATAAATTCATTCTAACAAACCGTCTGCCTGTAGATCAGGAGCCTTTCATCAATCTTAAGGAGTTATTTATTAAAACTAGTTAATGAGCTCAACCAGGTGGTAACTAGTTACATTTACTTGAATATTTTTTAATGTACTTTTAGGAGTATTTTTTACTGCGCTGTACTTTTTACTTGTAGTTCAGTAATTTCATTAAGAAGTATCTCTACTCCTGATTAGGTATAATTTGTGGATTTTCTGCCCGGTGAAGGAAAAATAACCTCGTTTTAGCCGAAGGTCACAGACAGACTCACACCTGCAGCTTCTGTTGAAGCTTCCCAAGTTTTTATTGAAAGAAACGGATTTGGAAACATTTCCTTTGGCCTGATGGTTAGTTCTTGTAATAAATGATCAAATTCTACTTAACATTACATAATGATTGATATAAAGTTTCTATTTAACTTTAAATGACTGATAATTTGATCAAGTTGGTCAGCACTGGAGAAGACGTTTTACTCTTAATTTCTCTTTAAAATATGTAAAGAGATTCTCCTGTTCAGCTCCGTTTAGTTTAGACCAAATGACTTTGTGAGATTTAGTGTTTTTGCAGTGCAGGTTATCAGTCTGATACAGAAGACATTACATAGTAAGAGTTTATTTGCCTGACCTTCTTCTTCTCCTCTCGCTCCCTCAGTAAAGTCTCCTTGTCCACCAGCTTCACCACGGTGGGCTGACCTGAAACAGATTCTCAGTTTGACCCGAGCCGCCGCAGACTTCCTGTCGGACCCGTTTCAAAAAGCTGCGTCACCTTCGTGGTCCTCCAGCCGGACGCCCAGCTCCGGCAGCGTGTCGTCCCGGACGGCGTCGCAGAGCCGCAGCAGCGCCGTCACTGGACGGGTCGGGAGAACACAGTCAGTTCTGGAGGACGGGGCCGGAGCGGGAGCGTCGGGTTTGGGCCTCACCTTTCTGCTCCCGGGCGATTTTCCGGACGTCCTCCCTGAAGTCGGACAGAACCGCCAGGTAGGGCATCACCGTGCTCTCCAGCTGCAAAGATCGGACCGGAACCGGGTCACTGCATCGTGTTGTTCCAGGTGGGTTCGCCCAACAGATCAGCCGTTTTTACTCACATCCGCAGCTTGTCCTCCCACTGGGAAACCGATGGGATCGGATCCTTCGACGGCTCCGAATATCTGGAGGAGAGCCAGAAAATTCCCGTTAGTCCAGATCCACAAACGGATTTTAAATCAGAGAATTATAAATAGGAAAAATATTCTGATTTAATTTACTGTAGGAGAAGAGAAACATGAAAGATGAAGGAATAAAAGTGGAAGAAAATCCAAGAACAAAAATGATTTTAGTATTTATGTCTGGAAACATTTCAGTTTCTGAGCATCTTTTAGATTTTTTTGTTATTATTAACATTTTGTTTATGAATTTAAATAAATCAGTGGAATAAAATAAATAACTTAAAGCCCATAAAAAGTCAATGAAGTATTTTTAACCATTTTTACAGTTATTTAAAAGGATATTGATGATTACAGAAATTTATTTATTCATGTAATAGATTAACGTATTAAATAAAAAATATTAGTGTTACTTATTGATAACCAAATTCATTTACTGTGTTTCTAATTAGCTTCATATTTTAGGTCCTCCATCATCATTAGCTTCATATTTCAGGTCCTCCATCATCATCACCACCTTCATCATGGCGGTCAGGTAGGCGGCGATGCTCTCCAGCAGCAGGCGGTTGGGCCTCAGCTTGGCGCTCTTCCTGCCGGCCATGTAGCTGTTGCTAAGGCCGACCAGGAGCCTCATCTCCTCCATGGCGCCGCGGGTATCCATGTTGTCACACAGCGCCAGGTGAACGGCCCACTTCCTGTCGTAGAAACTGGAACACACACACAGGTGCTGTTGGAGCAGAGCGTGTGTGTGTGTGAGTGTGAGTGTGTGTGTGTGTGTGTGTGTGTGTGTGTGTGTGTGTGTGCGTGTGTGCGTGCGTGCGTGTGTGTGTAGCCGCTTCCTGTCCTCTGATGCCTCACCTGCTGTTAAGCTCCGCCTCCTCCGCCTCCCACTTCTCGAAGCGTCCGGTGAGGTCGCTCGGCGCACGCAGGACGTCTTTGACGTTCAGGAAGAACTCCTGCAGGCCAGGAAGAGACCCGGCAGCTTTAGACCCGGCGGCGGCGGCGCAGCGCGGCGCGCGGCGGCGGCGGCGCCTGAAGCCACGGCGACACTTACGTTCAGGAACTTCTCGTACTGGACGGCCGACTCCATGGTGTTGGCAGAGTAGTCCAGCGTGTCTTTCCAGGAATGCATGAGGAAGGCCAGGCGCAGCTGACGCGCTGCGGGGGGAGCGGCTCACGTCAGCAGGGGGCGCCGCGCGGTCGCCTAGCAACGCAGGAGGCGCACTCACCTGTGTTCCTGGCCAGGGCGTCTTTTATGGTGATGAAGTTCTTCAGAGACTTGGACATCTTGCAGCCGGCGATGGTCAGGTGGCCGGTGTGCAGGAAGTAACGGACCCAGCAGTCGTTCTGGAAGAACGCCTGAGGAGAAACCAGCTGGGCTCAAACACGGCCCAACAGAACCACCAAACAGAACCACCAAACAGAACCAACAAGCAGAACCGACAAACAGAACCAACAAACAGAACCAACAAACAGAACCAACAAGCAGAACCGACAAACAGAACCAACAAACAGAACCAACAAACAGAACCAACAAACAGAACCAACAAGCAGAAACCGACAAACAGAACCAACAAACAGAACCAACAAACAGAACCAACAAGCAGAACCACCAAACAGAACCAACAAACAGAACCAACAAGCAGAACCAACAAACAGAACCAACAAGCAGAACCGACAAGCAGAACCACCAAACAGAACCAACAAACAGAACCAACAAGCAGAACCAACAAGCAGAACCACCAAACAGAACCAACAAACAGAACCAACAAGCAGAACCAACAAACAGAACCAACAAACAGAACCAACAAACAGAACCAACAAGCAGAACCACAAACAGAACCAACAAACAGAACCAACAACAGAACCAACAAACAGAACCAACAAGCAGAACCGAACAAAACAGAACCACAAACAGAACCAACAAGCAGAACCGACAAGCAGAACCACCAAACAGAACCAACAAGCAGAACCAACAAACAGAACCAACAAACAGAACCAACAAACAGAACCAACAAGCAGAACCACCAAACAGAACCAACAAACAGAACCAACAAGCAGAACCAACAAACAGAACCAACAAGCAGAACCGACAAACAGAACCACCAAACAGAACCAACAAGCAGAACCAACAAGCAGAACCACCAAACAGAACCAACAAACAGAACCAACAAGCAGAACCGACAAGCAGAACCAACAAACAGAACCAACAAGCAGAACCAACAAACAGAACCAACAAACAGAACCAACAAGCAGAACCACCAAACAGAACCAACAAACAGAACCAACAAGCAGAACCAACAAACAGAACCAACAAGCAGAACCGACAAGCAGAACCACCAAACAGAACCACAAACAGAACCAACAACAGAACCAACAAACAGAACCACCAAACAGAACCAACAAACAGAACCAACAAGCAGAACCGACAAACAGAAACCACCCAAACAGAACCAACAAGCAGAACCGACAAGCAGAACCACCAAACAGAACCAACAAACAGAACCAACAAGCAGAACCGACAAGCAGAACCAAACAAACAGAAACCAAAGCAGAACCAACAAACAGAACCAACAAACGACCAACAAGCAGACCACAACAGAACAACAAACAGAACCAACAAGCAGAACCACAAACAGAACCAACAAACAGAACCGGCCCGATCATCTGCATCAGGGTCTCTCCAGGTAGGAAACAATCAGGAATTCTGACACAAATTTCAAGACAATTTCCTAGGAAAGGCTACAGGAACATTTTCTAAAGTAAAAACAAATTCACTTTTGTAAATTTTCAGAGTTTCAAAGGTTAATATTTAATGTTTCAAACACGTTTTTTTACTTGAAATATCTAGGATCTTGTCAGAAAGTGGCTCCTCCTTCCTTTCTAACATCCACATGTCCCTGAAACTCTGCTACACGGGTCCGATTCCCGATTTTCATCCATTCATTTGCTCAACCTCTTTTCTAAAAGAAGTTTTTGAAAATGTTTTTAAAAAGTAGCTTTTATCTCAGTTATTTCTTCTGTGAATTGTACGACTGAGCATCAGGGCGGATTTATGTTCAGCTACAATAGTCATCATATTAGCTTAATAAAGATGCAAACGCTGATGATAAACGTTTTGTTGGGAGTTTTTATAAAATTACTGCTTCATTCTACCAGGATTGTGATTTATTATATATTCTTAATTCGCATTCCTGAAGATTATACATTAATTCTCGTAATAAAAATATAAATTGTAGCCTGACTTTTATTTTGAAGCCGTAAAAATCCTCTAAAACAAGATGGCCGCTCCTGACGTCAATTTGATTTATGGAAACACAATGAGTACAAAAGTGAAAAAAAAAATCCAAATGTTCCAAAAATTTAAATCTTAGAAAACTAAAATTTGATAAATTGTAAAAATCAATTTATCGCCCGGACCTTTGCGGAGTTTTTGTGTTAATTTGGCTGTTTGGAAGCAGAACATGAGCAAAAAGTGACAGGAAGTAACAGGAAGTGACCTCGACTGGGCCAACTCGTTGTCATGATGGGAAGCGCAGGTCGAAGCCTCCTCCGTGGATGTCCATGGACTCTCCCAGGATGGAATACGCCATGGCCGAAACACTCGAGTGCCACCCTGGGCCGACCCTGCACCGCCGGAGGGGACACAGACTCGCGTTATCAAAGCGTGGAACATGAGGACCAGGAGGAACATGGCGGCAGCCGCTCACCTTACCCCCACGGAGAGTCCCAGGACGGCTCGCCGGGCTTCGAGGCTTTCCACAGAGCGAAGTCGCGTCGACCTTCTTCTCGCTCAGTCGTCTGCTGAGATGCTCAGCATCGCCTGCAGAGAAGAAGAGACGAAGAGGGTTAGAAATGATCAGCCGCTACTCGCCAAATTAGAGAAACGCCCCAGGTGAGACGTACTCCAGGTGAGACGCCTCCAGGGAGACGCCTCCTGGTGAGACGCCTCCAGGTGAGACATCTCCTGGTCCCGTCTCCAGGTGAGACGCCTCCTGGTGAGACGCCTCCAGGTGAGACGCCTCCTGGTGAGACGCCTCCAGGTGAGACGCCTCCTGGTGAGACGCCTCCAGGTGAGACATCTCCTGGTCCCGTCTCCAGGTGAGACGCCTCCTGGTGAGACGCCTCCAGGTGAGACGCCTCCTGGTGAGACGCCTCCAGGTGAGACGCCTCCTGGTGAGACGCCTCCAGGTGAGACATCTCCTGGTCCCGTCTCCAGGTGAGACGCCTCCTGGTGAGACGCCTCCTGGTGAGACATCTCCTGGTCCCGTCTCAGGTGAGACGCCTCCTGGTGAGACGCCTCCTGGTGAGACGCCTCCAGGTGAGACGCCTCCTGGTGAGACGCCTCCTGGTGAGACGCCTCCAGGTGAGACGCCTCCTGGCGCCGTCTCCAGGTGAGACGCCTCCTGGTGAGACGCCTCCGGTGAGACGCCTCCTGGTGAGACGCCTCCTGGCGCCGTCTCCAGGTGAGACGCCTCCTGGCGCCGTCTCCAGGTGAGACACCTCCAGGTGAGACGCCTCCTGGTGAGACGCCTCCAGGTGAGACGCCTCCAGGTGAGACGCCTCCTGTGAGACCCTCCGGGAGACCCTGGTCGTCCCAGGTGAGACGCTCCTGTGAGACGCCTCCGGTGAGACCTCCGGTGAGACCCTCCTGTGAGACGCCCCTGGTGAGACGCCTCCAGGTGAGCGCCTCTGGAGCGCCTCCAGGTGAGACGCCTCCTGGTGAGACGCCCCTGGTGAGACGCCTCCGTGAGACGCCTCCTTGGCGCCTCCGTGAGACGCCTCTGTGGGCCTCCTGGCCCTCCAGTGGACGCCTCCGGTGAGACGCCTCCGGGAGACGCCTCCGGTGAGACGCCTCCTGGTGAGACGCCTCCAGGTGAGACTCTCCTGGGTCCGTCTCCAGGTGAGACGCCTCCTGGTGAGACGCCTCCAGGTGAGACGCCTCCTGGTGAGACGCCTCCTGGTGAGACGCCTCCTGGTGAGACGCCTCCAGGTGAGACGCCTCCTGGTGAGACGCCTCCAGGTGAGACGCCTCCTGGTGAGACGCCTCCAGGTGAGACGCCTCCAGGTGAGACGCCTCCTGGTGAGACGCCTCCTGGTGAGACGCCTCCTGGTCGTACGCCTCCGGTGAGACGCCTCCGGTGAGACGCCTCCTGGTGAGACGCCTCCGGTGAGACGCCTCCTGGTGAGACGCCTCCAGGTGAGACGCCTCCTGGTGAGACGCCTCCAGGTGAGACGCCTCCTGGTGAGACCCTCCGGTGAGACGCCTCCTGGTGAGACGCCTCCTGGTGAGACGCCTCCTGGTGAGACGCCTCCGGTGAGACGCCTCCTGGTGAGACGCCTCCGGTGAGACGCCTCCTGGTGAGACGCCTCCAGGTGAGACGCTCCTGGTGAGACGCCTCCTGGTGAGACGCCTCCAGGTGAGACCGCCTCCTGGTGAGACGCCTCCGGTGGACTCCTGGTGAGACGCCTCCATGGTGAGACGCCTCCATGGTGAGACGCCTCCTGGTGAGACGCCTCCGGTGAGACGCCTCCTGGATGAGACGCCTCCCTCGGTGGTAGTACGCCTCCTGGTGAGACGCCTCCTGGAGCGCTCTAGTGAGACGCCTCCTGGCGCCGTCTCCAGGTGAGACGCCTCCTGGTGAGACGCCTCCTGGTGAGACGCCTCCTGGTGAGACGCTCGCCGTCCCAGGTGAGACGACCGGCCGTTCCAGGTGAGACGCCTCCAGGTGAGACGCCTCCTGGTGAGACGCCTCCAGGTGAGACGCCTCCTGGTGAGACGCCTCCTGGTGAGACGCCTCCGGTGAGACATTCCTGTCCCGTCTCCAGGTGAGACGCCTCCTGGTGAGACGCCTCCAGGTGAGACGCCTCCTGGTGAGACGCCTCCTGGTGAGACGCCTCCGTGAGACGCCTCAGTGAGACGCCTCCTGGTGAGACGCCTCCAGGTGAGACGCCTCCTGGTGAGACGCCTCCTGGTGAGACGCTCCAGGTGAGACGCCTCCTGGTGAGACGCCTCCTGGTGAGACGCCCTCTGGTGAGACGCCTCCTGGCGCCGTCTCCGGTGAGACGCCTCCTGTGAGACGCCTCCTGGTGAGAGCCTCCAGGTGAGACGCCTCCTGGTGAGACGCCTCCAGTGAGAGCTCTGGTAGACGCCTCCTGGTGAGACGCTCCTGGCTCTCAGGTGAGACGCTCTGGGCCTCCGGTGAGACGCCTCCGGTGAGACGCCTCCTGGTGAGACGCCTCCTGGTGAGACGCCTCCTGGGCCGTCTCCAGGTGAGACGCCTCCTGGAGACGCCTCCAGGTGAGACGCCTCCAGGTGAGACGCCTCCTGGTGAGACGCCTCCGGTGAGACGCCTCCTGGCGCCGTCTCCAGGTGAGACGCCTCCTAGGTGAGACGCCTCCGGTGAGACGCCTCCAGGTGAGACGCTCCGCCTTACCTTCTCCCTCCTGCAGTGCCTTCTGGTCTCCCACCGCCTCTGGGACCAGCTTGCCGTACGAATGCCGCGGACTGGTATCAAACTTCTGTGTGTCGAAGTAGACGGACCCGTTGGACTCGTACCTGCAGACATCCCAGAACCGAACGGATCAGAGGCAGCTGCTGCTGGAGAACCTTTCAGACGGTTCTGTCCTCACCCGTAACCGTTGGAGACGATTTTCCTCACAAACTCCACGATCTCCGGCACGTACTCACTGACCCGGGTCAGAACGTCGGCAGGCAGAACCTGAGGGGCGTGGAGACAGAGATGAGGCTCTCGCCCAGCTGATGGGGCGGAGGAAGGGAAGGGGGCGGAGTCTGCGCTTACGTTCAGGGCCTCCATGTCTCTGTGGAACTCCCCCTCCCAGAACTTCGGCAGGACGGAGAAGATGGAGTTCTCTGTGACGTCGCTTCCCAACTGCCTGTCCAGCCAGTCGGACAGCAAGTCCTTCGAGTTCTCCAGCAAAACCTGGGAGAACATTTAGAAACAAACTCTGTCAGAGAGGAGCAGTGGCAACAGAGGAGTTCGCAGCGTTTGTGGTTCTGCAGCGTTTGGGTTCAGCAGCGTTTGGGTTCTGCAGCGTTTGGGTTCTGCAGCGTTTGGGCTGCAGATTGGTCTGCAGCGTTTGGGTTCTGCAGCGTTTGGGCTGAGTTTTCTGCAGCGTTTGGGTTCTGCAGCGTTTGGGCTGGAGTTCTGCAGCGTTTGGGTTCTGCAGCGTTTGGGCTGGAGTTCTGCAGCGTTTGGGTTCAGCAGCGTTTGGGCTGGAAGTTCTGCAGCGTTTGGGTTCTGCAGCGTTTGGCTGAGTTCTGCAGCGTTTGGGTTCTGCAGCGTTTGGGCTGGAGTTCTGCAGCGTTTGGGTTCTGCAGCGTTTGGGTGGAGTTCTGCAGTGTTTGGGTTCTGCAGCGTTTGGGTTTCTGCAGCGTTTGGGTTCTGCAGCGTTTGGGCCGTCTCACCTCAGCCAGAGGCTGCAGCGCGTCAGCCGCTGCGCCGCTCTCCATCGCCCCCTGCAGGGGCTGCAAAGCGCTGGCAACGGCGGCGTCCAGACGCTCCAACATCTGCTTCTTATCCGGGTCCGTGGTGGAGGCCAGCTGCTCCCGGAACGGCTGCAGGGATAAGGAGGAAGAAACTGATCCTGACCGGACCGGACCGGACCGCCACGGCGTTCCTGATCCCATCTGGACCGGCGCATCGCTCCGCATCCCTGACTCACCACTCGTGCGTTCAGGACGTCCTGCAGGACCTGAGCCGCCTGCGGCCGCTTCTCTCTGTACTGCTCCAGGAGGAAGTTCTGCCGGGCCCGTTTGATGATCTGAACCAGGAAGAGAACAAACCGTGAAGAACCAGATGCCTGCATTATCCGACATATAGACACTTTTGGGTGTTAATTCAACACTGGCAGTTTTACTGTGAACATTTGTTTGTTATCAGACACCCATGAAAAAAATGGCATCAAACTCTTAATGATGCATTTGTTGAAAATAATGTGAGGTTCTGGTTGGTTGAGTGACTTCAGTAATATTTCAGGAGCAAAATCCAGAAAATGTCCAGAAACGATTAAAGATTTAATTTGCTCATTTAATTTAGCTTATTTTTACACGGTGATTATTGCTTTTTCACTTTGCTGTTGAGAAAATAACTAACAATAATTTAACTATTTATTGCTTCACAAATTAAAAGGACTAATTAAAACTCATTAAGGTTTAATTTGATCAAACTTAATTTGATCAGGTTCAAGATTTCAAATGTGGAATATTGGAAATAATTTTTGTGGATCTCAGTTTTCACTTTGACATTAAAGTTTTGTTAATCTGAATCAATTTTTAGAAGCAGTAAAAAACTGGGTGAATATTTTTTGATTACTAATGAGACGTTCCAGTTTACCTGCAGCATGTCGGACCGTTTCAAACATTCAGAACCTTTCGGAACCTTTCGGAACCGGTGGATTCTCACCTTGTCGTCGATGTCTGTGATGTTCATGCAGTAGAGAACGTCGTACTTGAAGTAGTCCCTCAGGATCCGCCGCAGGATGTCGAAGGAGATGTAGGACCTGGAACAGAGGCGGAGCCGCTGGTCAGGTCGGACCGGTTCTGGCTTGGTTCTGGGTTTCTGGTTCTGACCCGGTTACCTGGCGTGTCCCATGTGCGAGGCGTCGTAAACGGTGGGGCCGCAGCAGTACCACGTCACCTTGTTGCCCTTCTGGGGAACAAACGGCTCCTGGAACGACGAGACGACGGTTAAACAGAACCAGCTGAGGCTGAGGGGTTCCACAGGGCTCAGCGTTTGGACCAGCCCGGTTCTGCTCCATTTTGGGCTTTTCTACAGTAAAACTTCACAGCTTCACGGTGACTTTTAGATTTAATGGCCTTTAGCAGCAGAAAATGTTACAGTGTTTCCTTGAAGACGTTAAACTGTTTATTTTTTTCATCTTGAATGTAAAATGTTTATATTTTTTGTATAATTCTGGCTTAATTAATGCTGCGAGTTTGTTGTGTTGTCATCAAATGTTTTTTTTTAAAGTATGTATACGGTAGAGTTAATCAATTTCTAAATTAGCTGAAGATTATTTCATTGAGTGATTCATCACGATTAATCACTCCAGCCCTGGTTTGTGATTATTTGAGAAAGTGAGATATAAATCTTTGTGCCACTATGTTTTTGTTGTAATTCCTTCTGAATTTCTTGATGGATCCTTTAAAGCTCTAGTATGTAACTTTTATTTTAAAAAATAAATATGTTTAACAGAAAAGAAACTCATCATATTATGACAGTAAAATATGAGACAGGTGATCTGCGAGCTCCTCTGCCTTGTCCCAGCGCTAACTAGAAACAACCAATCCTAGCAGGGGGCGGGTCTTAGTGCTGCCAATCACCTTTACATGCACAGTCTCATCCTCCTCTTCCTCTCTGCTTCGCTGCAGTTTTTCCTGTTTGCAGATCAGATCAGATTCCAGGGGTTTTTTCTGCAGCAGTAAGTTGTTCCTCTGGCTTTAGCACATTTAGCAGTGACTACACAAGGATGATGGACAGCATGAAGCTCCGCCTCCTGGCCCGGATTGGTTGTTTTTCTCTCATTTCTTCAGATGCAATGATAGCAGGGAAGATGGTCACAACATGGTGACAGTTTTAACAGATTTTTTTTGTATTAAAGTTACATTCTGCAGTTTTAACCAGTAGGCAGGTGAATGTTTCCCCACTTTTAACCTGTTTTCATCTGTTCATTACGTCCAGATTAGACTCCTCTAATCTGGTATTTCTGTTTGGATCGGTACTAAATAACAAGCATTTTTTGGAGCCGCTATGGGGGCGCCATTACTTATCCAGAGGGGCCTTTGGCACCCTTAGCTCCCCCCCAGCGCCGCCACTGCTCCTTATTTTTTAGTTTCTTACACATGTGAAGTGACTTAAAGTGATTTATGGACCATATTCTGCCAGGTCAGGTGAACAAGCCGAGGTTTTAGCACCTGAAGGTTCAGCTGGGTTCTGCAGCCCAGAGTTGCCGGTTCTACGCCGTACCTTGGTTCTGGTCAGGCTGTTGTAGAGCCGCAGCTGAGGGACTTCTGTTCCCGCCGGTGGCGCCCATGGAGGCTGGACCCGCTTCCCCTTCACTGGAATGAAACCAGCAACTGGTGACTTTCACACCAGACGTGGCAGAGGAGACAAACATGATCCGCCAATAAAACTTCAGCTTGTTTTTACTCAGGTAAAAGTGAAAAGTAACCGTCCCAGAAATTACTGAGGAGTCAAAAATGAATCGAAACATCAATCATTTAATGTTTAAGAAGTAGCATAATTAAACACACCAAAATATAAAGTCATATGGAATTGTTGGCATTTTAAAGACCAACTGGAAATAATTCAGATGAATGTCATAATTACAAAAAACAAAATCAAAATAAATCTCTTTTAATATGAAATTTAACAAAACCTAACAAGAGCAGAGATACTTCATAATAAAATTACTCAAGTAGAAGTAATTTACTTGAAGCAAAATCCTCCAACTGTATTTTTTCCTAAAACGTTCCTCAAATGTAACTCAGATAAATCTGGTTTGACGTTAAAACAGCAGAAATTATTCAGAAGTTTGTGAAAAATGTTTAAACATAATGAAAAAAGGCTGATTCCTGTTTCATCCAAAGATTTTACATCTAAAAAGATTTTATTACTTCAGTTTAAACACATTTTAGATGTAATATCTGCAAAACTAAGAGATGGAAGTTTTGACAGCAAAATGAAAACTTTCAGGAAGATTCATGAAGTTCAGTGAAAATAAATCAATCTTTTGTTGCATCAGCAGAACGTCAGAGAACTAGAGATGAACCGATCAGATATTAATATCTGCATCCACATATCGGAAAAAACAATCTGGATCGGATATCGGTGACCATCTATTCAGTCTAGTTCTACGCTTTCATGTTTGTTTTACATTATATTTAGAATTTCTAAATGCATTTTCTGAACCATATGGAAGGTTTGCTGTAGTTTATGTTTGCCAGTTTCTTTATTGTTATTTATTTTACATTGGCTGTTATTCTCCCGACTGTCTGAACAGATTAAAGTTGTTTTTACACCTTTGACCAAACTGGTGGAGCTGCTGGTGCAGATTTACCAAATTGATTTATAATTCAGTTCCTTTATGTCTGTGTTTAAATAAAATAATCGTTTTAAGTCATCAGCTCTGTTTCTCTATCGGATCGGTATCGGCCGATCGGTGCATTCCTACACAGAGCGACCCGTTCTGATGCTGTGGACTCCAACACGGAGCCCACAGCATCACAGAGCCTCCGCCGTGTTTAGCAGAGGAACTGGCTTCATCCCAGCAGGAAGTCCAGCAGGGCTGATCGGACTCAGCATGTTTACGTTTGAGATGGTGGGACAGGAACTGCTGTGTTGTCATGGTGAATACTTTTACTCACTGCATTATCATCGTTGTTTTACTCGTCTAACATTCAGTTTTTATACCAATTTCATTCATTATATTTAGAATTGTGTAAGTATTGATTACATTATTTTCTATTTTATATTCTTATTGTTTTTTCCACTTTTTGTCCGTTTGACCTTTTACTTCCAGATGATAGTTTGGTTCATATTGAGGGTTGAACTGAAGCTTTATAGCATTTCCAGTATAACGTTAGTAAACATAAGGAACAAACGGTTCTAGGTGTTTACATCTGTGCAGGTCTATTTAGACCAGATCATTTCCTTCAGAGGTCTGATGATGACTGGAACTCATTCCTCCTCTCATTGATCAAGTAAAAATATCGGTTCCTGATTGGTTACGCCTTGATTTTTTCATTGAGTCATTCTGCTGATGCATTAAAGGTTTATTTATTTTCAGGGATTTTTACAGCAGCTGCTGTAACTGAGTAAAGAGGAGAAGCAGAAAAAGTTGAAAGAAAAGTTTCCAGAAAGGACGGATGATCTGGTAGGACAACATGCAGCGAGTGGACAAACAGAAGCAGCAGCTGTGATGTTTCTGGGGCTGCAGGTGTTCCTGACCCTGAGCTGTTTGAGCAGCGATAAGCCGCCGCGCCGCAGAGCGCCACCCACAGGCCACAGCTCTAACTGAAACTCTCCAGAGGAACTGTGGGTTCATGCTTCTCTGCAGAAACCTGCGTCACATCAACCGTCTACTCACTGCTGCCGTCTGCGCTCAGGTCCTGCTGCAGGGCGGAAATGTGTCTGTACCAGCGCAGAGCGTGGACGTGCTGCGGGCGGGGGGGCGGGGGAGGAGCCTAAAGGCTCTCAGGTCGGCCTGGGAGGGGCCGAAGCCCGCCAGGTAGCTGCGTGAGGTCAGGTAGTCGTTGAGGGCTGCCGTCAGCGCGGCCTCCTCGTTAATCTGCAGCAAGGAGCCAAACTCAAAGGCTGCAGAAACAAGAGGGCAGATGTTAGCAGCCGAGCAGCTGCAACTGTCCTCATCCTCTGGAGAGAAACAAATCAGAGCAAAACCTCTGATCAAATCCTCATCTCCTCACAGAAAACCACCAGCAAGCAGCTAAAGTCATCCTGATCAATGCTTCCCAGGATTTTAGAGAGATTTACTGCAAAAAATGAGGGACGAATCGTATTCAGGAGGGAACGACAGTCTTCTGGTGATACTTTCTATAAAAGAAGACGATTAAAACCCTGAAATATGAGCTGCACCGGTTTAAGAGTTCAACCTGGGTTTAACTGATGCAAACTGCTGATTTCTAACAAGATGTGTGTAAAAACACCAAACAGAACCATGATCAAATAAAGGAGCCAATCAGATCTAAAATGATCAGAAAATTCATAAAACAAAAAGAAAACAGGAAAGAGAAATTCAAGGCAGGAAATGGACAAGATGAGGATTCAACAGCAGAACAAAATGAAAGAGAAACCATGCAGATGAAGAATGCTGAAGCTGAAAATGGGGGAAAAATATTACATGTTGGAGTAATTAATCATGCAGATTGTTCATATTTTTAAAGGATGAAACAAACCTTTTTATATGACGTACAGGGTATGTTTTATTAATGTCATGATTAATGTCGTTAGCAGATTAAAACTGAGGGGGGAAAAAGGAAAACTGAGAACATAACTAATAAAAACATATTCATATGTCTCAGTTTAAATCCCCCAATTCACTTAAGTGAATTCTGTCGTGATAACATTATAGATTTGGGCTTTAAGAAGCCCTTTATTTAGATTAATAATTATGCCGAATTGAAAATATTCAGGTATTGTTAAATGATATTTCCTTTGTTCATGTCTTTGTTTTACAGAACACAAACGCTGACAGAAAAAGTCTTTAATGGCCGTTTTTTAAACAGAGTTCCGCTGATGTAGCCGAGCTGCTTGCTAACGTAGCTAACAGGCTAATTTAGCCTGACAGCCGCTGAAACATTAAACCGCTCTGCCTCTGCCTCTTACCGGCTTCATGTCTGAGGAGATACCGACGATAATAACAGGTAATAAGCGGTAAAAACGGTACCTGTCTCCGGTGAGCTCGACATGGCTACAGGTCTGAATGAGATGCTGATGCAACAATAAGCGGACCGGAAGCAGAAACCGGAATCAATGTGTCAGAACACCGGCAGCGGGGGACACTAATAACTGTCGGACTCACCAACACATGTGTTGCAACAGGTGTTTCTCAGGATAAAATCATTTTTTAAAAATTGATAGGGTGAAATATAAGTGAAATATAATTGATAAATAATAGACAGTGACCCACATATATAAATCATGTCATGACAGCGATCAGCATTTGGTTCTCCTGAAATGTTAGAAAGTATTTTTCTTTTATTTACACCACGTTTTGCAACATGCAATATATGTGCCGTTGTTCCAGTTGATATGACAAGGAGAATTTTTTTGCATTTTTCATGCTTTCTGGTGTTTGATTTCTCCCTCTTGCAGAGATCTTCAATAAAAACCTCAAGGACTGTAAGGCAAGTGTTTTGGGATTAGCAGTTTGGTCCTCATCCAGGTTCCATCATCCATCCATCATCCATCCATCATCCAGGTTCAGCTTTTATTATTATAATACTGGATGCCAGTTTAACTTTTCCACCTTTACCTTCCACTCAACACATTTTATTATGTGTAGGCCTGAGCCATCCTCGCCATAATTCTATCATGTCATGTATAGAACATACATTATTTCTTTTAAAGTTCGTCTTAAAATCCATTTATTTTACTTGGCTTTTATCTCCAGCAGGATCTAGTCTTAAAGTGTGTTTTTGTTTTTAAACAGTAAGAGTTCTTTATTTATTTTATTTTATTATGTTGTGTTTTAATGTACAGCACTTTGTATCAGCTGTGGTTGTTTTAAAGTGCTTTATAAATAAAGTTGGATTGGATAATTTCTGTCAAAATATGTTTTATTTAGGGGATCTATGTTTAAAATTACATTTTTGAATTAAATATGTGAACTTTTTTGGCGATTCCACTTTATGTCTGTGCAGAAAACAAACTCAGCAGCTCTAGCGGACTACATCCGATAGAGGGCGCCACGCAACATTTAGGAGGAGAAGAAGAAGACTCACACTACGCGGAAGTTTGTTTGTTTTTGTAAAAATCTGATGTGAAAGTGGAGAAAACTGAGGTCGGATGTAAACCGGTCGGCTAAAAAGGGAGTTATTGTTTTATTTTGAGTTGAAATGCCGAACTTTAAGGAATCAATCGATGCTATAAGTCGCGTTTATGAGCGATATGCGGAGTTTGTTCGGAGGAATCCTGCAGCTACTGCTCAGCTGGAGAACACGGTGCGGACGCTGTCCTACCTGATAGCAGGTGAGTCCCTGAGCTTTGCACATGTTGTCTCATTCCATGGTAAACCAAGTGGTAAAGAACTGAAATAGAATGAAATAATAAATGGTTTCGAATGTGAAAAGGGTCATTGTAGATGATTTTTGTTTTGATGCCACCGAATACAACAATTTATTTCTAATTATGATGAGATAATTTCACCGTCCATCATCTTTCAGTGGGAATATGTTGTTGACATCTGTCAGAAATCATCCATAAAACAGACACAAGTGAAAAAAACACCATTAACAAACATTAGTATAAAAATAAAGCAACAACTTCATAAAGTTGAACCAATTAAATCATAAAACCATCATTAAGATTTGCTTATTTCAATTTGGAGGATGAATTTGCTGGTGACCAGGAAGAAGATTCCCAAACAAGGACAAAATGAGGAACTTTGTGGAGTCCAAGCAGACTGTACCACCACCGAACATCACCTGAACGCACCGGCCCTAATGTGAAGCACGGTGGTGTCAGCATCATGCTGCGGGAAGCTGCATGGATCAGAACAGTCCTGACAGAAAACCTGTAGAAGAACTGAGACTGGGGTCAAGGTTCAGCTTAGCCTGAGGTATTATGAGAAAGACCGACTGGAAGAGTTCAGGCCGAGGAGGAAACTGACATGTTGCTGCAGGACAAACTTCTCCTCCGTCTCTCGGCTCTGTGGGAAAAGGTTTCATGTCTGCAGGAACTAAAATGTCTGCTGCTTTCATTTCAGGGCGCTTCGCTGATTCTCATGAGATTTCTGAGCTCGGTGAGTAAAGTTCTGCTCTGACACTAGGGCTGTAGTGATACGATAATCTCACGATACGATACACAATATTCTGCCCACGATACGATATATAATGCAATATTCAGCAAACGATACAATTCAATACACTTTTGTGATTTTCTGAAAGGTTTCAGAGGGACAGAGTTATTTTGGTGACATTTTGTGACTGTTGTAAAGTTGGACTGAATTAATTTAACTGAAAACTGATTAAAAGCTCCAACTACACAATACCTGGTTCTGGTTGGACACAGACTTAAAGTGGACAGCTGGACAAAATGAATCAAAGAAGTGGAGAGAAAACATGTTTGTTTTAGTTGAAACAGTCCAAACTGTAGCTGACATGCATTAGTAAAGTAAATAAAGTGAACCAAGTTCCTGCTCTGAATAGTTTGATACCTTTTTAACCTGAACATCTGAAGGAATCACTCTAAGCCTGATGACCTGGTGAAGCCAGCAGTGAGGAACAAGGTGACAGTTGGACGTTACGATACTTGAGGATGGATATCGATTTGTTTCTAGGAAAGAAAATATTGATATATATCGCAGTATCGATATTATTACACAGCCCTATCTGACACACTAACACCTCAGAGGACCTCTCTGACCTCTGACCTCAAACATGCACTTTGCTCCGTTAAACTGGATTTTAATTTGTGGAAAACAAGTTTAACCTGAAGAAGATTATTCAAATGTTCTGGTGGAAATGTTGTTTTTCTTCTCCTGTTTTAATTTTGAACCAATCATAACTCACGGTAGAAATCTTTCATTCGGTGCTTTGGAGTCCATGAATTTGCTCCTGATTGGTCAGGACAGTTTTCTCTCATATTTTCAGTCTATTCTGCCTCCAACCTGCTGGTCCTGTTCAACGACAGCATCCTGCGTAAAGGCCTGCGATGCGCCTTCGCCGTGGTGAGCTTCGCCTTCCTGCTGAGTTCCCACCATTTCCTGACCGTCAGGCAGATTAAAGCGTAACTTTTTATGAACGTTTCCCTCCTGCTGCTGCCTGTCCAGCCTCTGTCCCAGCAGAGACTCCTCACCTGGCTGTCCGTCCTGGAATATGTGGAGGTTTTCCTGGAGATGGGAGCCGGGAGGCTGTGGGGGGAGGCGGGCCGCTGGCTGGTCATCGCACTCATCCAGATCTTCAAGTAAAAACCTCTTAATTCTCCACTATCAGCATTAAAACCTTTAAAATGTTCAATTCCTGTACATTTTACTGTAATCAGGAGGCAGGAAAATGGTTGTTTTTAATTAAAAACATAAAACTATAGTAAGAATTGTAAACAAGAATAAAAACAGAATTTGAATTTTTCTCTAAAAGTTGAATCAAATCAGTAGAATGAACCTACGGAGCCTCATAGGGGACGATGCTGGTCTGCTGGGCTAAACGGTCACAAATGTCAGGTTAAAATTTCAAATATACACATTTAAAGAGCCTCGGTGTTTATTATTATTATAAACTCTTTGGTTTATGTCTGACTGAGCTGGAAACGGCCTTTAAACCATTCAGACCAAAACAAAAGAATCAATCGGATTATTTATTACCAGGCGATAAGAAATAGTCCAAATAGTTGGATGTATTTGTTTCTTTCTTTCCTACCAAAAGTTTCTGTTTATTTTGTAGGTTTGTGGTTCATTTCTGTACCAAAGAAAAAGGTATAAAACTTCAGATTTTTCACAACGAGATAATAACATTCATGGAAAAACCTCATATAATAGCAGGAAGGTAAGACAGACTTACTGTCTCAATTATGCTGCATGAACTGATCAAAACGTTATTGAGAGGAAACGCAAAGGAAAACAGAATCATTCTTGTCATCTACAGGCCTCCGTATAAAATAAATACAATCAGGATTTCCCCATGAAAATAAATCGAATAAAAAATAAAATGGTACTAAAAGTGATAAAAATAAAATTGGCATTTTTGCATAAAAATGAATAAAATAATAGACCAAACGAAAATAAATTAATTAATAAAAATAAATTGGGCTTTTTAAAATAAAAAATAATAAAAAGAAAATATGTTTATATAAAGAAATCAAATGGTAATAAATAAGTAAAAGGATTGGCATTTTTTAAATATAAAATAAATAAAAATATACTGAAAATAAATAAAGATGATGGGCATTTTCTATATAAAAATAAAATACGAACAAATGAATCAAACATGAGAAAGCATATCGTCATTTTGCTCTTAAAGCTGCAGTGTTTCTGTTCCAGGGCTGCTTTTCGTCTCGTTCTTCTTCTGCTGTATAAATCCGGCCTGCAGACTTCACCTCCCATAATCCCCCTGGACAGAGGCTCTGAATATGTTTCTGAAGGTCAGACTTATGTGTGTCTTTCTGAATGTTTTCATCCTCCGTTGTTCTGTAACCATTTTCAAATAGAGCAGGTCTGAGAACGCAGCCCAGTGGGACTCCTGCAGGGTAAATGTTGTCTGATCGAGGTGTTTTCCCCCACAGACGACCCCAGCGGAGAGGACGATGCCTGCTTTGTGGGTCAAAGGTCAGGCCGTGTAATCAGACCTCTGGGCAGCGGTGAGAAACTTTTAATGAGTAAAATCCTCTAAAAACGCCGTAAAGGTAAAAATGATCCACATGTTGGGATCTGGAGGTTTCGTCTTGTCCGATTTTAACTTTTTATTTCTGTCACGTTGTTTGGTTGCTTCTCATCCCATCATAGCTCAGTTATGGGATCAGAATAGATACATTTTTATATGTCATAAAATGTAACTACAGACTAAAATGCAAAATAATCTGGAAAAGTTTCCTGGTTTTTATGTTCGAGGCTTAAATTATTAACCAACTCCCAGAGAAAAGGTGGGAATCACCATGGCAACCAGCAGCATCATCTCTTTCATAATTTCAGGTTAAATGTGTCAGAACAGAAATTAGTCGTTTCAGACTGAAGGAAAGTTTCAGGAGAGACTTCAGAGTAACATGAAATCTGCATGTTGTAGCTCCGCCCCTGCAGAACCGGCTGTGGGCGGCGGCGGCGCCGGCGGCGGCGAGGAAGAGGAGGAGCCTGAAGGAGAGCCGGCCGCCCACCGAGCTCAGCTTCCAGGAGACGCTGGCCGAGTCGGTTTACGTCAGCCGGCCGCTGGTTCACCGTATCCTTCCACCGACTGAAAGCAGATCCCGTTTGAAGCTGCACCGCTGCGTTACACCACTAGAGGGAGCAGCTAGAGGTTATGGAGGAGGAGCCTCGATGTCTGTCGTCCTTCCACCAGATTTTACCACCTGAGTTATTATGATTAATCACTGCTGCTGTTTTCCTTGAGTTTTCCGGGTGACAGTCCTGTGTCTCGGAGTTTGTGGGAAGCGGTCGTGGAAGCCGTGGCTCGTCTCCGCCGCCCTGGAGCTTTCCAGGTAAACGAACTGCTCCGATAACTTCCTCCTGGCTGAAGCTGGTCTAGATCAGTGGTTCCCAAACTTTTTCTCCTGCGCCCCCCTGTGGTATCTAAACATTGTCTGGGCCCCCCCGGTCCCTGCCGGGGGTGGAGGGCAGAAAATTAATGTTTATAATAGGGCTGCAAGTATTTTAATAATAATCAATTCTGATTAAAATGACTTGTTTACTTAATTTGTACCAGGTGAAGCTAAAACTCTCATTGGAGGAGTTCCAGGCACACATATTCCTCTTAAATGGAAAATGCATATATTATTTTAACAGCTTTGGTTTAAAATCTGTTGAGAATGTTATACAAAATTAATGTATGTAGCTGAACATAGACAACAACATCGGTAGCCTACAGGTACTTGTTAAGCTTAAGGTGCTGTATTGATGTTAGCTAGTCGTTGTTTAGCTACTTTACCTGCATCCAAAAGCTTCACTCAACTCAGCCAGTTAGTTTAGTGGGGAAACTGAAAAGTTCTTTGCGTTTTGCTGGTTTGCTGCCATGATTCTAACACACCTGTAGCTCCCCCAGCAGCAGCATCAGGTGTGCAAACAGCGCGAGCGTAGCGTCATGTTGCGTTTAAAAGCGGCTCAGAAAAACAGGTTACCACATGTTAACAACGGATTAAACAGTTTTAACCGCTGATAAAAGTGACAGAGGAGACAGATATGGGAAGTGCAGAAGCCCCGACTGTATCAAACTGACATAGGAATAACAGAGAGTTGGCCGTTCTAAGGTAAAAACCCAGCGCATTCTGCTTCATGTGTTTTTTTTTTGTTTGTTTTTTTTCACCCAGATGCTTCCCGCCCCCTGCAATGGCACGGCGCCCCCCCCAGGGGCGCGCCCCACAGTTTGGGAACCTCTGGTCTAGAGGATAATTCGGATGCTGCTGTTAATTCATGTTTTTAGGCTTTTTGTTCGTATTTCTTCATGTGGATTTGGTTAAATCTTTTAGAAAACAGGATTTCATCTTCAATAAGGTGAAAAACGGAAACATTTAGGTAGATGATTGGTTTTTTCCTGTTGAAATGCTTTAATCAGTAAATCGGAGCTCAAACTGATTTATCCTGAGATAAATAATCAGCTCTATGGAGCTAAATCAAGGCCATAACGTTTTTTTCCCCCTCAAAAAATTAACAGGAAACTGGGTAAAAACAGATTTGTAATTGGGGGGAAAAGGAATTGAAACTAAACTGAAAAAAGGATTTGCAAGTGGGGAAAAAACTCTAAGGCTGCGTTCACACTGCAGCCTGAAGTGACCCAGTTCTGATGTTTCTGACCTGTATCTGATCTTTTCATGGCAGTGTGAACAGCTCAGGTCTGATTCTTTTAGAATGTGACCCATATCGATACGGATCCGATTCAAATGGACCATAACGTCCAGGTCTCATTCATCCGAACTGAACGTCACTGATTCTCAACAAATCTCACTATTCTGGTCCTGATATGGAAGAAAAACAACAACCATGACGACTATATGAGGATTAAGTTGTTAATATATTGTTAATTGAGTCACTTCAGGCTGCAGTGTGAACGCATCCTAAAAGAAGTCACTAACTACTTTTCATATTAAATATTTAAAACATATATTTTGGCCCTGATTTAGTTCCATAGTGAGTTTGCCTCTGGAGTGAGTGGAAGCGTTTCACTGGTTCTGTCTGCAGCTTCGCCGTCCTGAGCGACGCCAAGCTGGAGAACCGATGGGAGAAAGCCGAGATGAAGAGGCGGACCTTCCTGTTGTGCTACTACCTGCTGCGCTCGCCGTTCTACGACAAATACTCCGAGTGAGTCAAACGTCCAGACGAGCTCCGGACCCGGATAAAACGCCCAGATCAGTGAAAATAACGCCAGTTAAAAAAAAATAAGACAAGATCCAACAAAATCCACGATTCAATTTATCATAAAATCATTTTTCTTCAGTCAAGTGAAAACCTGATTTGTGTTTTTTTCCATTTTGTCTGCAGGGAAAAGATAATTTTCCTGCTCAGACTTCTGGCGGATCACGTTCCAGGAATTGGACTCGTGGCGCGTAAGTACCGCAGAGGCGTCTGCGTTTTTCAATCGGAACGAGACTAAACCCGGAAGGATTGACTGAGACTTGTTTGTTGTTGAAATGACAAAAATAAAGTCGTAAAATGAGAAGATTAAATGTTGTCAGAATAAAGTTTTAAAATGTCTAGAAAAATGATGAGTAAAGCCGCCGAGTCGGTTCGTTGCTCTTTATGCTGAACAGACCCAAAAGTTTCAAAGTTCTGCTGCTGATGTTGAAGGACAAATTATTTGGCACCTGCTGCAAAACCTTGACCAAACATTCTCATTTTATTGTCCTCTGCATAGGAGATAGAATGACCAATTTCTACTGATATTACAACTTTAATCTTGTTTTATTGCATTATTTTGACCTTTTCTGTTAATATTAGCTGATTCTCGTGTTTGTTGGATGAATAAGCTCTCCAGGGAGAGTTTTTTAAGACATCCTTAATGTCTTTTATGGATGCTGGTGATTCCTGGTTTTGTTCTTTGGGTGGTTTTGCTTCAGAGAAACATCTGAACCCGTCTCTGCGTGTTTTCAGGCCCTCTGATGGAGTATCTACCCACCTGGCAGAAGATCTACTTCTACAACTGGGGATAAACCTCCATGGATCCAAACCTCCATGGATCCAAACCTCCATGGATCTAAACCTCCATGGATCCAAACCTCCATGGATCCAAACCTCCATGGATCCAAACCTCCATGGATCCAAACCTCCATGGATCCCACTGGAAGCTGGACTGATTCCACACGCTTTGCTCAGACTCGTTGTGTTTCTGACCCGGTTTGTCGATCAGCCACGTGGCGTTTCTCCATTCCTGCAGCCTGTGATTTACGCTGCGTCGCCACGGTGACGGATGATTCGTGGCCGGACCGCTCGGATTCGCTCCGTCCCGCGGTTCGGAGAGCGGCGACGCCTCCCCAGAACCGCTGCTCCTCCTCCGACCATAGAAAACTAATGTGAATCATTTACCCTGCAGAAATAAAACTGAAGAAGAGAAACGAGAAACTGAGGGTTTTCCATCTTTATTGACATTCTGGATACGGTTCTGTTTGTAGCCTACAAATAAATATCTCAATCCTTTCAGTGATTGGGTTCTATCGGGGCAAAGAAAACAAACATCTGCAGAACGTGGAGTCTGCTCAGGACCCGGATCAGCGGCCCGGTCCGGGTTCCTCACATCCAACCGTTTCTGAAACGGTTTTAGATTTAAAACTGTAAAAACTGAATCTGAGGTCATTTATAGCAGACTTGAGGTTCAGACAGTCGGGATGCATAGACAGATCTGCCATCCGTGAGCTGTGACCTCTGACCTCTGCTGGGCCAACCCGGAGGTTTGCATCAGGGCTTTGTCAGCAGAGGTCAGTATGGAGCTAAATAAGGGCCATAAAACCTGCTTAAAAATAGAGCAGAAACATTATTTTGAACTGAAAAACATTGAAATAAAAAGTTACTAAAAAAAACATAATTTGAAACTTAAATAAACAATTAACTGGATTAAAAAACGAATTATTTCAACCAAAGAATAATGAGATTTTAAATTACTTTGAAACTGGTGGAAGTTCAAAACTTCCCGTTCATTGTATTTTATTTTTTTAACAAACTTTTGGCCCTGATTTGTCTCCGTACAGCCGTCCGTCGGCTCAGGACTGATCTGGAATCAGAGCTTCTTACAGAAGAAAAACAACCAAACTCAACTGAACGTCAGCAGCTTTTAAACATGATGGATGTATGAAGAAAACGCGGCGCCTTGTTTTTAATATCACAATAAAACAAAAACTTTAAACATTATGAATCAAAATCACATTAATTTCTGGATAAAGAAAATAAAGATTTAAGTCCTCAGGTTGAAAATCTACGACCAGCAGGTTGTTTTAGAAAAGATTTGATACTTTCTGATGGTTTATGAAAATAAAAGTCAAGATTCTGCTAATGAGGGAAGAAATACTGTCTCTAGTGGAGGACACGACGGGGGACGCCGTCTTTCCCATGCAAGCCTTCCCGCGTCTCGCCCGCCCGTCCGTCTCCTCTCGATGCCGGATGGTTCTGCCGGCGCCGCTCAGTACGACCCGTAGCGGTCCTGGGAAACGAGGCCAGTCTCAGTGAGGAGGAGGAGGAGAAGAAGAGCGATGGAGATGCTAGCGAAGCGCCGCTTGACTCACCTGGATGCTGTTCATCACGCCGTTGGCGAGGACGGCCATCTTCCCCGCCACGCTTTCACCCCTGCTTGAATGGGCCATGTCCGGCCGACGGAAGAACGCTGTCCAAACCGAACCGTCTGCGGAGGAAGCACAGCGCTGAGTCCGCCGCTGAGTAGCCCGTTAGCTGACGGAGACGATTTCTGAGCGTTCCACCGTTTGGACCGACTACAGCCGGAACTGGTACGGAACTTAAAGGGATCAGCTAAAACATTCAGTTCCAGAATCAGGAGAACTGTTCTTTCTGCGGACAACCAACAACAGTGAATCAGTCACGGTCATCAAAACACACAGGAAGTAGCTAGCTAGCATTAGACTGAAACGAATGAATGTTAAATGAGTTGAGGAAAATGTCTTCCATATGTTGATCGTTTTTTTATCCTCTTAGACGAGACTTTGATCTGTATTCTCAGAATTCAGCTGTATTTATGTGAAATGAATAAACTGAAAGTATTGTGTCTTTTTTGGAGGAGTTTCATTTTTTTTTTTTAGACTTAATTTATCATTAAGACAAAAGAGAATCTGGTCTGTTGGACATGTTTTCTTCTAATGACTTAAAAATCTACTATATTTCCATCAATTGTCGCTAACTGAATAAAATGAAACTAAATTAACCTATTGAACAATTTGCCCCAGATCATGATAAATTGACTATTCTAAAACCTTTTTACTTATTGTAAACATTTACTATATTTTACCAATTGGGATTCAACGGCTAAAGCAATATTTTAACCAGAACTCAACTGGAGCAAATTAAAAGGTTTGAAAGGAAACATGAATTTTACAAAGAGAAAAACTACAATAGTAAATATAACAAAGGTGACAACAGGTTGTTGGAAAGAGCCGGAGGCTGGATCTCTGGATTCATGCAACTTCCTGTGGGATCAGTAACCGAGTCGACTGCAGCTCAACTGGAGACACTTTGGCTTCGTTCACACAGCCTTCGACTAAAATCACAAATCTGTGTGAACGGTTTCCGACCCAACGCAACCCGACTAACAGCAGAACTCGGATCGCCGACTCCCGAACGCAGCGTCAGTCGGGTCGTCGCTCCTGAACGTCAGTCGGGTCGTCGCTCCTGAACGTCAGTCGGGTCGTCGCTCCTGAACGCAGCGTCAGTCGGGTCGCGGCTCCTGAACGCAGCGTCAGTCGGGTCGCGGCTCCTGAACGCAGCGTCAGTCGGGTCGTCGCTCCTGAACGCAGCGTCAGTCGGGTCGCGGCTCCTGAACGCAGCGTCAGTCGGGTCGTCGCTCCTGAACGCAGCGTCAGTCGGGTCGTCGCTCCTGAACGCAGCGTCAGTCGGGTCGTCGCTCCTGAACGTCAGTCGGGTCGTCGCTCCTGAACGCAGCGTCAGTCGGGTCGTCGCTCCTGAACGCAGCAGCGTCAGTCGGGTCGTCGCTCCTGAACGCAGCGTCAGTCGGGTCGTCGCTCCTGAACGCAGCGTCAGTCGGGTCGTCGCTCCTGAACGCAGCGTCAGTCGGGTCGCGGCTCCTGAACGCAGCGTCAGTCGGGTCGTCGCTCCTGAACGCAGCGTCAGTCGGGTCGCGGCTCCTGAACGTCAGTCGGGTCGTCGCTCCTGAACGCAGCGTCTGTCGGGTCGTCGCTCCTGAACGCAGCGTCAGTCGGGTCGTCGCTCCTGAACGCAGCAGCGTCAGTCGGGTCGCGGCTCCTGAACGCAGCGTCAGTCGGGTCGTCGCTCCTGAACGTCAGTCGGGTCGTCGCTCCTGAACGCAGCGTCAGTCGGGTCGCGGCTCCTGAACGCAGCGTCAGTCGGGTCGCGGCTCCTGAACGCAGCGTCAGTCGGGTCGTCGCTCCTGAACGCAGCGTCAGTCGGGTCGTCGCTCCTGAACGCAGCGTCAGTCGGGTCGCGGCTCCTGAACGTCAGTCGGGTCGTCGCTCCTGAACGCAGCGTCAGTCGGGTCGCCGCTCCTGAACGTCAGTCGGGTCGTCGCTCCTGAACGCAGCGTCAGTCGGGTCGCGGCTCCTGAACGCAGCGTCAGTCGGGTCGCCGCTCCTGAACGTCAGTCGGGTCGTCGCTCCTGAACGCAGCGTCAGTCGGGTCGCGGCTCCTGAACGCAGCGTCAGTCGGGTCGCGGCTCCTGAACGCAGCGTCAGTCGGGTCGCGGCTCCTGAACGCAGCGTCAGTCGGGTCGTCGCTCCTGAACGCAGCGTCAGTCGGGTCGTCGCTCCTGAACGCAGCAGCGTCAGTCGGGTCGTTGCTCCTGAACGCAGCGTCAGTCGGGTCGCCGCTCCTGAACGCAGCGTCAGTCGGGTCGCGGCTCCTGAACGCAGCGTCAGTCGGGTCGTTGCTCCTGAACGCAGCGTCAGTCGGGTCGCCGCTCCTGAACGCAGCGTCAGTCGGGTCGCGGCTCCTGAACGCAGCGTCAGTCGGGTCGCGGCTCCTGAACGCAGCGTCAGTCGGGTCGTCGCTCCTGAACGTCAGTCGGGTCGTCGCTCCTGAACGCAGCGTCAGTCGGGTCGTCACTCCTGAACGTCAGTCGGGTCGTCGCTCCTGAACGCAGCGTCTGTCGGGTCGTCGCTCCTGAACGTCAGTCGGGTCGTCGCTCCTGAACGCAGCAGCGTCAGTCGGGTCGTCGCTCCTGAACGCAGCGTCAGTCGGGTCGCGGCTCCTGAACGCAGCGTCAGTCGGGTCGTCGCTCCTGAACGTCAGTCGGGTCGTCGCTCCTGAACGCAGCGTCAGTCGGGTCGCCGCTCCTGAACGCAGCGTCAGTCGGGTCGCGGCTCCTGAACGCAGCGTCAGTCGGGTCGCGGCTCCTGAACGCAGCGTCAGTCGGGTCGCGGCTCCTGAACGCAGCGTCAGTCGGGTCGCCGCTCCTGAACGCAGCGTCAGTCGGGTCGCCGCTCCTGAACGCAGCGTCAGTCGGGTCGCGGCTCCTGAACGCAGCGTCAGTCGGGTCGTCGCTCCTGAACGCAGCGTCAGTCGGGTCGCCGCTCCTGAACGCAGCGTCAGTCGGGTCGTTGCTCCTGAACGCAGCGTCAGTCGGGTCGCCGCTCCTGAACGCAGCGTCAGTCGGGTCGCGGCTCCTGAACGCAGCGTCAGTCGGGTCGCGGCTCCTGAACGCAGCGTCAGTCGGGTCGTCGCTCCTGAACGCAGCGTCAGTCGGGTCGCGGCTCCTGAACGCAGCGTCAGTCGGGTCGCCGCTCCTGAACGTCAGTCGGGTCGTTGCTCCTGAACGCAGCGTCAGTCGGGTCGCGGCTCCTGAACGCAGCGTCAGTCGGGTCGCGGCTCCTGAACGCAGCGTCAGTCGGGTCGTCGCTCCTGAACGTCAGTCGGGTCGTCGCTCCTGAACGCAGCGTCAGTCGGGTCGCGGCTCCTGAACGCAGCGTCAGTCGGGTCGCGGCTCCTGAACGCAGCGTCAGTCGGGTCGCGGCTCCTGAACGCAGCGTCAGTCGGGTCGTCGCTCCTGAACGCAGCGTCAGTCGGGTCGTCGCTCCTGAACGCAGCGTCAGTCGGGTCGTCGCTCCTGAACGCAGCGTCAGTCGGGTCGTCGCTCCTGAACGCAGCGTCTGTCGGGTCGTCGCTCCTGAACGCAGCGTCAGTCGGGTCGTCGCTCCTGAACGCAGCGTCAGTCGGGTCGCGGCTCCTGAACGCAGCGTCAGTCGGGTCGTCGCTCCTGAACGTCAGTCGGGTCGCGGCTCCTGAACGCAGCGTCAGTCGGGTCGCGGCTCCTGAACGCAGCGTCAGTCGGGTCGTTGCTCCTGAACGCAGCGTCAGTCGGGTCGCGGCTCCTGAACGCAGCGTCAGTCGGGTCGCGGCTCCTGAACGCAGCGTCAGTCGGGTCGTCGCTCCTGAACGCAGCGTCAGTCGGGTCGCGGCTCCTGAACGCAGCGTCAGTCGGGTCGTCGCTCCTGAACGCAGCAGCGTCAGTCGGGTCGTCGCTCCTGAACGCAGCGTCAGTCGGGTCGTCGCTCCTGAACGCAGCATCAGTCGGGTCGCGGCTCCTGAACGCAGCGTCAGTCGGGTCGTCGCTCCTGAACGCAGCGTCAGTCGGGTCGTCGCTCCTGAACGTCAGTCAGGTCGTTGCTCCTGAACGCAGCGTCAGTCGGGTCGTTGCTCCTGAACGCAGCGTCAGTCGGGTCGCGGCTCCTGAACGCAGCGTCAGTCGGGTCGCGGCTCCTGAACGCAGCGTCAGTCGGGTCGTCGCTCCTGAACGTCAGTCGGGTCGTCGCTCCTGAACGCAGCGTCAGTCGGGTCGTCGCTCCTGAACGTCAGTCGGGTCGCGGCTCCTGAACGCAGCGTCAGTCGGGTCGCGGCTCCTGAACGCAGCATCAGTCGGGTCGTCGCTCCTGAACGCAGCGTCAGTCGGGTCGTCGCTCCTGAACGTCAGTCGGGTCGTCGCTCCTGAACGCAGCGTCAGTCGGGTCGTCGCTCCTGAACGTCAGTCGGGTCGCGGCTCCTGAACGCAGCGTCAGTCGGGTCGCGGCTCCTGAACGCAGCGTCAGTCGGGTCGTCGCTCCTGAACGTCAGTCGGGTCGTCGCTCCTGAACGCAGCGTCAGTCGGGTCGCGGCTCCTGAACGCAGCGTCAGTCGGGTCGCGGCTCCTGAACGCAGCGTCAGTCGGGTCGCGGCTCCTGAACGCAGCGTCAGTCGGGTCGTCGCTCCTGAACGTCAGTCGGGTCGTCGCTCCTGAACGCAGCGTCAGTCGGGTCGTCGCTCCTGAACGTCAGTCGGGTCGTCGCTCCTGAACGCAGCAGCGTCAGTCGGGTCGCGGCTCCTGAACGCAGCGTCAGTCGGGTCGTCGCTCCTGAACGCAGCGTCAGTCGGGTCGTCGCTCCTGAACGTCAGTCGGGTCGTCGCTCCTGAACGCAGCGTCAGTCGGGTCGTCGCTCCTGAACGTCAGTCGGGTCGTCGCTCCTGAACGCAGCGTCTGTCGGGTCGTCGCTCCTGAACGTCAGTCGGGTCGTCGCTCCTGAACGCAGCAGCGTCAGTCGGGTCGTCGCTCCTGAACGCAGCGTCAGTCGGGTCGCGGCTCCTGAACGCAGCGTCAGTCGGGTCGCGGCTCCTGAACGCAGCGTCAGTCGGGTCGTCGCTCCTGAACGTCAGTCGGGTCGTCGCTCCTGAACGTCAGTCGGGTCGTCGCTCCTGAACGCAGCGTCAGTCGGGTCGCGGCTCCTGAACGCAGCGTCAGTCGGGTCGCGGCTCCTGAACGCAGCGTCAGTCGGGTCGTCGCTCCTGAACGCAGCGTCAGTCGGGTCGCGGCTCCTGAACGCAGCGTCAGTCGGGTCGTCGCTCCTGAACGCAGCGTCAGTCGGGTCGCGGCTCCTGAACGCAGCGTCAGTCGGGTCGTCGCTCCTGAACGCAGCGTCAGTCGGGTCGCGGCTCCTGAACGCAGCGTCAGTCGGGTCGCGGCTCCTGAACGCAGCGTCAGTCGGGTCGTCGCTCCTGAACGCAGCGTCAGTCGGGTCGTCGCTCCTGAACGCAGCGTCAGTCGGGTCGTCGCTCCTGAACGCAGCGTCAGTCGGGTCGTCGCTCCTGAACGCAGCGTCAGTCGGGTCGTCGCTCCTGAACGCAGCGTCAGTCGGGGTCGCGTCTCCTGAACGCAGCGTCAGTCGGGTCGTCGCTCCTGAACGCAGCGTCTGTCGGGTCGTCGCTCCTGAACGCAGCGTCAGTCGGGTCGTCGCTCCTGAACGCAGCGTCAGTCGGGTCGCGGCTCCTGAACGCAGCGTCAGTCGGGTCGTCGCTCCTGAACGTCAGTCGGGTCGCGGCTCCTGAACGCAGCGTCAGTCGGGTCGCGGCTCCTGAACGCAGCGTCAGTCGGGTCGTTGCTCCTGAACGCAGCGTCAGTCGGGTCGCGGCTCCTGAACGCAGCGTCAGTCGGGTCGTCGCTCCTGAACGCAGCGTCAGTCGGGTCGCGGCTCCTGAACGCAGCGTCAGTCGGGTCGTCGCTCCTGAACGCAGCAGCGTCAGTCGGGTCGTCGCTCCTGAACGCAGCGTCAGTCGGGTCGTCGCTCCTGAACGCAGCATCAGTCGGGTCGCGGCTCCTGAACGCAGCGTCAGTCGGGTCGCGGCTCCTGAACGCAGCGTCAGTCGGGTCGTCGCTCCTGAACGCAGCGTCAGTCGGGTCGTCGCTCCTGAACGTCAGTCGGGTCGTCGCTCCTGAACGCAGCGTCAGTCGGGTCGCGGCTCCTGAACGCAGCGTCAGTCGGGTCGCGGCTCCTGAACGCAGCGTCAGTCGGGTCGTCGCTCCTGAACGCAGCGTCAGTCGGGTCGTCGCTCCTGAACGCAGCGTCAGTCGGGTCGCGGCTCCTGAGTGCCGTTGGGTCGATTCCCGGGTCTCACCTCTGCCGTCGCTGCCGTCTCCGAACAGATCGGCGGAGCTGATGGAGCTGCTGCCCGACAGACTCTCCAGCTTCGTCTTGGCCTCGTACTGACAGGAGGAGCACAGTTAGCTGCCGGGTTCTGCTTCATCAGAGCCGGTCCGGCCCAAACGGCCGCTCACCTCGGCGCCGCTCTCCCGACCGAAGAACATGTCGGAGGAGATGGCCTTGGCGTTGGCGAACTTCTGCCTGGCCTCGCTGGACTCCGACCCGGCGGACGGCGCCTCGGCTTTCCTCCGGCTGGGCAGCCTGAACCCAGAAGGAGAAGCGGCATCAGAACCGGTTCCGGTCCGGAGAGTCGGGCCGCCTGAGGATGAGCGGATACCTGTCTCCGATCGGCTGGATGCTGGAGATGGCGACTTCCTCCTTGGGCTCGTCCTTCTCCAGAGCCCAGGCGGCGGGTGAACGAGGCGGCGCCGCCGTCGGCGTCCCACCGCGACCCGAACCCGTCTCCCACCATGAACGGGTTGTCCTTATACCTGGAGAGCAGAACGGGTCAGAACACGCCGCTCAGCCGGTTCTGATAACAAAGACACCGATCCAATACTGATATGTGGATCAACATGAGAAAGAACCGGGTTTGTGTTATGAATATGAACAGAACTAAAGTAGAAAGAACCGGGTTTGTGTTTCTACCAAATAAGACATAGAATTAAAATAGGGATGAGCCGATCAGGTTTTTTTCTCCCGATTCCGATCACCTAATTATTATTTATTTATTTTTGATCATAAACACTACTGTTACATTATGTGGAAAAAGGAAC
>CM065355.1:34876128-35033628 GCA_033032245.1 Poecilia picta | reverse complement strand
TTTGGAGCGGACGACGTCTTGGCTCCCGCCGCGTCTCCTGCTCGATCACCTGCATCTCTGACATCACGGAGTGAGACACGCGCTGCGGCAGAAACCAGAGTCACGTTTAGGTCCAGACCACCGCCCGGACCCGAGCAGAACCCGGCCCGGACCCGAGCAGAACCCGGCCCGGACCCGAGCAGAACCCGGCCCGGACCCGAGCAGAACCCGGCCCGGACCCGAGCAGAACCCGGCCCGGACCCGAGCAGAACCCGGCCCGGACCCGAGCAGAACCCGGCCCGGACCCGAGCAGAACCCGGCCCGGACCCGAGCAGAACCCGGCCCGGACCCGAGCAGAACCCGGCCCGGACCCGAGCAGAACCCGGCCCGGACCCGAGCAGACACCCGGCCCGGACCCGAGCAGAACCCGGCCCGGACCCGAGCAGAACCCGGCCCGGACCCGAGCAGAACCCGGCCCGGACCCGAGCAGAACCCGCCCGGACCCGAGCAGAACCCGGCCCGGACCCGAGCAGAACCCGGCCCGGACCCGAGCAGACCACCGGCCCGGACCCGAGCAGAACCCGGCCCGGACCCGAGCAGAACCCGGCCCGGACCGGTTACCTGCGGCCGCTGAAGCCCATCCCCAGCCGCTCCGCCTGCTCCCTCTTCTTCCCCTCCAGGCTCTGCAGCTTCTTCTCCTCCATCTTCCTGTCGATCTGCAGCTCCTGGTAGGCCAGCCGCATGGACGCCACTCTGCAGCCAAACGCAGCGCCGTCACACGTCTGCGCCGCCGGACTTACCGCCGACGGGCAGCGGGAGCGGCGTCCTCACATGGACTCCTCGGCTTGCTTCTTGGCCTCGGCCACCTGCTCCTCCCTCAGCTTCTCGGCCACCTGCGCCTGCTTCTCCACCTCAGAGAAGCTTTTGCTGCTCACCTTCTGCGCACCCAGACCTTTCTTCGCTCCGAGCTGCAGCGACAGATGCACACCGCACTAATCAGATTTACATGCGTAGAAAAGGAAAGTCTTGACTCGTTTTTAACTCCACTTCATAATTTTGGTCCCTCACAAAAAATCCCAACACAATTCACTCGAGTTGGTGGTTGAAAGAACTGTGGAAAGGTTACAGAGTTGAAAGGAAAGTTTAGAGATTTATGCAGAAGGATAAAGTTACAGACGCCCTGATCCTCATGACTCAGCCGTTTATCTCACTTCAGCAAATAACTGATGCAAAAAACATGAATGATTCAAAACACAAACAATACAACAGAAAACTTTGCAAACAAAAATGTTCCAAGAAAAAAACCCAACAAAAATGAAAAGAGAAAATGTTGCGATCACAGGAAATAGAAGCAAAAGGAAAAACAAAAACAGCAGCAAGTTTAAAACGCTTCATTCACTAAACAAAAGTCCTCCAGACCACTAGGGGGACCCATCTGGGACGGACCGCAGTAAAGACATCAGGTCAAAGAGAAAGTTGAAGGAAGAAATAAAAAGAGTTACACTCCATCTCCATTTCAAACTATTTTTACACAAGTTTTCAGCACTTTTACGTTGGTAATATTACAGACTCCAGACTCCCCCTAGTGGTCTGGATGACGTCATTCGTTATTTTTACTTTTGATTCTATTTCCTGTATTTGCTATGACAGAGTAGCAGGGCCAGGCCAGGAAAAAATTATTTAAAGAAAAAAGAACAGAATAAAATCCTGGTGTCACAATTCAGAAATATAAAAATATGACTAAATGTCGTATTATGGGGAAAAAAAGTCAAAACAATACGAGAATAAACTGAGAATATGACAAAGTCACAGTAGCAGGATGAAGTATAGATTTAATAACTTATGAACTATTAGATCTTTTAACTGTTGAGGAAATCAATAAAAATTGTGTTCATGTTTTGAATCATTTTTAAATTGACTGTTTTTGTATTTTTTCTTGTGTTGTTTTGACTGTAACTTTTTGATCTCTTCCTCTGAGCTGCTGCAGATGAACATTAGCCTCTTGTGATTTGTTCATGATATGCTTGTTTACGTAAAATAAATCAATCTAAATCATAATCCAGTGTTTGATCCTCACCCCTTTCTTAGCAGCCATGGGTTTCTTCTTCCCGATGATGGACGGCTTCACATCTGCAACACAGCGCAACGTTTCTCAGCATGTTTTCATCAGAGAGACAAAGCTTTCGCTGTAGATGCTTCTTTAGTTTGGTTAATTGTGCAACAGCGGCAGCCAGAGGTCAGCTGAGGTCGCGCCGCAGCGCAGCGCTTCTCCTCCGTCTCCTGGACCTTCACGGGATCCAGCGAGACGAGGAGAAGGAATTCAAACTGAGCCAATCAGCTGTCACAGCGGGTTTCTGTCAAAATGCTCCGTTTGAAAAGCTTCAAGCAGAAAACCGATTATCACCCGCACAAAGGCCAGAGGCACAAAGCCGTTTCTGACACACAGAGCAGCCGGATTAAGATGTTCTGGTCGGGAAGAAGCAAACATCTGGCAGCATGGAAACGCCAAGCAGCAAACCTTCACCTGCAGCCGGCGGGCCGCTCTGCGGGGACAAACGCATGGAGTCCGCTATGGTACAAGATGGCCGACAGATCCATCGTTACAGCACAGACAGAGGAGACTCGGCAAACAGGAACACCTGAGCTCAGATAAAAGCTCCAACCTGACTCTGATTTATGGGATTTAATCAGTAAAATGGAAACTTCTGATAAACGTGTTAGAATTTAAATAATCACCAGCTAACTTATTGGTTTATCCACTCATTACCTGGAGCACACAGATTCTAAAGGAACGACACAGAGCAGCAGTTAAACAAAAACTCTACAAAATATGTCAACATTTTGCACTTAAGATAAAAACCAACCTTTTCATAGACAGGATTTTTAACTACAGATGCTACAAATGATCAAACGCTCACTAAAGGAAAGCAGTTACTGCATTTCAGGCAACAAAATGCTTATTGAAAAAGAAACATAATTACTTGTTTGTTTGCATCTTTTAATGTTTTTTTAAACCCAAAGTAGTTAAATGAAAAATGAGCAAAATGTGGAATATTTTTGTCCAAGTCAGAATAATTGATGACTGAAATAATTGTTGGCTGCAGCTGAATGTTTTCCTCGTTTTCCCTTCAGCCAGTTGTTAATATAACTATATGACATAACAACAGTTTTAACTGTGTGATTGCCAGGACCTTTCAGTAAAACAGATCTTTGATCTCATTACGTTTCATCCCGTTTATAAAAAGGTTTAATCAATAGAAGAACAGCGTCCTGAAGAGGCTGTTTCAGGCTTTCTGACGGTTTCCTCCTCACCTGTCCAGTCCAGAACCTCAACATGTTATAATAAATATTAGTTTTACTCTTATTTATGAATTATGTCATGCTAAACTCAAAATATGAACCAGCTGTGTGTCTTTGGAAAGTGTCTGGTTTTCAGTGTCACAGAGTTTTTCTCAAACAGAATCATATTTTAACACCAACCAGGAGATTCCCAGAGTTTTTACCTGAAACCTTCTGGCTCAGAAACTGGGAGAAGCTCTGAAGCTTTAAATCGGAGGATATGAGGATTTACTCACCAATGGAGGCTTTGGGCGACGTGCTCAGGCCGTCGATGCTCGGCCCGTCCTCTGGTTCTGGAACAGGACGGATTAAACAAAGAGAAACGCTCACATCCAAACTGACTGCATCGATGATATACAGTCATAAGCATAACAGGAGACGACGCAGGAACCCAACTGTCTACAGCGACATTAAAGGGGTCCAGTCAAAGTAACGACTCCATGTCTGTCTGCTTTGACTCAATTCCAGTATTTTTGTATATTTATCGTCGTCTAACAAAGAGGTGAACATGTGACTGTTGACATGCAGAATGTTCCTGTATCTCCTGGACACAAGCAGGATTACAAGAAAACATGAGAGAATAGAGAAAAATGACACTTTAATCATGACATAATCATGAACCAATTTAGTAATCAATTCATTCTTAACTTATAGACTCAAAAATACCATTTGCTGAAACATATTCAGAGCTGTAGCTGTAAGACAAAACTACAAACATTTAGCATTAAAGATTAAAAACTATATTAACCAACTATAGTTAGTCACTATTACACAAAAATAAAGTGACTGAAAAATTATTTTTTTCTGTTTTGAGTCAAACAAGTTGAATTTGAACTCATCTGAACTGAAACTTGAGAGGAGAAGCTCCTGCTTGTTTCCACCCTGGGATTAAACATGCAGGTTAACGTGAAACTAAAGGTTTGTGTTTTTGTAAAAAGCTTAAGTGCTGCTTGTTTTTCTGATATTCCTGCTTCCTCTCCTGTAATCCGGTTAAATCCTGGGATTAAACACGCAGGATAAACAGCAGGAACCGTCAAGGTAAACACTCCGACTGCTGGGCTTCACTTACGGCCGTCATCCTGGGCTTTAGGCACCGAGTCGGTCCGCTGGGGGGAAACGGCGGCGCCGTTCTGCTCTGCAGGGGGCGCTATGCTCCACTCATTAGAAAACTGAACACAGAGAAGAAAAGAATGGCTGCTGATGAATAAAGAGATGCACAGATGTGCTAAAGATGTAGCATGTTGTTCCCTGAAGCTTAAACTGGGCTGTTCGGGTCAGCAGGATGGACTGAAACAGCTGATTTACAGACGCTCAGCTGATTGGACAGAGCCGGCAACCTGACGTCACATTAATACAATAACTAGACCAGCGGTTCTTAACCTTTTTTGAGTTGCATATGCGCGTTCACTGAACCCTTCTTATTCCACCACACAAATACTTTGCGGTATTCTGATTTAGTAATGTAATGATATTAGCTGTGTTACCTCCCCTCACCACTAGAGGCAGCACCAACCCCGAAAAGATGCCACTAAGGAGCAGATTTAGAGAGTTTGGTAAAAACTGTGAGTTTTGCTGAAGTAAATAAAGACACAAGTTCAAATCCCTGATGAGAGTGAAGCTCCTCCAACCAGGGATCCTCCTCAGCTCTGATTGGCTAACAATGTAACGTGATCCTCTGATTGGCTAAGCAATGTAACGTGATCCTCTGATTGGCTAAGCAATGTAACGTGATCCTCTGATTGGCTAAGCAATGTAACGTGATCCTCTGATTGGCTAACAATGTAACGGATCCTCTGCAGTAGTGACGGCAAAGCGGCGTCATCACGACTTTACACAGGTGAGTCTTTACCTCCAGCAGAGGCTCCGCCCTGAGACCGACTCACCGAACCGCTGGGGTTCGACCGAACCACTGAACCACTGAACCAGACAAACAATGACTAGTTTCTCGTAATTCTGCGATTGTGGAAAATCACATAAATTCAACAGATCGATGCAAAAATTGAGCCATTTAAGTTCTTTAAAATATGTTTTTGTGTCCAGCCTGCTTGTTTTTCCTCTCATCATTTTTCCAAATGTAGATTTTATAACAAAGAAAAAATATCAAAAAGTCTTGCAGATATAAAGTAGCTCCACAAAAATCGTTAATTTTGATTGTCAAAAAAAAAAAATCCTGAAGGAATTGAACAATACTGCAGTTGCATATTTTCATAGTATTTTCAGCTCTAGTGTTTTCTGTTTACAGATGATTAAAAATGTTTTAATTCATCATTTATTCTCAAATCCTCATATCAGCTTCCCAAATTCAGTCCAATACATTTGAAACTAGATTTTTAAATATGATTGTTACCATTATCAGATGTGAAAGTAGCTTCTTAAATAAGTGAGGAACAAGTGGGACCTGTGAATGTTCAGTGAAGAAGTCGTCGTCGTCGTCGTCCTTCTTCTCGGCAGCAGCCGTCGTTCCTCCTGCAGCCGAATCGATCCACAGCTGCAACGGCAGCATCAGCAGTTCATTACTCACTATTCTTTATATTCTAATGTTAAAGATGAGTTTATTATGTTACTGTAGGGGTTACACACCCTGTGTACTCTGGACACACACACACTGATAAATGTCTTTATAGCATTTTGTAACAAGTCAAAGATCCTGTTAGCTCAGGTTGTATAAGCAGACAGAAGGAGATGAAGGCTGATCTGATGTTTGTTTGGATTCCTCTAGCAGGTCAGATTTAGCCCCGTCCATCTTGGTTCTCACCTCGGTGCCGTACTTTGACAGCGCCGCGTTGGCCAGCTGCCGGATCTTCTCCCGGTACATTGGGCTGCGCGGCTGTTGTACTTGGCGTTGGTGTCGTTGGTGGAGCAGCCGTGCTGACGGAAGAAGGCCGTCTTCAGGAGGAAACGGAGAGCGTCACCATGGCGCCAGGAGGCCAAACATCAGCTGACCTCCGAGCAGCGAGCTTACCCGCGTTGGCATTCCCTCCGACCTGCATGCATCTGAGCTGGAACCAGTTCCAGTTGGAGTCTAACTCTGTGGATCTGAGGAGAAATGAAGCGTTTGTCAGACTGAAGCCGCTCGTCGGCGTCTACACGCTGCGGCGGTCAGAGGCCGACCTGATGAAGCTGAGGTGGACGCCCAGCGAGCGGTGGATCCCGGAGCAGTCGATGCACAGGAACACGCCGTACGAGATGCTGGCCCAGCTCGGGTTTTTGGCAGCGCAGTCAAAGCAAGCCTGCACAGAAAACACTAACTCATCCCGCTGTCCTGCTAAAAACACGGAGAAATGCCAACAAATGTCGTCTGATAAAGTCGCTCAACGTCCAACATTCAGAGGAAAATTCACCAAACAAACAACAAGAACATTTAAACAGTGACACATGGTCAGGTCAGGTCTGTCACTGACAAATTCTGGTGGACGATAAATCAACACGGAAATTATATTGTTGTTTTGATACCATTTTAAAGTAATGTACTGATTTGATAATTTGTTAAAATCGCTGTTAGTTTACATAAAGTGGTTATTAATGTTCCATGAGTCCAAAACACAAACATATTCAGACCAGATGTTGACCACTTTGACATTAACGATATTATCACGAGTCATCAGACATCATATTTGACAAATTACATACATAAAGTTAGATTTTTAAAAAATATTTAATAAAAATGCTATTTTAAAAGAATGTTCTTTTTAAATGTAAAGTCTTTAGGTCATTTAATCCACTCCTGAATCGCTCAGGTTTTTGTAACAAGTTAGTTTTAATTAATTTTGTCTCTTAGGAGCTATTGGTAAAATTATTCTGTATCTGATCAGATCAAAGACCAATAAACTTTACACTGGAACTGAAGGACATTAAATATCCAAAATAAAACAGGACAACCAAAAACAATAAGTAGGGGAAATAATTTCTGTAATTTTTGTCCATTTACTTTGTTCTGTTCAATGTTTTAGTTTGAGAAAGTCAAGCAGAGTCCAGTCCTCACATTTGATGTGTTATTATTATCCAGAGTTAATTTATTATCCCAGCAAGTTGTTTTTTTTTACCATATTATCATCATTTTAGGCTTATTTACTAGGTAAAGATAGATAAACCTGCAAACATATTCAAAGGTTTTCTGGATTAAATGAGATTGTAGATGGACTAATAATTATTTAATTATTTGTACAACATAAATTGATAAAAATACATAAATATTTTTATTATATTAATGTAACTTTTTTATACAATCAAAGTAATTGCAGAAAAACAGAAATATATCACCAGTTTCTTCATTTTATCCGCGTTATAATGCTTTACAGTTTTGTTGTGTCTCTTATGCTATTTACTAAAATGTTAACAAAAACCCGTTTGTTTCATGGATTCTGACCCTCCTGAACATGCATGTGGTGACAGTGGGAAGGAATGTTGTCCTTTCACAGCAGAACCAACAAGGTTCAGTAACAAACACAAAGTAACGACTCAGGAATCTGTTCAGTAATAAAACACAAAGTTCAGGTTCTCAGCCTGTGGTTGGAGGAAGAGACGCTAAACGAAGCCAGTTTCTACTCTGAGATGAGTCTGAGTGATGTGAAATTCAGCATCAGTATTTGTGGAATGTCTTCATCAGTGTGACTGACTCTTTCCTAAATGATTCAAGGTTCCTGTGAGAACAAGTCAAACCGGATTCAGTGAACGGAAATAAACTTCCTAGCAGACAATAGAAGATCTTTGAAAGTAGCAAACAAACCAGAAGCATCAACTTCAAGAACAAGTTAGTTTCTCACGTGGATAAAGATGTTAAGTCGCTCATTGGGGTCAGAAAGTTTTTGTTCCTCTGATGATGTATCTGCATTTACAGACTGATGGTAGAAACATGTTACAAAACTACCAGCACAGTGAATGAGGTAAAAGGCCTGATGAGCGACATGTTGAGGTCAGATTCTGGTTTATTTCCTTTCTCAGATTGTAAGATTATCTCCATTTATGCATCATCCTAAGTTACATCTTATTTTAATAAACAAAGTTAATTAAGCAACATAGTTTTTACATTTGATTAGCGACTCAAAAGCTGGAAGCGATCTGCTTTGATGCTTTTGATGAACAGAAACGTTTAAGTTTACACCAACCAACAGGTTGGTGCACTGCAAAAAACTTTTATCTCTTAAATTATATTAACAGCAGCTGTTCCACCTTCACCTCCCTAAAATAGTTGCTAAGCTGACAGAACTCTGAGTCAAACTTAATTATCAGATTTAAAATATTTGTCATGGTTCCAAGTCACTGTCAGGGTTTTAATCTATGAAGGACATAACAGGTAGAAAAAAGGTTGAAATCTAAACTCCTGTCTAAAACCAAATACCACAGATTATATAATTATTATAGCTGAAAGTAGAAACTTCAGTAAGTAAACAACTAACAAACTATAACTATAATCTAAAACTGTCTTTGCAATCAGCCAAAAACGAGACTTTTAAGGATTTTTTTTAAAGTTAGCTAAAAAATGACTCAACATGAATGTGGTAGAATAAAATATAAATTATATTTTGTAGGATCAATCACAGTTCACTTACGCAACATCATATTTCTGTCCATCTGCTCATGTTTCAGTGAAGCAATAATATGTGGTTTATAAACTTTGATGAAGAAATAAGACAAATTCAAATGGAGAACAAAAGAAACGGGTTTGATGTGACATAACTTTGAACCTGAGGTTTTAAGAGCTGTAAACATATCAGACACAGCTTGACTCAACTATTAGCAAAGCGATCAATGCGGCGAATTAACGTCATATTGGCATCCATATTTGTTTTCTGTGACTGATAAAAACAATATTCTGTGAAAGCCGATAAGTTTTTCCCGGTGAAAAGCTTCAAAGCAGCGAAGCTAACAGGTTTCCTTCCAGGGAAACACGAACCGTTTACGTGGCCTTTGGGTTTGACTCGGGGACCGGCAGGCTAGCAGCTGTTAGCTCCTGTTAGCCTTTAGCTCCGGGTCCCCGTTGTTTTCAATGGGAAAGCGTTAGCGCCTGCTAGCTGTTAGCTGCCGTTAGCTCCACTTAGCGGAAGATGCTAACTGCGAGTGTTGAAATATATAAATTAACCAACGTACGCCGGTTAAAGGTAAACTCAAATAACAACACGACACGGATCAACGACATCGAATGCCGTTACCTTGTTTGTGGGAATTGATCTCAATCTTTTGAAAATCGTCAGGATTTCGGTCTTATTTGGTTCCGTAGCCATCTTGCCACTGTGGGTGACAAGCTCCACGAGCTGACGTCACTACAGCAAGTCGCGTGGACCATGGGAAAGCGAAAGTTATTCTGTAATTATTAATGCATATACGCATATTTTTAAAACTAAAGCAAATCTATGCAACAGCAGTTTAGTTGGAAATACTCGTTTCAGATAGAAAATTGTTTACATTTATTAACGGTTTGCAAATAATAAGTAATGTAATTATATCCAACCTATCAGCATTAAGATGAAATAGGATTATTACACGCCATTTTTGACGGCTGACCAAGTAACCCACGGAAAGTGGGTTACTAGTTAATTATTGTGTTATCCAGCTCTTGCAAACATAATTTCTCACGCGGGACCGAGTTGAATATGGACGCCATGTCCCACAGGATTTTTCAGCATTATTTCTGTAACATGACATAAAGATGTTAAGTTTTATTTGGTAACAACTACTGGTCAGCCATATAATGTTACAAAGATGCAGCAAGTTTTTGATAGATTTTTATCATGTGCTTGAAAATAAATAAACAGATAAATAAAATGGAAAACCCCATTTCAGGACCTCTTGTTCCTGGTTAAAATGGCAGGAGAGCAAAAGAAGAAACAAAGAGATTGCAGAGTAAATTAAATTAATTTAAAAGTTTCTTCTAGTTTAGCCTATTTGTCATCTATACATTTTTGAAGAAATTTTATTAGCTGAACAAAAATACTGAAAATACAAACAAAAAGCAGGTTTCAATCAATCAATCAATCAATCAATCTTCTATAACACATTTCAGCAGTTCAAAGTGCTTTATATCATATAAATAAAAAATAAAATGTTGTAAACAATCATACAGTCACCAGTTGAGAAAACCAGAAAAACAAACGTTACATTTTGCTGAGTGCCATCATCAAGATCATCAATACAGATCAATAAGTCGATCAATATTCCATTCATTATGGTTCATAAGCAAACAGGTGGATTGATGCCTTGATTTAAAGGAACTCAGGGTTTCAGCAGTTTTGCAGTTTTCTGGAAGTTTGTTCCAAGAAGCTGAAAGCTGCTTCTTTATGTTTATTTCACTGATCAAACTCTGGCCTGATTCCTGCCAGACCCATGGAGTCAATAAATAAATGAAACAGAGCAGTCTGACCACATGAAGTAGGTCAGAAGATTTAAAACAGCAACGCAGCATCAGCATTCCCTAAACCAGAGGTTCCCAAACTGTGGGGAAAAGGAGGGCAGACATATGGGTCCCATGTGGGTTTGTCCGCGGGTTCCACAGTGGCCCCACATGGGTTGGCCCATGTAGGCTGTGGCACACAGTGGGGCCACTGTGGAACCCGTGGACCAACCCACATTGGACCCATATGTCTGCCCTCCTTTTCCCCATATGGGGCCCACCTAGGCGTGCTGGCAGGGAGAAAGCAGAAAAGAGTAAATATTGTTCGCATGGACCTGCAGAGTGTAACTTTAGGCTCAGTTAATTACATCTCCCAGCTGTAAAACGTTTTGCCCCGTCAGTATTTTACTGCAACAGGTTTGAAGTGAGCTCAGATCCAGTCAGACCTGTTGGATGAACTCGGAGGGAACCGCCTCCAGCCTCCTGCGTCTGCGGCGCTGAAAGTGTCGGGCTGGGCTCTGGCACCAACAGATCCGACCGGAGAGGCATCATGGAGGCAGGAGCAGCTGTGCTGCTGCTGCTGGTGTGTCCTGCTGGGGACCAGTTCAGGGAGCAGCTTCTATGGAGACAGCATCAGCCTGGCGCCGCTGCAGCAGAACGCCGACGGGACGTACAAGGTACAGAACAGAGCTGATTCACATTCTGGATGCTTCCTTTAATTCACTTCTATCAGACTGAAGACAAATCTTGAAGCTTCATTAGCCAAAAACAAATCATAAAAGATTTGGTGTCACATTTGAAGTTTGAGTTTGTTGGAGATGCTTCATTCTGTTTCATAACCGGAGAAACAAAACGGCCACGTCAGCTAGACAGGAAATAAACAAGAGGAGAGATTTGTGGCACGCGGAACATCTGCGTGTCACACACACCTGCTGTCAAGCATCTAATGACTTATGTCAACACAATGTCTTTGAATCTTAGTCAACCTGATGAAACCTAAACTGAAGAAAAACAACTACTGAAGCTACTGCCAGGTCGCGATCAAGCTCCCGTTTCTCCTCACTTTTAAATTGCTCTTCATCATCACTTTTCTGAAGATTTTCTCTGGACTTTGGTTGTATTTTATTCACTTTCAGTTCTTAAACCTCATTATTCCTCAGCTGGACCCGTTTAGTCTGACCAGTTCTGCCTGATGATGCTTAAAAAAGGGCAAAACACAGAAAAGACCTGAGCCAGAACCCAGCAGCAGCATCATAAATCATATTTTCTGGCTGTCCAACATTTTTGTATTTTTATAGATTTATCTGACTGGTAAAATAAAACCAAATATCTAATTTGTTGGGATAAACTGAGTGAAAAAGCAACAAAAGTCCTAAGAAATAAATCCAGGACATCAGGATGAGATTTTGCAGAAACATCTGGATGTTGATGTTTTTTGAACCCTGCAGGTGACTTTCTACCACCGACAAAACGGCAGAACCAGCTGTCAGAACCAGTCGACTCTGCTCTGTGATGGTGGGGAGTGTTGGGACCAGGACCGGTCGGCTGCGGTCCAAACGGACCAGGACTCTTTGGGCAGATGGTGCCAGGTTGAAGAACGCGCAACAGTAACATTCCAGCCCAATGGGACGACTTTCATTCTGAGGTGAGTCCAGAACCAGAACCAGGATTGACCAACCAGAACCAGAACTGACCAAAAAGAACCAGAACTGACCAAAAAGAACCAGAACTGACCAACCAGATCCAGAACTGACCAACCAGAACCAGAACTGACCAACCGGAACCAGAACTGACCAACAGATCCAGAACTGACCAAAAAGAACCAGAACTGACCAAAAAGAACCAGAACTGACCAACCAGATCCAGAACTGACCAACCAGAACCAGAACTGACCAAAAAGAACCAGAACTGACCAAAAAGAACCAGAACTGACCAACCAGAACCAGAACTGACCAACCGGAACCAGAACTGACCAACCAGAACCAGAACTGACCAACCGGAACCAGAACTGACCAAAAAGAACCAGAACTGACCAACCAGATCCAAACTGACCAACCGGAACCAGAACTGATCAAAAAGAACCAGAACTGACCAACCAGAACCAGAACTGACCAACAAGAACCAGAACTGACCAACCAGAACCAGAACTGACCAAAAAGAACCAGAACTGACCAAAAAGAATCAGAACTGACCAACCAGATCCAGAACTGACCAACCAGAACCAGAACTGACCAAAAAGAACCAGAACTGACCAACCGGAACCAGAACTGACCAAAAAGAACCAGAACTGACCAACCAGATCCAGAACTGACCAACCGGAACCAGAACTGACCAACCAGAACCAGAACTGACCAACCAGAACCAGAACTGACCAAAAAGAACCAGAACTGACCAACCAGATCCAGAACTGACCAACCGAACCAGAACTGATCAAAAAGAACCAGAACTGACCAACCAGAACCAGAACTGACCAACAAGAACCAGAACTGACCAACCAGAACCAGAACTGAAAACAAGAACCAGAACTGACCAACCAGAACCAGAACTGACCAACCGGAACCCGAATGACCAAGAACCAGAACTGACCAAAGAACCCGAACTGACCAACCGACCAGAACTGACCAACCGAACAGAACTGACCAAAAAGAACCAGAACTGACCAACCAGAACCAGAACTGACCAACCGGAACCAGAACTGACCAACCGAACCAGAATGACCAAAGAACAGAACTGACCAACCAGACAGAACTGACCAAGAACCAGAACTGACCAACCAGACCAGAACTGACACAGAACCAGAACTGACCAACCAGAACCAGAACTGACCAAAGAACCAGAATGACCAACCGAACCAGAACTGACCAACCAGAACCAGAACTGACCAAAACCAGAACTGACACGACCAGAACTGACCAACCAACCAGAACTGACCAAGAACAAACTGACAAAAGAACCAGAACTGACAACCAGACCAGAACTGACCACCGAACCGAACCAAAAAGAACCAGAACTGACCAACCAGAACCAGAACTGACCAACCAGAACCAGAACTGACCACCAACAAATGAAAAGAACCAGAACTGACCAACCAGAACCAGAACTGAACCAACCAGAGACGAACCAGAACTGACCAACCAGAACCAGAACTGACCAACCGAACCAGAACTGACCAACCAGACCAGAACTGACAAACGAACCAGAACTGACCAAAAAGAACCAGAACTGACCAACCAGATCCAGGACTGACCATGTCTCTGATCCAGGTTTATCTGTAAGATTCAGTTTCCTGCAGAAATCGGTGACAGCAGATTAGCTTCCATACAGGCTGTTGCCCAGGGCGCCAACTGCTGAGGGGCGGCTGCTGCAATGGCTCAAAAAATAAAGTATAATAAACAAAATTAAATAAAAAAAACAGTAGAAATTAACAGATGACTATTTTTGTATTGAAAGTGAAAATTCAGAAAATATATACTCAGTGACAAAATAAAAACTAAACCTAGTTACTGTTGAACTACAATCAGCTGATCCAACATCAGAAGGTAAATAAACATTTTAATGAATTAAAGTGTCTATAATATATTTTTAATACACATCAAATCTATTATTTATATTTTACAGTTTCTGGATGCTCCAAAAGGCAGAAGGTTTATAATCTTATCTGTTTATTCTGTTGCTTCATAACTGAATACGAGTCTCTGAATGGGAACACTGGGAATACTAGAAACATTGGGAAGATTATATCCCAACTTTAAACGACTTCTCTGTTGTCTTAGATATTTTCACAAAATAATCTGTCACATCAATAACAGAATAGAATAACAAAACTTTGAATAAGTGTCATGAATCGGCGGCATGTAGTGGTGAGGTATTCGCAGGCAGACCCAGGCTGAAGATGAATGATGATTTTAATAATGAAAAGTTCAGCTCAGAGAAGTCCAACAAGCAGGCAGCACAGTGAACGGAAGGCAAAGCACTATAGACAATGACATACAACTAGGATCCGACAAGAGACAACAGGTGGCATTAAATACACAGAACGAGAGACACCTGAGAACAATCAAGGGTGAAGACAGGAGGACAGCACAGAGACTCACAAGAAAACAGAACCAAAATAAACACAGAAAAACTCAAATCCCTACAATAAGTTCAATAATATATACATATATTTAAAGTGCCTTTATTGGTGGTGAAGAACAGAAGAAGAACCAGGTAGTTTGAGTTCATTAGACGTAGAAAATGTTGCAGCTCTGCTCTAGTTTTATGTGGAGAGTCTGATTTTCTGAGCCAAACTCAATCAAAGTAAAGTGGCCTGTTAGAGGTGTGTGGCTGTGGAAATGATGAGGTCCAGGGTTTTATTAACATAAGACTCTTATGTTCCGTAAACTGTTTGGCAGCATTTAGACTGCAGGGGGAATGAAAATGTATCTGTAAGGCATCATTAATACACAATGCAACCCTGACAATAACCAAAACATTTACAATTCTGGTTCAAAAATAACTTAATATTGAGAGAAAATGTAAATCTGATTCAGGAAGATGGATAGTAATTACTGTCAAGCTCTCAAAGCAGACAGTTATGACATTAAAATAAAGTTTAAATACAATTTATCTAATGTGAGACAGGACATCTTAAAGGCTGAGTTGGAAATGTTTTCTCTCTACATCAAACTGCATCCTATAATCTGAGCGAGTTTGATTACATTCAGTTTATTTATGTTGCATAAATGCACATGTCATCTGCAGGCATTTCATTCCAGATTCTGATTCATCTGATATGATCATCATTAGGAAACATCAGGTTCAGTTTATTATTCAAATCGGTTTCATTTTGTTGCACCAAACCGCTGACGACAGTGGAAAGGTAAACTCCTCATTAACGAGAAGAAACCTCCAGCAGAACCAGAGCCAGACTCAGTATGAGCGGCCATCTTCTTTGACCCACTGGAGGTTTGAGAAAAGAGAGATGAAAACACGAAGAAGCCCTGATCCAGGAGTACTTTCTATTTCAAAGAAAGGAGAGTTTAAAGTTGCCACACCCTGAGAAATGCAGTGGATTGTTGCCTTTCTGAGTTTCCATCAACACCTGAATGTCTTTGTTTGGCTGCCAGCTCAGGCAGAACAAAGGCAGAGAAAAACAACAGCTGACACTTCCTCATATTTACAGTTTACCAGAAAGCTTTCAGGTCATGCAAATCTTTCTTTTGAAAACTTCCAAGATGCTCAACATTCCTCTTTTTAATGTTTTATTTTTCATGTTATCATAAAGGTACTATTTCATTTTCCTATTATTCTGACTTTGTCCTGGTAATATAAGTTTATTCTCATATCATTACAACTTAGCTCTCATGTTATTTTCATTTATTCTCATAGTTATTTATTCTCCATCATTTTACATAAACTCCATGTTAATATAAATATAAGACAGTAAACATTAAATAGGATAGAAATATCCTTTACTTTTTAACAAAGCAGCAAAGTAACAGGCAGATGGAAGGATGCAACATTACACAAAGGTCTGAATGTGATAACAGAAAAATAGAAATAAGGGTTAATATGGGCGAATTTACAGGATTAGAAAATAAAACTGTGTAGATATTTAAAATGTAGCATACAATAATTATGCACCTAAATAGAGGAATTAAAACATATAGAATATGTTCCTGTAGATAGTGCATTAAGCAACAGAATATTTACAATAATTTAAATTTTAATGACTTGAGATTTTTGGGAGCAGTGATGGTTCTGACAGCTGCTGGGAGGGGAAGGATCTGTGATAACGCTTCTTTGTGCACCGTGGATGATGCAGTAAATATGTGTAATATGCAATAATCAAAACTACTGAAAATCATAATATCCATAATAATACAATCAATGTTTTAGTGACTTTAGGGAATTGACTTTTTGCAAATAAACTGAAAATATTTATGTGATTTATATTTATTATTTATATTAAATAAATAATGCCCATATAATCCAACCTTTTTTAGCCTAATACATAACACACAAAAAAATCATGTTTGTCTCTGTGTTGGCTGCCAGGGGGCAGTATAGAGTACTATCTGTGACTGGAGCAGTAAATTAGGATTTTTCCAGGATTTATTTGGGGAAATGAAAAGGAAAACTTTAAAAATATATAGATGAACGATGATGATGTTTTCACACCCTGGTTTTGACTTCTTTACTCTCAGAGACTCCGGCTGCTGCTGGGACAATAATCTGGAGTACAAATCCAACTGGGAGAGTCACGCAGAGCTGGACCTGGGAGTCCGATCAGACTCCTACCGCATCAACAACTGTCCCGTCACCGCAACCGTGGCTTCCTTACGGTACCGGAAGCCGTCTGGTTTCATCTAACGCGGCTTGTTAAGAAATATGATATAAAAGTACAGAGTTTGTTCTGAAGGGAAATGAAAATGTTCTGCAGGGTTTCTCAGAACTGCTTCACCCATCTTCGCCTTCTGGCTCATGATCCAGATGAAGACGAGGTGAAATGCAGCTTCGCTTCCGGCGCCCCAGCAAACTTCGCTCTGGACGAGGTAATCTGACCCGATCTGATGTCGGTAATCTGACCCGATCTGATGTCGGTAATCTGACCCGATCTGATGTCGGTAATCTGACCCGATCTGATGTCTGTAATCTGACCCATTGATGTCGGTAATCTGACCGATCTGATGTCTGTAATCTGACCCGATCTGATGTCTGTAATCTGACCCGATCTGATGTCGGTAATCTGACCCGATCTGATGTCGGTAATCTGACCCGATCTGATGTCGGGTAATCTGACCCGATCTGATGTCGGTAATCTGACCCGATCTGATGTCGGTAATCTGACGCCACCGATCTGATGTCGGTAATCTGACCCGATCTGATGTCGGTAATCTGACCCGATCTGATGTCGGTAATCTGACCCGATCTGATGTCTGTAATCTGACCCGATTTGATGTCGGTAATCTGACCCGATCTGATGTCTGTAATCTGACCCGATTGATGTCTGTAATCTGACCCGATCTGATGTCGGTAATCTGACCCGATCTGATGTCGGTAATCTGACCCGATCTGATGTCTGTAATCTGACCCATTGATGTCGTAATCTGACCCGATCTGATGTCGGTAATCTGACCCAATCTGATGTCGGTAATCTGACCCAATTGATGTCGGTAATCTGACCCGATCTGATGTCTGTAATCTGACCCGATCTGATGTCGGTAATCTGACCCGATCTGATGTCTGTAATCTGACCAATTTGATGTCGGTAATCTGACCCGATCTGATGTCGGTAATCTGACCCGATCTGATGTCTGTAATCTGACCCAATTTGATGTCGGTAATCTGACCCAATCTGATGTCGGGTACAGTTTTCAACCTCACAGTATTTTATACGTAGAGAGAGTTTCACAGATAGAAGCATCAGATGATTGTCAGACATCTTTCACTTTAAATACTCATTTTCAGAGTACCTGTACGCTGAGAGGCTCAGGTGAGCTCCAACTTGGCCAACACGTGTTTGAACTGACGGTGGAGGATTTCTCCACCAAAAACGTGACGCTGACGTACGCAGACGGAAGTACGGCGACCCGTGAGGCCTCCAGCACCGGCCTGCCCTGGTAAAAAAAACCTAGACTTTAGTATACTAAATTTTAACATACTTTAGTATACTTCTATTGATGTACTTCAACTGTACTATTTTGGAACAACTTATTTTGTACTTAGTATACTTTAGTAGTATTTAAATAGTATAAAATTACAATTAATAGTATTCTTTAGTATACTACACGTACTTTTTTGGAACAACTTGAAGTATACTTAGAGTGTACTTAAAGTATACTTTTTAAATTTCATATTTCAGAGCTATATTATATTTTGATATAATTATTATATGAGTGTTATAAATTATATAATAATTATATAATTATGTCTCAAAATTATATTAAATATACTTCAAATATATTTTAAATATACTATTAATATAATAATGTATTTAAATTCCATTTAATTTTTATCTTTGATTTCCTGCTATTGATAACCACAATTTTAATTACTATTAATTCATCTTTATTCCTACTTTCCTATTTTGTAAATGACATGCATAACTACACTGCAGTACTTACATTGTTTTGTTAAAATTACATGGAAAGATTAATTACACAAGATGCCCAAAGTAATTCAAATATTTTTTATTGCAGACATTTTAAAATTGTCCAATTTTACTCACAACTTTATGAACTTTACATAAATTATCAGTTTACACATCAAAATTGAATACATGAACATGAAAATGTAAGTGTGACAATTAAACATGACAGTGAGGATCAGTGACAGAACATTCCTGTTCACTGCACCTTATAGAAACCTACAAAAAGGACAATAGAGCAATTAATCAGAGAAAACATTTGTATTTAAAGAGAACAGAAAAATGACAAATAAAAAATAATACTTTAGGTTTTCTAACACCTGATTTCTCTGTCTTCCTTTCATCTTCATTTGCTTAGTTAGACTGCAAACATATGTTGAAGATAAGTCATTGATGACCAAGTTAGAACAACAACCTCACAATATCAAAGTCTCTCCGTTTTATGGAGCTTAATTAAAACCAGGTTAAGTTCATGAATTAAAGTATAAGTCGCAACAGCCTCCATGCAGTTATAACATGAAGCTGAATTATTACTATAATAATCATACAAGTCACAATAAAATTGATAAAATAATTATTTAAGAAACCAACGTAAGTTATATATCTTTACTGCACTGTTTATAATTAAATGAAGATAATTAATAAGCAAACTTACCACCAGCTAGCAACACTTAGCAGCTTCGTCCCTCTGGGCTCCTTTTGTGACAAACATTTCATTTTCATTGGTTGTTGTCTCGTTGTGTTGTCGTCTAACTCGGACGTCACCAGCTTGAATTTAACAAAATTAGTAACTATTGTCAAGGCTTCTCTACTTTTAAGGCAATATTATGCGAGTAAAACTGGCGAATTTGTACAGCGTCTGTTATCTTCCCTGCTTCAAGGTTTTTCTTCTCTTTGTGGCGTTTTTTAAATAAATGAAAATGTGTAATACCGCCACCATCTGGTCTGGAGTGTGAACTGGAGCTAATGCCGTTGATTATAAGGTTTTTACGTCACACATCTGAAAAGTGATTGGGTACTTTCTTAAAAATTACATCATGATTATCCTTTTTTATGGTTGCGATTTTAATAAATAGTAAAAGATTATTAAGGCACTTAAAAGTTCATATATATTCATTCAGATTTTGTTCACTTAAAGTATACTTTTATTTAATATATTAAAAGTGTATTTTGGTGCAATTATGTTTAAGTGTGTTTAAAGTACTAATTTCGAAATTGGTACAAGTGTATTTTTAGTATTCTTCAGATATACTTATAGGTAGTACACTTAATAATTAGCATACTTAAAGTGTACTTTCACAAATGTAAGTATGTTTGAAGTATACTAAAGTATACTTTTTTTTTTTTACCAGGGTGGCTCCGCTCTGCAGGCTGAAGCTGCAGTTCGTGGTTGACGGTGAGGCTTCATCAATTCACCCGCTGAACAAACGACTCACTAAGCCAAATAAACCTCTTAACAAGGCATCACTGAATTCTCACGAATATTCCTGAGTAGTTTCCATATACAGATTACAGTATTAAATGTGTTCATGAATTATCTAGTGATTAAAGACAATTCATAAAAAACAAAAAAAATTACTTTATTTTGCTGAATAAAGTCTCTGGTTATATTAAATATAAATTATTATAATTATAGCCCTGTGACAGACTGGCAACCTGTCCAGGTGACCCCGCCTCTCCCCCTGAACGTTAACTGGCACCGGCACCTCTTGACCCACTAAGAGATAAGGATGTAAAGAAAATGGATGGATGGATTATAACTACACCACATTATATTATATTGTTTATTGATAAATATTTATAAATAAAAAAAATAATATTTTATATCAAAGTGTTTAAGATGAATAAAAAAGACAGCAGAAAAACTGCAGAAGGCGATATAATCCATCCATCCATCCATCTTCTTTACACCCCTGTCCCTCAGTGGGTCAGGAGGTGCTGGTTCCTCTCTAGTCAACGTTCTGGGCGAGAGGCGGGGTCACCTGGACAGGTCGCCAGTCTGTCGCAGGCGAAATAATCATATTTGAAAACATTTCTTACATTTCTATGGCTTAATGGTTTTTGACCCATTTATCCCTTTTGATTAAATCTTTTCTGTGTTTTTGAGTCAGTCCTTCCTCCGACATCGAGCTGCGTGGCCGGTGACCTTCTGCCCATGTTCCTGTCCCGGACGCCGTCGCAGGGAGACGTTCTCCACGCCAGCGTGGGTCAGACGCTGCAGCTCTACGCCGAGGCCCAGGCTCAGAACGCGCAGTACGGACCGCCGCTACGCCGCTATGCTGCAACGTTTCTGCATGCTGTTACACACCTGTCCTGTTACACACCTCTCCTGTTACTCACCTGTCCTGTTACACACCTGTCCTGTTGTCCTGTCCTACATGCTGTTACACACCTGTCCTGTTACACACCTGTCCTGTTGTCCTGTCCTACATGCTGCTACACACCTGTCCTGTTACACACCTGTCCTGTTACAAACCTGTCCTGTTACTCACCTGTCCCGTTACACACCTGTCCTGTTACTCGCCTGTCCTGTTACACAGTCCTACATGCTATTACACACCTGTCCTGTTGTTCTATCCTACATGCTGTTACACACCTGTCCCGTTACTCACCTGTCCCGTTACACACCTGTCCTGTTACTCGCCTGTCCTGTTACACAGTCCTACATGCTGTTACACACCTGTCCTGTTACTCACCTGTCCTGTTACACACCTATCCTGTTACACACCTGTCCTGTTGTCCTGTCCTACATGCTGTTACACACCTGTCCTGTTACACACCTGTCCTGTTACTCGCCTGTCCTGTTACACACCTGTCCTGTTGTCCTGTCCTACATGCTGTTACACGCCTGTCCTGTTACACACCTGTCCCGTTACACACCTATCCTGTTACACACCTGTCCTGTTGTCCTGTCCTACATGCTGTTACACACCTGTCCTGTTACACACCTGTCCTGTTACTCACCTGTCCCGTTACACACCTGTCCTGTTACTCGCCTGTCCTGTTACACACCTGTCCTGTTGTCCTGTCCTACATGCTGTTACACACCTGTCCTGTTACACACCTGTCCCGTTACACACCTATCCTGTTACACACCTGTCCTGTTGTCCTGTCCTACATGCTGTTACACACCTGTCCTGTTACACACCTGTCCTGTTACTCACTTGTCCTGTTACTCACCTATCCTGTTACTCACCTGTTCTGTTACACACCTGTCCTGTTACATACCTGTCCTGTCCTACATGCTGTTGCACACCTGTCTTGTTACACACCTGTCCTGTCCTGTTTACTCCTCTGAAGGATCCAGGACTTCCAGGTCAGCGGCCCCCAAAACGTGACCAAGGAGTTCAGAAGCGGGTCAGACGGGAAAGCAGAGGTCACTCTGAGCTGGACCCCGGAGGAAAGCGACGCCAACAAACTCGTCCCGATTTGTTTCACTGCAGACACGGCAACAACGTGAGTAATTTCATTACACAGAAACGACCTGATTTTCTCTTCAGCTGCTGTTCAACAGACCAGTGACGTTCAGGATGAGAGTTTTATCATTTCTAATTACATTTTAATCTCATTAGTTCCTTAAACACCTTTGGATATGCATAAAAATCACAGTTAACACTAATTAATAGTGATTATTTTTTAAAAGTTTAGCATTTTCCTAACTGCATGTTTGGACCATTATAAATAGAAAAAAAGGAGAAGCAAAAAAACTTTGAGATTTCTGAAAATTTGTCATTTTTCAAACTCAGAAATAATGTTTTTAGAAGACTTTTGAGAATTTTTCTTGGAAATGTTTGACTTTTCAAATTCAGAAATTTTCCATAAGTTTTATAAAATCTTTTTAGATTAATTTCAATATTTCAGAATTTTTTGCACAAAAAATTACTCCTTTTTTCCACCTACAATGGCCCTGATACGTCATTGTTGAAAACATTAAAATATAATTCAAAATTCTGCTGTACTGAACAGTAAACAGCTGTAAAATAATTAAACACTCATGTTTATTATGGAAATAATGCAAATACTGGACAGCATATAGATTAATATTATCGAATAAATGAAGGTTAATAAAATGTGAAATTGTAACCAAAAAGTTTGGTGCCAAATTTTCAAAATATTATTTCCAAATATAAATAAATAAAGCGTTAAATTAAAAACAGCAAACAGGAGCTTGAACTGAGGTTTAAATGATAAAATTTGACGTGTCCATCCATCCATCCATCCATCCACCCATTTTCTTCCTCTTATCCTGGTCGGGTCGCGGGGGCAGCAGCTTCAGAAGGGAGGCCCAGACTTTCCTCCCCAGCCACGTCTTCCAGCTCCTCTGGGGGAACCCCAAGGCGTTCCCGGCCAGCCGAGAGACATAGTCCCTCCAGCGTGTCCTGGTCTCCCCTCCTCCCGGTGGGACCTGAACTCCTCACCATGGAGGCTCCATCCTGACCAGATGCCCGAGCCTCAACTGGCTCCTCTCGACGTGGAGGAGCAGCGGCTCGACTCTGAGTCCCTCCCTGATGACCGAGCTTCTCTCTCTAAGTTAGAGCCCAGCCACCCTGCGGAGGAAACCCATTTCGGCCGCTTGTATCCGTGATCTCGTTCTTTCGGTCATGACCCAAAGCTCATGACCATAGATGAGGGTAATTTGACGTGTCTATGACGTAAATTTGACTCACTGACTGGATTGAGGCTGAGAAGCAGCATTCAGTTTCTATGCAAAACAAATTTGGAACAAACTTCCAGAAAACTGTAAAAGAGCTGAAACACTGGCTGCCTTTAAATCTCAACTTAAAACCCACCTGGTTAGAGTTGCTTATGGCTAAATTAGGATTAAAGTGCCGGGTTTTAATGCTTTTATCTTTACTTTTTATCTATTTTTTAATTATAGACTCTAAAAATGGTGCACAAAAATCCGTGTAGGAGGCGAAATCCTAGCACAAAAATTCACGTGACACGTGGAGGGAGCCTGCAAGGTTAGAGACCTTGTCCTGTTAGGCGACGGGGCCTGGATAATACCTGGATAATATTGATAAAACCTGGATAAAACCTGGATAATAGTCGTGTTAAACGGACGGTGGAGTCCGGCGACGACAGGCGACGACAGGCGCTTAAATTTCGTAACAAAAGTATGTTTTTATCTTTTTTAATCTTTTTCTTTTCAAAATTTCTCTCTTTCTTACCGTTTATTTAATGTCATATTTTGTTTTTATTTTATTTTTAATTATGTAAAGCACCTTGAAATGCCTTGCTGCTGAAATGTGCTATACAAATAAAATTTGATTGATTGATTGATTTAGAAGCGTTGGCTGTTTGTAGTCAAGTCATAATGTTTCATAATATAAAACAATAAGTTGTCATAATTTTGATCAAAACTGATCTGAAATCTGCTAGAAAACAATGGCTGCAGCTTTGGCATCTAAAAATGAAACTGAAACAAAAAGTCCAAACTCACCAAGCAGAACTCTTTTTTTCCACGTTATCTAGATGTTATCCAATTCTACTGGTTTCAAAACTTGTGTTGTTTTCATCCCACAGCCAATCAGAGATGAGATGTGTCATTGTCATGGTGACTCATACTGCCGTCCTGCAAGGTTTGTTCCTAATAACAATAAAACAATGCACAAACAAAACACACACACACACACACACACACACACACACACACACACACACACACACACACACACACACACACACACACACACACACACACACACAAACTAGAATTATAGCAGGGAGCCATCATCTTCAGGGAGAAGATGATGGTCTGTCTGTCTGTCTCTGTCTGGGAATAAGCAGGAAGTCGTAAAGAGGTGGAAAATAATGCAAGAGCACATTCTCAGAGATTAATACAATTGAAATTCTTGTGAACATTTAACACTGGAATTGGAAAATATTTAACAAAATAACAGAAACAACAACAAAAATGAATCATACAATCTCTGGAAACAAAACTGTCCTTCAGAAAAAGGAATCAAGTTGAGAACAAAACACCAAACTTTCATCATCCAGTTTTTGGCAGAGAGAGAAAAACAGGAAATCATGTAAATGGAAATGATTGAGTCTATTTTAATCGATCGTGTGATTAATTGATTAATCGCTTATTGTGGCAGGCCGAATGATCACATTATTCCTGTGATTTCCAGGCAGAGCCTCTGTTACCTGCTTGCCCAACCAGATGACGGTGGCCTTGGAGAAAGCCTCCATGCCAGACATCAGTGAGGAGTTTCTGTCACTCAGAGACCCGTCCTGCACGCTCACCACCAACGACACCCACATCGTGGGAACCATGTCATTCAGCACCTGTGGCACAAAGCTGGAGGTGTGGAATGATTAGAACGACCTCAACCCGATTCCTCTCTGCCGCTTCGCTTTTTTCACTCCGATGTTTCACCTGAAAACAGGACAAAGGAGACTACATCGTCTTTAAGAACGAGATCCACTCCATCGTGCGGTCCAACGAGATCATCATCCGGAGGAACAATGTCAAGATTGACTTCTACTGCGAGTTTCCCAAAACCATCAGCGTCTCCAACTTCTACAACCTCCACCAGGCCGACTACATCTTCACCGAGTCCAGCTTCGGCAGCTTCGGCTACAGCTTCGAGATATTCCAGAACGGCAACTTCACCAGCAGGGTGCCGCCCGACGCCTACCCGGTGCAGGTCAAGATGATGCAGACGATTTACATGGGCATCCAGGCCGTGTCGGAGCTGCCAAACGTCACCTTGTTTGTCGAGTCGTGCAAAGGAACTCCGAACAACAACCCTGACAACCCCTTGTACTACGACCTCATCAAGAACGGGTGAGTCCTGCTGCTCAGACACTTGGTGAGGACGCTTAGAGGACGCTCATCATCTGTTGTCTTCCAGGTGTGTCAAAGACGAGACGGTTAGGATCCACCCGTCAAACCAGACCAACTTCAACTTTGAGATGCAAATCTTTAAATTCAACGGAAATTATGACCAGGTAGGTCAGGGAGGGAAAACTAGAGCCTTCCAAACTTATACCATCCAGCTACTGGAATTTTGTTCTCTACTAATCCATCCACTTCATGGAAAACTCTCCATGATGCTGCCACCACCTCAACTTCACCACCTGACATTTTTGACACTGTGGCCAAGCAAGATGCTTGAACTGTTTGGTTCTGATCCTATTAAGCTATAAATGCAAACTATGAATCACATCAAGATATTTCTAGATCTCATCCTGAGAGTGGCAACAGGTCAACCAAACTTCTTCCAGATCAAACCCCATAGATCCTTTGGTCAACAGTAAAGGAAATCCTTGCTTTTGTTTCCCATTCTTCACTTTCCAGGTTTATATCATCTGCAACGTCATCCTGTGCGAACCTGGGAATCCCTTTTCCCGATGTGCGCAGGGATGTCTGAGCAATCCGTCCCGCCGTCGCAGACGAGGGCTCAGCATGGAGACCACTGGACACTACATTACCCAGGGTCCTCTGCAAGTGCTTGGGCCGGCTGGTCCCAGTTCTCCAGCGGAGGACAAGAAGATAAATCTAGCTCCGAAAGGCGACACGGCTCCTGAAGGTCAGAGTCAGAGCAACCTTCACCTTACTCACACAGGAAACATGGGTTTCCTGTGTGAGTAAAACTTGAACATTTTCCTGATGTCTTCCAGGAATTTTCCAGGAGTTGTTCCAGAACCCAGATCGGACGGAGAAACCTGGAGGTTCAGGGAGGTGTTTGCCTCCAACATCACCACGGTGGTGTTCGGCAGCGGCTTCGTCCTGTCGCTGGTTTGCTGGCCGTGGTGGTCCGTTACTTCAGCAGGAGGAGGAGAGCCGAAGACCAGAACCTGCTCATTGAAGACGAGTTTGAGAAATAAACGGCTCCCTGAGAGCCTCTGGAAAAAAGATGAATTAAAGGAGACAAACTAAACCATCTTTTTACCTAAACCACAGGTCTGAGATCAGGTTTGATCAGAATCAGGTCCTTTTTTTAAACCTGGTCATACAGAAAACGGTAAAAAGTTTCAACCCAAACCACTTTTTAGTGTAAAAACCATAAATATGGCCCAACAAGCTGTCAGTAACTGGGTTATTATTATCCCAAAAAACAAACAAACAGTTGATGCAACAATCAGAAGTTTATTTCAGTTTCTTCACTCAGCATTTAACATTTTATTCCTCACCAGGAACAAAGGATTTCATTTTGCTTTATGTGATTTTTGACCAGCCCAGAATTAGTTTGTATCAAATAAAACTTGTTTTCTGATCAGATCCAGTTTCTTTTAGCCAAACAACCAAACTGTATTTCAGTCACTAACCAAAATGGCCGATTAGCTCCAACTCAGTCTAAGCTCCAGATTTAAGCTGATCACTGAGATCTTTAAATTCTCAGAACAAAAATAAAAGACTGTTTTTTGAGTTCAGACCTTCAACTATCAGGTTTCAGTAATATGTCTCCTATAATTCATGTTTCCTTTTGTCATGCAGACAGCCTTATGATATTTTATCTAAATCTAATATAATAATTTGGGAATTTTTATCGGTTAAATCAAAACTTATTTTGCTTTGCAAACAACATTTTAGAGGAACTTCTGAGCTAAAATTGCTTCCAGTGCTTCAGATTTACACATGACAGTTTTCTTGCCAACAGAAGTCGACAGATGTGAATGAATAAGCTATTTTCAGATGCTGAGCGTGAGAAAAACCAGCTGATCGGATTTCCAACCTGGTTCCACTTCACCTGCAGCAATGCTGCAGCTGAAACTTGTTCAGCTGGATGCCTTCATGCTGCTGTCCTCTGCTCAACTCCTCCAAATGTTTTCATGGCCAGATTAGGTTGTCTGGTTATGGACACTAAATTCAGCATTTTAAGGGAGTTCATGTTATTAAGATTGACATTTTTCCTACAGTATATATGCATTGGTTATCTAATAAAAAGCTTATGGGATCCTGTGTGGAGTGTTTGTTGCTTATTTCATGTTTCTGATTCAGTTGAATTGAAATTCTGTCAACATTGATGAAATTATTTGGACGTTTGGAGAGAAAAGGAATCAGACTTGAACATCTGACCGGATTCTACAGAGCAACAAAATCTGATCAGGTTTTGTTGATGTTATCTTAAAGTCTAGTTATTGGTGTATTAATGTATAAATGTTTGTGTATTTGTAAGTGTGGATGTGGCTTCAGTGGAAGTATGATGAAAAGTACTTCACAAAAATGCTACATAACTCCAGTTCATTTACGACAGAAAAATCAAAAGCTGTTTTAACTCTTTTATCTTTCATTTACTAATAAAAAATACCCTGGTTTGGGATTCAAACCAGAACTCACCACAGAAGGGTTTGTGTGTCCCAATGATCCTAGGAGCTCTGCTGTCTGGGGCTTTATGCCCCTGTTAGGGTCACCCAAGGCAGACAGGTCCTAGGTGAGGAACCAGACAAAGCGCAGCCTGAAGACCCTTATGATGAGTAATATCTTTGGATCTGGCGTTCCCTCGCCCGGACTCAGGTCACCGGGGTCCCACTCTGGAGCCAGGCATGGAGGTGGGGCACGATGGTGGCCGGGCTTTTAACCACGGAGCCAACTGGGCTCAGCCTGAAGAGGAGACGTTGGTCCCCCTTCCAATGGGCTCACCATCTATCGGAGGGGCCAAAGGGGTCGGGTGTAATGCGTTATGGGGGGCAGCCTCCCTCGGCTGCCCCCCATAACAAATACATACATACGTGCACTTGGCACCAGGACATCCTAGGCCGCAGTTCAATGATCAATTTTGTCATCGTTTCATCGGATCTGCGGCCGTATGTCTTGGACACTCGGGTGAAGAGAGGGGCGGAGCTGTCCACTGACCACTACCTGGTGGTGAGTTGGCTCCGGTGGTGGGGGAGGAAGCCGGTCAGACCTGGCAACCCAAACGTGTAGTGAGGGTCTGCTGGGAACGTCTGGCGGAGTCTGTGAGACGGAGCTTCAACTCCCACCTCCGGCAGAACTTCAAACACGTTCCGGGGGAGGTGGGGGACATTGAGTCTGAGTGGACCATGTTCCGAAGCAGCTTATCGGAGCTGTGGCCGCAAGGTCTTTGGTGCCTGTCGCCGTGGCAACCCTTGAACCCATTGGTGGACACCTTCAGTGAGGGACGCTGTCAGGCTGAAGGTCCTATGGGGCCTTTTTGGCCTGTGTGACTCCAGAAGCAGCTGATGGTACCGGCGGGCGAAGGGGCATGTGGCTCAGGTCGCTGAGGCAAAAACTGGGCGTGGGAGGAGTTTGGAGAGGCCATGGAGAAAGACTTCTGTACGGCTTCGAGGCGATTCTGGAATTGGGTCACTTCAGGCTGCAGCCTGTACGCACCCATTAATGCTTTATGCTGATTATCATTTGCGGGTTATCATTTTTAACATCTCTAAATCAGATTGAGCTTCCCGCTCAGCTCTTCAACCCATCCCATGATGGGAATTATTGTTTTTGAAAACTAAACAGGTGGAGTTATCAGGGTGGAACAAGTTTCAGGTCTTACAGGTTGTTCTGCATATCTGCTGCTTCCAGAAAATGATTCATGACAGTCCTTACATAAATGCAGCAGCTCTTTGTAAGAAGCACCACTGGTCAGGATGGGCACCATCAGGATGGGCATCATCACTGTGCTGCTGCATCTGCTGCTGATAGATACGGCTGCCTCTTATTGGCACTACTATGCTTCCTTTGGTGGGTCAGAGACCTTCATCCCCAAAGGAAGAAAATCAAGTGGGACTTATGAGGTGAGTGTCTTGCAACTCTTCTTTTAACAATTAGTGAAAAATGAGTCACAGAAAGAATTTAATAATAATAAGATTATTATAATGTCTGTGGATGATGTTACATTTGCTACTCCTATCACTGTCTGTACAGATAAGCATACATTTGAGCAGATATTAATATTTGTATTGCTGTTAAGATGAACACTTTTGGGTATTTAGCAGTATTTGCTACTGAGTTTTTAACCTTTTGCAGGTGGAGATTCGACAGAAAACCAACATTCTCTACTACTACCTCTACTGTTATGAGGGAACCTGCCTGAGTGGTGACTGTGGGTCTCAGACACAGCAATCTGTGGATTTAGTGACCTCTGACTCTTATGGGCTTACCTGGAAACAATATGAGACGACAACAACTAGACAGCTGACGAGCAACCTTCCCTTCGAAATAGTGTGAGATGAAGAGTTTCCTCAAATAAAACAACCTTACAACAGCCTCAGACATTTAAAAATTATTATTTTTAATTCATCTACTGGGGGCCAAATGTATCAGGATGCCAGTTTGAACAAAACTTAAGACAATTAGTCATTACTCCAAAGTCCCATTGAATATTCAGTTTCCTTTAGACTCATCTTGTATGCGCAGTTTGGAGGTGTGTGCTCTTTTCCCCAACTGGCTGCTCTGTTTCATGGAAATAACCATCCATATCAACCTCTAAGGTCAAAGGGCAACAAAATCACTCTGAAGAAGGCATAAAGCTGTTACTTTTCATCAAAATGAAACAAACCATAGAACTCCAGCACATGGAATATGTTCTGTAAATTTGCTCAGTTGTACTTTTCATTAATTTTACTAAAAACTACAACAGTATCATTAATTCTTCATTTTTGTCTTTATTAAAACCCTTCACTTAACAGACACCCAATGTGCTACTACTACTACTATGGATATGGTTACTGGTATCCAAATGTCCTGGCTACCTTTGCTGTACAGAGAATGCTGATGCATGTAGATATGGGGATCCGATCCGACACTCAGGAATCTAACAGACCTCCGGTCATTACCACCCCGAATATTCTCAGGTAATTAGTACTCACTTGTTTACTTATAAATACAAATGATCCAGACATGAGTTCACCATCAACCTTGATATTATATGTAGAATCGAACATGTGGTTTACTTTACCGTAATAAAACACATTTTATTTGGGTAAATAATAAGATAGATGTTGGTTGACAGGAAATGTGCCATTCATTTAAGTTTATCCATCTATTTGATTATCATTCCTATCAGAATCGGTGCTTAATAATCACAAATTCTGCCACAGTTGTAATGTTCAAATTTAATTTACTGTGATTAAATTATTGATCCACAGATCTGAATGTATTTATATTGAAGTTTTCTCAGGATTCATTTATAGATTAAATAAATCCATAAATTTAAAATCTGATTTTATAGATTTATTTTATACATTAATAAAATCAGATCTATTGCCATGTGCATGCTTATTTAATGTAGTTTTAGCTATATTACATTACTTAAATGCATTTTTTATACATTTTAATTTGCTTAAGGTTTTATTTGTATTTACTAAAATTTAAAACCTTGGATGAGTAACTTGTCAACAAATAAACAATTTCCCCTTGGGAATCAAAGAATTTTCTATTCTATTCTATTTTATTCTTTTCTCTCTATATGACCTTGACTGTGATTTAATTATTCATCCACAAATCTTCTGGGAACAGAACAGTCAGAGTAGCAGCCATTTTAATGGGCTTTTGTCTCCTTACAGAGTAAAGTACAACTGCCCTCGATCATTCAATGTCAAACCTGTTGACCCTGATGGAGACAATGTAAGATGCAGACTACCGACAAATTATAATACATATGAGTGTGGGATATGTAGCCTTCCCAGTGGCTTCTCTTTTGATCAGGTAAGAATCTATTTCTTAAAGGTTAAAGAGTAAAATGTGACTGATGTCTTTCTTTCCCATCATTTAATAGAACCTCTATGTAAACTAATGACTTATTGTAAATAAAGGAACTTACAAAAACATTTAAGATGACCAAGCTAATTTCAAATGTCATATCTAAATATGGTAAAGGGACACATAACTACATTCATTTACCAAATAGATATTAAGTATTTTTCCAGGGACAGAAGGAAAGTCCTGGTACTGAGCTAGTCTCAACCCAAAGAAGCAACTTGAAGCCTTTCCACGTTCCCATCAGTCGCTTGATTAGCACTATGTACTTAACATGAGCTCAAGTTCTACTACTTGAAATCTCTATTTGGTTTCTTGATAGGGAAACATTTCTCATAAAATCCACAGTAATTATTTATTATGTGGAAAAAGATGAGGGTCAAATTTGGAGGAATAGCATTTATGATGTGACTTCAATCAGTTTGATCACCAGGCTTGTTTTTATGTTTTTGAGCCATGAGCTTTGGTGCATATAACCAGTGGAGCCCTTAAAGGTGGGGCAATGGTGGCCCTGAACCATGGAAAAATTATGATTATTTTCTTAAGGTAAAATGTTGCTACCCTTGTCTGGTCACCACAGTGAAAATCTTCTGGTGTACCATTGTACTGTGGGCTTCTTCGCAGGCAACTATAATGTTGACAGGAGAAAAATCAGTTACTCTGTCTCAGCCACAGTGCTGGACCAGGATGGGAGTGTGGCAGATAATCTAGAGCAAAGGACAATCATGGGTGCTTTCCCTCCTGTTTCCACTCTGAGGTTTTTGGGTACTTAAAACAACTCATCACATTTCATGATATGAACATAAATGACCTGAGCAGCTTTAAGGTATATGTGTGTGATCTGCTAATGAAGTAACACGATTGGTATAGAGGTGATATAACTAAGTGGTTTAACTTTGCCAGTGGTTCAATTGAAGTAACAGCAACAAATTGATGAACTGCAGACGTGTAAAGGGACTTTGCTGGAAAGAAGTCAAGAAGTGGCAGATGTTGTTTTACACGGTTTTTCAAAAATATTTCACAAACTGGAGTTAAAATGAAAACCAATAAAACAAGTCAAGTCATCCTGAGCCTCTCAGGAGAAAGAGAAAAGCCATACATGACATTACCAATGTTTCTGACACCTTTGGGTGGCTAAATGGAGTGACGGACAAACAACCCTAATAATAAAACACATTTTATTTGGGTAAATAATAAGATAGATGTTGGTTGACAGGAAATGTGCCATTCATTTAAGTTTATCCATCTATTTGATTATCATTCCTATCAGAATCGGTGCTTAATAATCACAAATTCTGCCACAGTTGTAATGTTCAAATTTAATTTACTGTGATTAAATTATTGATCCACAGATCTGAATGTATTTATATTGAAGTTTTCTCAGGATTCATTTATAGATTAAATAAATCCATAAATTTAAAATCTGATTTTATAGATTTATTTTATACATTAATAAAATCAGATCTATTGCCATGTGCATGCTTATTTAATGTAGTTTTAGCTATATTTACATTACTTAAATGCATTTTTTATACATTTTAATTTGCTTAAGGTTTTATTTGTATTTACTAAAATTTAAAACCTTGGATGAGTAACTTGTCAACAAATAAACAATTTCCCCTTGGGAATCAAAGAATTTTCTATTCTATTCTATTTTATTCTTTTCTCTTCTATATGACCTTGACTGTGATTTAATTATTCATCCACAAATCTTCTGGGAACAGAACAGTCAGAGTAGCAGCCATTTTAATGGGCTTTTGTCTCCTTACAGAGTAAAGTACAACTGCCCTCGATCATTCAATGTCAAACCTGTTGACCCTGATGGAGACAATGTAAGATGCAGACTACCGACAAATTATAATACATATGAGTGTGGGATATGTAGCCTTCCCAGTGGCTTCTCTTTTGATCAGGTAAGAATCTATTTCTTAAAGGTTAAAGAGTAAAATGTGACTGATGTCTTTCTTTCCCATCATTTAATAGAACCTCTATGTAAACTAATGACTTATTGTAAATAAAGGAACTTACAAAAACATTTAAGATGACCAAGCTAATTTCAAATGTCATATCTAAATATGGTAAAGGGACACATAACTACATTCATTTACCAAATAGATATGAAGTATTTTTCCAGGGACAGAAGGAAAGTCCTGGTACTGAGCTAGTCTCAACCCAAAGAAGCAACTTGAAGCCTTTCCACGTTCCCATCAGTCGCTTGATTAGCACTATGTACTTAACATGAGCTCAAGTTCTACTACTTGAAATCTCTATTTGGTTTCTTGATAGGGAAACATTTCTCATAAAATCCACAGTAATTATTTATTATGTGGAAAAAGATGAGGGTCAAATTTGGAGGAATAGCATTTATGATGTGACTTCAATCAGTTTGATCACCAGGCTTGTTTTTATGTTTTTGAGCCATGAGCTTTGGTGCATATAACCAGTGGAGCCCTTAAAGGTGGGCAATGGTGGCCCTGAACCATGGAAAAATTATGATTATTTTCTTAAGGTAAAATGTTGCTACCCTTGTCTGGTCACCACAGTGAAAATCTTCTGGGTGTACCATTGTACTGTGGGCTTCTTCGCAGGCAACTATAATGTTGACAGGAGAAAAATCAGTTACTCTGTCTCAGCCACAGTGCTGGACCAGGATGGGAGTGTGGCAGATAATCTAGAGCAAAGGACAATCATGGGTGCTTTCCCTCCTGTTTCCACTCTGAGGTTTTTGGGTACTTAAAACAACTCATCACATTTCATGATATGAACATAAATGACCTGAGCAGCTTTAAGGTATATGTGTGTGATCTGCTAATGAAGTAACACGATTGGTATAGAGGTGATATAACTAAGTGGTTTAACTTTGCCAGTGGTTCAATTGAAGTAACAGCAACAAATTGATGAACTGCAGACGTGTAAAGGGACTTTGCTGGAAAGAAGTCAAGAAGTGGCAGATGTTGTTTTACACGGTTTTTCAAAAATATTTCACAAACTGGAGTTAAAATGAAAACCAATAAAACAAGTCAAGTCATCCTGAGCCTCTCAGGAGAAAGAGAAAAGCCATACATGACATTACCAATGTTTCTGACACCTTTGGGTGGCTAAATGGAGTGACGGACAAACAACCCTTAAGACATTTCTCTTTCTTGACAGAATTCATGCACCCTTACATATAGTCCTCATTCTGCTTCATCTGGATACAACCCGATTGAGCTCGTGGTGGAGGACTTCCCCAACCAAGACATCACACTGACCTACTCTGACGGATCCTACACAAGAAAGTGGCCCCAAGCAATGGCACGACGCAAACGCCAGGCTTATCCAACCACCACAGAGTATCCAACCACCACAGAGTATCCAACCACCACAGAGTATCCAACCACCACAGAGTATCCAACCACCACAGAGTATCCAACCACCACAGAGTATCCAACAACCACCACAGAGTATCCAACAACCACCACAGAGTATCCGACCACCACAGAGTATCCAACCACCACAGAGTATCCGACCACCACAGAGTATCCAACCACCACAGATTATTCAACTGTGGTGGTTGCTAATCCAACCACAACCACAACTCCTCCAAATTCTGGTCGTCCAACCACCACCACCACCACCACCACGACTCCTCCTATCTCTACTACAACAGCCTCAACCACACAGTCTTACCGACCATCAATCGGACCTTTAAGCATTCTCCCCCTGCAGTTTACTGTTCTGGGTAAGTAACACTTTTCCTAAAACTTACTCAAATACTCAAAATGTCTTATCTCTCATTCATTTGTCATCTGATTTCCAGTGGACTGGGACTATGCTCCTTCATGCGTCGATGGTGATTATTTTCCCATTTTCTTGGCACCAACTCCGGTTAATGGAGTAAATCTTCCTGCATACGTCAACCGCACCCTTGAAATCAAAGTCAATTCAAAAGCTGAGCTCGCAACGTAAGCAATTTTTTTCTTGTTTATTACCTTTATATGTTCTTGAAGTTCCTTATCATATTCATGCACATATTCTTGCTTGGACTCATTTTAATGTGTGTGCCTTTCCATCCTGCCATTAAAACCATTTGTTCCTCTATAGGATTAATGACCTAATTGTGACAGGCCCACATGGCATTTCAAAGGAAAGACTCTCCACAGATACATACATTATAAAATGGACACCAACCGAAGATGAAGTGGATGGGCATTTCCCTATTTGCTTTGTGTCTGAAGCAATGGATGGGTGAGTATTAAAAACATAAATTAGGTATTCTAGGTGTGACTCATATTGAATTTAATGGCCAAAGAATAAATAAATTATTCAACGGTTCAAAGTATTGTCTCTTGTTTGCTGCAATCCAGGTATAACAGAATCTATCACTCAGAGCTGCGGTGTCTGACTGTTGATGTTAGTCACCATGGTGAGTCAACAATGGAGCTTATCCATGATATTACTAATAATCCTTCATTCATTCATTACTTAACATTTTAACATGACATTTTGAACTCAAATAAGTAGCATCATGTGGAGAAATTGGATTAATTTCAGGTTAGCACATATTAGCTGAACCCAGCTTAGGCTCTAGGATGACAGCATGGCTACCAGGTTTGGTTATGTTTTATGAATTTTAGCTGAATGCGTACTAAACCAAGACATTGATGAAATAATCTACGGTTCATGGATATTTCCATGGTTTATTACACACAGAACAGCTTCTTTTTTGTAGTCAAATTGTTTGTAGTCAAGGATTTATTCCTGGTCATCTAGATGCTAGAAACCCACTTCATGATTTTTTTAAATGTTTTTTTCCTTTTTCCAAATGTTCCTTACACATCATCCAGGAGAAGCTGCACATTCATTCTGTACCTTCATTGGACACAACTTTGTTAGTCTCAATAATATCCATACACTTGCTAATTAAAATTAAAAAGAGAACATAAAACAAATAAAAAAATCTAAATTAGATTTTCTTGTCTACTCTTTTCTTTCGAATCATGAGAATTTTAAATCTCTTTTCATCAGTAATAAACTGTAAAGCTCCATAATGATGCCCAAATCCACAGTATTATTCAATAAAGCTATATAGCTGGAGTCTCTGGAGGAGCAAAAAAAACTATGCTCACCTTTTAATGCCATGATGAAGTTCCCCTCACTTCATGATTTTGATACTTTATCAGGAGCATCTAGCTTTAAAATATTCAGAAACTTTAAATGGTACAACTTTTTAACACATTTGTCACTATAATGATCTGAACATAATGATGTAAAATTTACCCTGTGAATGTTGCAGAGGCTGTTGTGACCTGCAATGAAACAACTATGACCGTAGAAGTGGCAAAGACCTACACCATCAAACGCAACAAGGACAACCTGCATCTCAATAGCCTCACTGATCCTTCTTGTGATCTCCAAAGACTCTCCAACGAAACACATTTGGTGGCTGTCATGGAGCTGGGCGCCTGTGGGACCTGGGTTGAGGTACAGAGAAACAAAAATGAACCAAACACTGTGGCAGATTTAGACAATGAAAGAAGGAATTAAATCAAACCAAAGAATAAATGTGTTTCTGAAAACTATTGTCCATATCAGATCTTCTGTCTGAACATTTTCCTTTAGGGACAGTCATGCATATTTATCAGGTCAGGACGTTTTGTAACTGTAACAAACTCTTATTTAATTCTTTCTTTCCAGGAGGATGAAGATAAGATATACTTTCATAATGTGATCACTTCAGCTGACCCTAATAATCATTTCCAGGCAACATGATATTGAAATCGCCTTTACCTGCTCCTACCCAAAGCGAACCAACCTGACTCTGGGATTCAGACACAAAAACCCGTACGCCTTCAGAGAGACGGGCTTTGGTGCTTTCACCTTCCAGTTTGAGTTCTTTGAGAGCGAACGTTTCATTAAGCAAGTGATGCCAGCAGCTACCCGGTGGAGGTTTACCTGAAGCAGATGATCTTCATGCAGATCGAGGTCACCTCGTCCATCCCAAACACGGAGCTGTTTGTGGAGTCCTGCAGGGCGACTCCCTACGACAACCCCAACTCCCGCATCAGCTACACCATCATCGAAAACGGGTCCTGAGAAACAAAAAACTATGCTTCTTTCTTTTACTGGTTTCTACAAACTGTTTTTCTGTTTGTCTAAAATATTCTAACCCTGTTTTCAGATGTAAGAAGGACGGAACAGTGCAAATCTACAATAGCTCAGAGTCTCAGTTCAGGTTTGGCATGGAGGCTTTTGAGTTCATCGGTCATCACGACGAGGTAAAGTTACTTTTTCTGAGTGTTGCAGGACCCAATATGGGTGTGACCAAGTTTACTCAAATACTATAAAGAATGTCAAGAAAAACCCACCAATGATACTGTTATTTATCTGGGAAACAAACTTTTAGTCAGGATTTTTGCAGATCTTCCTCTATGGTGACAAATAAATTAGAAACTGACTATCAACACATCTTGTCTCAATGCATCCACAAACAGTGACACCTACTGGCCTTAAATGGAACCCAAAATTGTTTCCTCTATCCATCTAGCAGGCTTTTCCTTGCAGGGTTGCTAGAGGTGTTGATACCTAACTCCAGCACTCTAAGATTGTTTCAATTCAAGTATAATATTGCAGCTAATTTTCTGAAAATGTAAGTTTTTAAATGCATTGAAAAAAGATAAAGATAAAAAAAAGATAAGTCTGACTTTCCTCCATGTTTCTGCAGGTCTACATCACCTGTTCGGTCATCATGTGTGAGACCGGCGTTCCTGGAACTCGATGCTCTCAGGGATGCATCAGATCCAACTCGTTGAACAATCGTAAGAAGAGGGACGCTTCAGCTGAGACAAGCAGCCACTTCATTTCCCAGGGTCCTTTGCGCCTTGCTAGGACAAAAGATACCAAAGGTGAGACTGAAAGTTCAGCTACATGAGCCCCCAGCTCCCACTAAGACACATTATTCTCATTATTTGGCTTTAAACTGATGACATGTTTTTGCTTCATAAATGCCTGAGTTACTGAACACGACCTGGGTTTTTACTGTGCTCCCTCTGTGTCAGCGACTGGACCAAGCCTGAGTCTGGGCCTGAACCTGGTCTTCATCGTCGGCTGCCTGCTGGCGTGTTCAGTGGTCGTCTACCGATCCAGAAGAGCCAAAGCTAAATACCAACCGCTGGCAACCTCTGAGACAGACTGAACTCAGATCTGCTGCTTCCTTAGATTCTGTCTTTTCCCTACTGCTGGTTTGAATGATAATTACTCCATATAATAAAAAGATAACATGATTAGAAAATAAAACACTAAACCTTATGTGTACAATGAAATAATGTGGGTGTTGGTTAATGTACTTCTGATTGTTTTCAACACAAATTTAGATCATTTTGAAAGTAACAGTGCTGAGCTATACATCAGTAGTATCCTTGATTTTATACAAGTTATTTACTCTGACACTTTTTTACTTATGGAAAATATCTAAACGGCTGTGAAAATGAGTGGAATAAAAAGTTGATAAAACTCCTGAAAACTATGCTGTTTTTCATCTCTATGTAACTGAGTGGCTTAAGCAAGAGGATGTGATATTTAGCTGAATCAGTTTAAGTGACTTGGTTGTAGATAAAGCCTCCTTTCACTCAAACTGGACACAGGCTGACCTGTAAGGATATTTACATCAAACTGCTGCGAGGAATTATGATTCTTTCCAGAACTTTATAACCCACAAGGAAAGTTAATTCAAACCAGTGACTTGCGGTGAGGTTCGTGGCTGGTGAGGCTCTGACTTATGACTTAGACACCATCCATGTTATTGTTGGACCTACGGAAATTTCGCGCATGCAAATAACGCTAGGAGCCAAAAAGACTAACCTTTTACATGTCATCCATAGCCACGTTAACTCAGTGAAACTTAAAAATGTAGATATTAATTTTGTGCTATGATCCACAGCAAAATGATCTGACTCGTTGCCATAGCAACTGACAACAATGCCACTTCATGTTTTAGCTTTTAACACAAAAAAAACATTCAAGAATTTTGCACACATTTAGTTTGTTGTTGTAGTTCGTTTTAGGCTTAATGTTTTATTAACTGTAGCCCACAAAACGCACATTTCATTAAAAACTAAACATAAACATCTTATTGCTGTCTTACCTTTAAGTATCAATGAAATCCATGCAGGCCTAATCCTATGGGGTTCCATTTGTATCAAAAATAAGTAGAAGTCATATGTGTAGATGTGTCGTTGGTCTATGTTGCATATAGATGATGCACATGTAGATGTTGCATATGTCTACGTTGCATATGCGTTTGCTGCATATGTGGTTCATGTCGTTGGTTCATGTCGTTGGTCGATGAATGCCACATTCAATATGGCCGACGCTGTTACGTATCGCAGCAACGGGCCGGCCCGCTCCATGAGGCGTCTAGTATTAATGTCTATGACAGCATCGACCAACGACATGAACCACATATGCAGCGAACGCATATGCAACGTAGACATATGCAACATCTACATGTGCATGATCTATATGCAACATAGACCAACGACACATCTACACATATGACTTCTACTTATTTTTGATACAAATGGAACCCCATAGTACTTTACTTATTTATTGTGTGGTTAGCTCCATGGTTAGCTCACTGTGTCTTACTCTGCAGTTGTGCAGTCACGATATCTGGGAACATGATCGCCCCCTGCGGTTCTTATCGCTCCTCCACACACAAAACGCGATACACGCACAGTGACAAAAAATACTGTTCATTATATACATAAGCGAAATTATGGAAAATCAGTTCATATATTAAATGTTTTTTTAGCCATTTTATTGCCGGCGTACAGACAGGACGAACATGCTGTCATATGTGGCGCAAAAAGTGGGTATGCAGGGTATGCAACGCATAGGGGCGCAGCACTAGAGGGGGCGCCAAAACCCCGTCTAAAAAAAATTTTTTTCTTTGCATTTTCTATATTTAACAGAACAAAATGTATGGAGTTAGATTTGTTTCACAATTATTCAATCAAAAAAAAAAATCATCTGAAACAAAAAAAGTTTCAACCAAAAAAAAAATCATCTCAAACAAAAAAAAGTCATAAAAACTATTTAATCATAAAAATATTTTTTATGAAACAAAAACATTTTTAAAGATTTTTTTTTGATTGAAGTAACTAATTTTTTGATTGAATCTCTTTTTTTTGGTTGAGTGTACTTTTTTTGGTTGAAACTTTTTTTGTGTATTTTTTTTGGTTGAAACTTTTTTTTTTGTTTGAGATGATTTTTTTTTTTTGATTGAATAATTGTGAAACAAATCTAACTCCATAAGGATGAGTCCAAAAAGAGGAAATTCTTTAACAAAGGCAGGTGGAGAAAAGAAGGGAAGAATAGTGAGCTGGGATGAGTCTGAAGAAGAAATGGAGAGGGAAGTAAGAGAGTTCAAAGTGATTGTTAGAGTTAATGAGGAGAAGGCATTGCAAACGATCAGTCCAGTTAAACTTTCCATGATTCTGAAGAATCAAGTGGGAGACATCACCAATGCAAAAGTGCTAAGAGATGGAAACTTAATGATAATTTGTAATACAGAAGAACAAAAAGATAGAGCATATAGGATGAAAGAAATAGGAAAATATAAAGTGACAAGTGTGAGTTTGGTACAAAATGGAAGTAAATGGAAGAAGGGAGTGGGGAAGATCATGAGTATGAAGAATGCAATAAGAGCAGGCAGCCAAAATGCTGTAATTGTGGTGGCAGCCACAGTGAGGCATATGGGGGATGTGAAATAATGAAGAGGGAAGTGCAGGTTCAACAAGTTAGAGTAAGAAACTAAATATCCTATGCAGAGGCTGTTAAAGTGATAAAGCAAAAAACAGAGGTTGGAGTGAAAAACGGAATAGATACAGGAGTAAACCAAGCAAAAGAAAAATAAAATATATGTGAATCTGAGAAAGTTAGTGCCATTTATTGCAGGGGTTATAAATGCAACAATGGAAATTAAGTCAAAAACAGAAAGAATTCAAGTGATTGTGAAAGCAGCAGCAAATCATCTTAACATCAATGAAATGACATGGGAGGAAGTGAGGGATGAGCTCAGTGCTCAGGCCAGTCAGGAGACAACTTGGGTAGGATAACAACAATATGGTCTTGCTTCTTCAATGGAATGCAAGAAGTTTAACATCAAATGGACAAGAATTTAAGCATTTCATTGATAAATTAGAAGAAGCTCCAGAGATTATTTGTATAGAAGAAACATGGTTAAAACCCCAATTAGATTTTAAAATGCTAAAATATTCTGCTGTTAGATTTGATAGGGTTGAAGGTAATGGTGGGGGATGTGCTATATTTATTAGAGAAGGGTTGCCGTTGAGAGGAAAAGAAGACGAGTTTGTAATTGTGGAAATTTGGATAAAGGCAGAGCCATTTATTATAATAAATTATTACAATCCATGTAGAAGATTAGAATTGGATAAATTAAAAGAAATTCAGGAGCAAAATAAAAACAAAGTTATTTGGTGTGCAGAATTTAATGCCCATAGCAATTTATGGGGAGGGCAGGGAACAGATGCAAATGGAGATATAATAGAACAGCTGTTGGAAGATAATCAACTAGTATGTATGAATGATGGGAGGGGAACAAGAATAGATGTACATACAGGAAATTACTTGGCTATAGATTTAACTTTGGTGTCCAGAGATTTAGCGGGATTATGTGAGTGGAAAATAGAACAAAAATCAACAATAGGTAGTGATCATTTTCCAATTTTTTGTAAAATCCTTATATCTAAAGAAAATAGGTTGGTAGAAAGACAGGAAAGGTGGATATTTAGTAAGGCAAAATGGAATATATTCAAATATATATGTGAGAAATATATGGATGAAGTTAAATTAAATCTAGATATAGAGAGTATAGAAGAGAAAATTAGGGAAGCTATACTAAAAGCAGCAAAAATAACAATTCCCATAAGTACAAGTAAGAATAAAAAGAAAGAGGTGCCCTGGTGGACAAAAGAGTGCAGCGAAGCAATAAGGAAAAGAAATAGAGCTTTTAGAATTTTGAAGAAAACACACAATTTTAAACATTTAGTTGAATTTAAAAGATATCAAGCAGAAGCAAAGAAAATTATTAAGAAGGCAAAGAGGACAAAATGGAGAATTTTCTGTGATTCAATTGGCAGAACAACTCCTATAGCTAATGTAAGGGGAATTATTAAGAAAATGAAGGGAAATAGACAAGAGAGGACAAACCCAATTCTAAAACATGAAGAAGGAATGGCAGTAACAAATGAAGAGAAAGTAGAAGTAATGGCAAGAACATTTGCAAAAATTCATAGTTCGGATAATTTAACAGAACATGGGAAATTTAGGAAGGAACAGACAAGAAGGGCAAATGTTATTTTAGAAGACGGAAAAAGTCCAGATAATGTAATGGATGTTTATTTTTCTATGCAGGAAATGAAGAAAGCAATATTGAGATCAGGACTAACAGCACCAGGAAAAGATCAGATATGCTATATTATGCTAAAACATCTAGGGAATCAGGCTGAAGAAAAACTTCTAGGGCTATATAATAAGATCTGGAAAGAAGGAAGATTACCCTCTAATTGGAAGGAAGCAACTATTGTACCAATTATTAAACCAGGAAAAGATCCAACAAACCCTGTAAGTTATAGACCAATTGCACTTACTTCATGTCTAGGAAAGATTATGGAAAGAATGATAACAGAAAGGATTACATACTATGTAGAAAGTAAAGGACTTTTGTCCTCATGTCAAAGTGGATTCAGAAAAGGAAGGAGTACAATGAATCCAGTTGTCTATTTAGAATCAGATATTAGAAAAGCTCAAGTCAATAGGGAAATAGTGGTAGCCGTATTCTTTGATATTGAGAAAGCATATGATATGGTATGGAAGGATGGGTTGCTTATAAAATTATATAAAATGAGGATTACAGGAAGGGCTTATGATTGGATTAGATATTTTTTGATGAACAGAGTTATACAGGTACAGTTAGGAACAAAAAGATCCAATAAATATAAAATTGATAATGGAATTCCACAGGGAAGCATCATCAGTCCTTTATTGTTTTCAATCATGATTAATGATGTTTTTACAGAAGTAGATCAGGATGTCAAGCAGTCATTATTTGCTGATGATGGAGGAAAGGGAAAAATGTAAGATCAGTGTATGAGAAAATACAAAAAGCTATTAAATCTGTTGAAAATTGGGCTTATAAATGGGGAGTTACATTTTCAGTAGATAAAACAAAGACTGTAGTATTTGGTAGGAAAAAGATTGAGGAAAAAAAATTTAAAATGTATGGGGAAAAAATAGAAAAAGTGAATCATATTTGATTCCAAGCTTTTATGGAATGATCACATAAAGCATGTTGAAGGGAAATGTAAATAAGTTATAAATATTATGAGATGTTTAACAGGATTAGATTGGGATGCAAATAAAATTAATTTAAAAAAGATCTGTGTTGCTTTGATCAGATCAGTTTTGGACTACGGATGTGTAGTTTATAGGAAAGCCTCAAAAACAGTAATTAGTAAATTAGAAGTTATTCAGAATCAAGCTTTGAGATTATGTTGCGGAGCTTTGAAGACATCTCCAGCTCTGGCAGTTGTAGCACTGCTTAATGTGCTAAAGGACTAGGTGGAATAAATCAGAAGTCTAAACTCGTCTACTGGAGCTGCTGTCAGTAATCAAAAACAATACAAAAGAACTGCATTCAAATACCATGTATTTTAAAGAAAAAATTAGAACTAACAACACAAGACAAACATACATAGAACACAAAATAATAAATACAAAATAAATATACACAGTACTGCAGTAGATCAATATTTTTGTGCACAACAGTCTTAAGTTTCCCCACTGGTCATCACAGTGTCTGACCGACACACATTCAAAAGTCCATGGTTGATTTGTCCAGATATTTGAGATGAAAATGTCCAAGCGCAAGTCGTTTCAGATGAAGAGATGAATGATGGATTGTGTGTCTGAATGTTAAGATGGAGGGGGAAATGATAGACAGTCAACCTCCTACCAGATCAGTATGGAGTAAACTCGGGTTCTCCTGGCCCCAGCCAGTTCTCAGAAGCTCGCCATCCTTTGACCCTAAAAAGGTGGGTTACACAGTGCAGGTAGAAATGGGGGAGATTCCTTTATATTTAAGGCAAAAGCAAATTATGCTGAATTATTGGGTAAGTTTGCAGGGACATAAGGAGGAAAATAATATAGCAGTAAGAACTCTGAGACCGTGCTGGGAGAGTGAAAAAGCTAAAATAGATTGTTTTGCCTGGGCAGCAGATAAATGTATTAGAGAAATAGGTATCCAGGGAAAGATTTACTCTGCTGCGGTGCCATATCCAGTTACACCTTATTGGCTATTTCCATATGTCAATATAGACTTAGAAATTTACAAAGAAATGCAGGTGAATAAAGATAACAATTGGGAAAAATTTGTGAATAACAGAATTAGGGATATATCTAAATCATTTACAGTTATATGTACAGATGGCTCAAAAGACTTAGTTTCAGATAAAACAGGGTTTGCTTATGTTATTCCTAAATTAGGTATATTTAAGAAACAAAGAACATCTGATTATTTATCCGTTTATACAGTGGAAATGTTAGCAATCCTGATGGCCTTACAATGGATAGAACAAAATAGATTTGAAAATGTTCTTATATGTTCGGATTCATTATCAGCATTAATGTCCATTTAAATTGTTCATCTGAAAGTCATATGGAATTGGTATATGAAATTTATGAAATAATATTTAGAATGACACGAATTTAAATACAGATTAGGTTTATGTGGGTAGCTGCTCATAAAGACATAGAAGGGAATGACATGGCAGATCATTTAGTAAAAAAATCTTTAAAACAAAAACAAATTATGGAAATAGCATATTGTAAATCTGAAATAAAAACAATTATTAAGAGAAAAATTAAATCTGAATGGCAGCAATTATGGGAGGAAGGAATTAAAGGTCGTCATTTATTTAATATACAAAAGAAAGTAGGAAATATGGAAATAATTGGAGAAAATCGAAAAGAACAAGTAGTGATGACAAGATTGAGAATTGGACATACCAGATTAAATAAAACATTACATCTGATAGGTAAACATCCAACAGGTAGATGTGAGTGTGGTATAGATATGGAAACAGTAGAACATGTAATAATTCATTGTGAAAAGTATGCAGCAAGTAGAAGACGCCATCTACTATGCACACTCCAGCATAGTAGATGGTGATAATACATCTTAACGATAGATGTCACCCGCCAACCAAACCGCTCTCCTCCCATACAGGTGGCTGAGCAGCGACCCTAAGAGAATCAGGCCCGGTTCTTTTATTTCTTATCTTAGATTATCGCTCATAGTTCACTTGACAAAATGGAGCCGCAGAAAAAAAAGCTGTCCGGGGCGCAAAACAGAAAAAGGAAAAGGGAGAAAGATAAAGATGTTGGCGGAATGAAAAAAAAGCCTTTCAATGTGGTTGAAAGATAATAGATAAGTACCGTCAGTGTATCAGCCGGACAGGAGGCTTGTGAATAATCAGGGTAGCTAAACTTAGCCTGATACGGAATCATCCCATGTTTGGCTGTTAAACGTTGCCTCCCCTATTAAACCATTAAGGAACGCGATTTGTTTCGTATTTCTATTAATATCTGATACATAAACCTGTCACAGACACATAACCGCGCACTAAGTGTAAGAATGACCGAAATAAAACTCAGGAAATATGAACACAGGAAAGCTAAAGCTGTTGTGGCGGCAGTGCTCAGCTATGGTCCAACACTTTAACCCTCCAGGGTGTCATTTTTTCACTCATATGTATTATGGATTATTTTAATAAAGATGAGTTGTTCAAGTTCATGTGTGTATCAGACAAATTAGTCCTTAAGAGTCACTGTAGCCCTTAGACTCAAAAAGGTTGGTGACCTATTTTACCAACCTTTTTGACAGGGGGACACTTGAGTTTAAATGTTTTATTCTATACCACTACAGTGATGTTGTGATGTATCTGATAAGTCAGATCCGATGCAGCGTCCAATCAGTAACTGTTATCCAACAAGAAGATGATTCAAATTAAAGTTTCGTTTCTATTGTGGTTTGACTTGTTTTCATAAGTTTGCCAGATTTTTGTTTTCAGATTCTGTTTCCAGCCAACAAGGACATTGGATTTATTTCTACATAGCCTTAGTTTTTCTACTTTCCTCTGAGTTGCTGATCTGTGATTTCCAGTAATGTTTATATTTAAAGATGAATGTTCAAATCAAACAAGTCTGAGAAGGAAAATATATTAATTTTATCTTGGATTGTCATTTAATATTCAATGAAAAACTGAAGATTTAAAGCATGTTTGGAAAAACAAACCTGCAAACTTTCAGCTTTATCAGACTGTCCTCTATTTCATGCTGATTTTATCATTTTAATCACCAAAAACATAACTATACCTTATTGTGGGAGCTGATTGCCTGCATGTTACATTAGATCTTCACTATCTGGTGCAACGTGACTAATAAACATGTGACCAGCCCAGATGTTTATCCATCTTAGAAACTCACCACAGCCACATACCTGGGAGGAATAGTTACCGTCAGACTGTGTGACATTGGAAGTTAATTATATCTCTGAAGTGACAACATATCAAACCTTTGACAGAGCATTACTGTTGCAACACTTACTGTGTGAACAATAGTTTATGATTAACACCAAAGAACACAAAAGGTTGAAGGTTCCCGGACATCAAGCTAATCTTAGGATCTAAATATTGCCCAGCAGGAAACTGGAGGTTGTTTTTTGACTAAGAACAAAAAAAAAAGCGGATCAATGAAATTGTGAAATAAAACCAAATCTGAAATTGCAACACACATTAATTGCTTCTGTATCTTATAATGAGATTCTATAAATACATTGTAAATTCCATTTTGTCACCTTCTAAACTCAAATCTGAATGTGTTTTATCAGGATTTCATAAGTCATAAGCCGTATGGATGGAGTGGTGCTTTAAATGAGAAGGGAGACGCATTACATTCAGAAGACTTTATGTTGATCTTTGACATAAAATGCTGTGGAAATTATACTCAAAAGTCAACAAATTAGTAACTAGAGTCCAGCTGTGTGTGATTTATTGTGAGTGTAACTGCAGCTGTTCTGGTTCTGGTCTTAGAGGTTCTTCAGAGAACGATCAGGGTCATGGAAACGCCCGACCCCAGCAGACAGGTCAGGGAGAACCTGGCGGAGAAGCTCAGGTAGGAAAACCTGTCCACATGACATCAGTAAATCAAGTCAAGATGATCAGTAGAACACACTGCAGCAGCAAGGCAGTTCAAAATGTGGTCACAGCAGCAGGTTCTGGACCAGCACGTTCTGGACCTCCAGGGTTCTGGACCACCAGCAGGTTCTGGACCAGCAGGTTCTGGACCACCAACAGGGTTCTGGACCACCAGCAGGGTTCTGGACCAGCAGTTTCTCTGGACCAGCGGGTTTCTTGGACCAGCAGGGTTCTGGACCAGCAGGTTCTGGACCAGCAGGTTCTGGACCAGCAGGTTCGTCAGTCTGACCTACTGTAGGAACCAAAGCCACTAAATCCTGGATGAGTTTCTCTGGTCTGAGACCAGAAACCGGGTCGGCAGAACCATTTCAGTCCTCTGGTCCTGAAATGTTCTGCAGGTGAGACGAGGCCCACTGTGGAACTTTATGCAGTAAAACTGAACTGAATGACCTGTGTGGAAAACACCACGACTTCCAATAAATCCAATTCCTCAGTACATTATTGTGGAAGGTGTGGATCGCTTGACACGTTTTTCCTTTTCTGGGACTGAAATTTAAACTAGTGAGGTTCGCCGGCTGCTGAGACATGAGGCTGCTGGCGTTCAGCTGCCAGGTTGTGTGAACTCAGCTGACCTCGGCTACATGTAAGCTAGAGGTTACGGAGCTGCTGGCAGCTATCTGCAATGACAGCCAGTTGATGCCTTTAGAATCAAGCTGACTCTAAAAGCATCAAACTGAACGTTTGATTGGCTGTTTGGGTTCCCTCAGGTGAGTCTCCTGTCACCAAACACCTGAGCAATAGCTTTAATCTTTAGCATGCAGCAGCTGTTCATGTTTGCTGTGTTTTTGCTATTATCGTTGCTATTCTGTCTTCAAATACAAAATTCTCTAGTTCACTCAATTCTGTATTTTTAGTGTTGATATTTTGTCAAATCAGATCTACAGGATTGAACTGCAGCTCCAATTTGCTGAGCTCAACTTGAAATCTCAGTTATTTTTCCAAATCATTCCACCTTTCTGATGGACTGTCTACCTGTCCAGTGTCTCCTGCCTGTTGCTCAGTGACTGCTGGAAAATTACAATATTTTCATCAAGTTTTTTTTGTTGATACCTGTATATCTGGTTGAGAGTCTGAAGGTTGCATCTTTGAAGTAAAGACAGAAGGTTCAGATTTGCTGAAGGGTTTCCGAGAACACAACTACTCATCTCAAGCTAAAAGTCTCCTTCACTAAGTGCCAAATGTATTTGGCACTTATTTGGCACTCAGTAATACCAATGTTGATTTTTAGACTGTTAGTATTCTCTGGAATATTACCTTAATTCTTATACCTGAACCAGTCGAATCAACAGAAAGTAAAATACTCAGGTTCTAATAATATCTCATGAATACGTCTGTCAGGATCTGTGTTTCTGTGTGTTTATTTTTGAGTTTTCTGTGTAGTCCTGTTCCCTGTGAGTCCTGTCTCTGCGTCTTCCCTGTTAATTGTTTCCCAGGTGTGTCTCGTTCCCCTGATTACCCCATGTGTATTTAGTTTCCCCTGTTGTCTGTATTCCTCGTCGGGTCCTTGTCTATTGTCAGATGTCGTTGTCGTCAGTCTGCCCGCACAGTAGAACTGTGAAGTCCTGTGTGGGCATTAGCTCATCATTTCAGTCTGTCTACTCAGTGCTACCGGTATCTAGCTGCGAGCTACTTCCGTGCCGTGCCGCCTGTTTTTGGACTGTTTGAGCTCTTCTTAATAAATCATCACCATACCTGGGTCTCAGCGTTAATCCTCACCACCACCTGACAACGTCACAGGGGAATTTTTTATGAGGTTGTAATTTGTTTTCTATAAGGCAACAGTTCTTTGAGTCTCATTGTGCTAATAATCTGGAAAAGATTAATGGTCATCTTTGAAAATCCCAACAGGTTAAACTGGTTGAGCTCCACTAGTACTGCTTTCAGTAAGTGATGCAGGTGTTTCCTTGTTCAGGTATATAAAACATGGACCATTGTGGTGCAGGATGGAGCTTCATCAGGATGGCGACTGCGCTGCTGCACCTGCTGCTCATGGTCACTACTGCTTCTGCAGTGTCCCCCTACTACAAGTCCTACGGTGGCTCAGTGGCCTTCACTTCCAAAGGAAGGAATTCGGATGGAACCTATGAGGTGGGTCTCCTGCCACATCCTTTACATAAAAAGCATCTCTTCTCTAAATGCCATATTATTTTTGCTTTATATTTACAATTTGCAATAAAATATACAGGATTTTACCGTATTTGTAAAGGGGTTTATGATGACTGTTTGCAGGTGGAACTTCGACAGCACAGCACTCCATATCTCAACCACCACTTGAATATTGAGGGAGCGTGTTTGAGGGGTAACTGTGGATCTCAGACTCAGCGCTCAGTGGACACAGTCTCCACTGGCTCTTATGGTCTAACCTGGAGACAATATGAGGTGACAACAAACAGGAGACTGACCAGCAATCTGCCCTTTGACATGAGGTGGGTGATGGATGGCTCTGAAGATTTTCTTGCATAACATACAAACGTTCATAAAAGTTAGATTATAGACAAGTTTTAATGCTTGTAAAAGATGATACAAATCTGTATAATATATCATTGTGCATGGTAGTGACATATTTTTTCATCTGGAACAAATTTATACAAATAGTTTAATACACTGTGAAATGTAACAAATGTTTTGGATTCTTTGTAATTTAATCATAAATGTTGTCAAACAGATTTCCTAATAGGTATCAATACTTCTGGGGCTTTGGCTACTGGGTTCCTAATGTGAGAGGTTCCTCCTTAACGTGGAGGATGATGACTCATGTGGACATGGGGATCCGATCGGACACCGGCGAATCCAACAGACCTCCTGCCATCGCCACACCTTATGTTCTCAGGTAGCCCCTCCCTCACTGTCTGCTTGTGTCTTTACTCTCTCACCATAGCACTGTTACATCTTGAAACATGTTTGGAGACATGTTCAAGTATATTAGATTTGCTTTCTAGTTGGTGTCAAGTGTTCATGCTGTTATTGGTAAAAGGTTCTGCAGGTAAGAAAAGTTTCTAACTTTATAGCAATCCCTCATACTGAGCATGTATGTTGCGACAGTGGCAGGAAAACTTTGCTACATACAGTATATATTTAAGAGTAAAGCCACCCTTTAAGGGTTGCTGTAGCGCAACCACAGTCAACTAGTCCTTTGTATGACTAAAATTAGATTTTCATTAGTAAAACTGACACCGACTGCTCTCAGAAAATCCATACCTGAAAGGTGAAGAACTTCAGTGTCCTACAATCAAGAACCAACCTGCCTCAGAATCAGTCACATTGTTCATATTTCTAATATTGTATATCTAAAATGTGCAATCCACTAAAATACCGAGGTTTTTCTCCAAAGCTACATAAAAGGAAATGGTAATATATCTAATTTCTTCAGAAGCAAGATTTCCTGAATGAGTTTTATGTGACGTTGCAGAGTCCCGAGGAACTGCCCCCGAACATTCAGGATCGCGACATTTGACCCTGATGGTGACAGCGTGAGGTGCAGGATACCAACTAGCTCCAGCACATACGAGTGTGGGATTTGCAGCCTTGTCAATGGTTTCTCCTTCGATCAGGTAATAACATAATTTATCATTTTACTTTGTTTCTCTGGTGTAATAACGCTGGATGTTTGGGTAATGGTTGATTATGAACTAAATTAAAGAGTTAATAATTTGCAGAAGAAAACTTTACACAGTTTTAGACATCGCTCTTGTATTTATGTCCATCGAAATTTTATGGTTCTTAAAATGTATATTGACTTAATGTATTTTGTTGGGGAAAATAATATTGACACCAAAACTATATAAACTTATGTCTTGTTAGAATTCCTGTTCCATCACATACAATCCAAGTCAAAGAACTGGATACCACCCAGTTGAGGTCATGGTGGAGGATTTCCCCCGCAAAGATATCACATTGTCCTACTCTGACGGATCCTACACCACAAAGTGGCCCCAGACAATGGCACGGCGTAAACGTCAAGCAATCACCGCCACAGCTGCCCCAACCACCGCCACAGCTGCCCCAACCACCGCCACAGCTGCCCCAACCACCGCCACAGCTGCCCCAACCACCGCCACAGCTGCCCCAACCACCGCCACAGCTGCCCCAACCACCGCCACAGCTGCCCCAACCACCGCCACAGCTGCCCCAACCACCGCCACAGCTGCCCCAACCACCGCCACAGCTGCCCCAACCACCGCCACAGCTGCCCCAACCACCGCCACAGCTGCCCCAACCACCGCCACAGCTGCCCCAACCACCGCCACAGCTGCCCCAACCACCGCCACTGCTGCCCCAACCACCGCCACAGCTGCCCCAACCACCGCCACAACCACCGCCAACAGCTGCCCAACCACCGCCACAGCTGCCCCAACCACCGCCACAGCTGCCCCAACCACCGCCAACAGCTGCCCCAACCACCGCCACAGCTGCCCCAACCACCGCCACAGCTGCCCCAACCACCGCCACAGCTGCCCCAACCACCGCCACAGCTGCCCCAACCACCGCCACATGCTGCCCCAACCACCGCCACAGCTGCCCCAACCACCGCCACTGCTGCCCCAACCACCGCCACTGCTGCCCCAACCACCGCCACTGCTGCCCCAACCACCGCCACTGCTGCCCCAACCACCACCACAGCTGCCCCAACCACACAGTCTTACCGATCATCTATTGGTCCTCTCAGCAAGCTGCCTCTTCAGTTCACTGTTCTGGGTATGCAACACTTTCCTGAATGTTGATGTTTTCCAGTTAACTTTCTCTCAGTAAGTATTTTTCACCCATTTGTTGCCTGATTTTCAGTGGACTCACACTACGCTCCTTCATGCCTTGATGGTGACTACTTTCCCATTTTCTTGGCGCCAACTCCGGCTGATGGAGTAAATCTTCCAGCGTACATCAACCAAACCCTTGAAATCAAAGTTAGATCCAAAGCTCAATACACAACGTGAGTAATCAGTTAATAGCCTTGCATGTACTTTAAAAAGTACATCAATGCTTTCTTCATTTGCTCAGGCTTATTTCACCCTGGTAAAAAAAAAGTATGCTTTAGTATACTAAATTTTAACATACTTTAGTATACTTTTAGCAATGTACTTAGAATGTGCTATTTTGGAACAACTTTTTTTGTACTTGGTGTACTTTAATGGTATTTAAATTGTGTAAAAATACAACTAATAGTGTCCTTTAATATATTAAACCTACTTTTTTGGAACAACTTCAAGTATACTTAGTGTACTTAAAGTATACATCTTTAATTTCATATTTCAGAGCTTTATTATTACATTTTGATATAATTATGTCACAAAATTATATAAAATATCTATATAATATATTTTCAATATACTAATTTAATAATTTATATAAATGAAAATTGTTTTTTATTTCCTGCTATTGATGATAAACTACAACTTTAATTATTCGTGAAAGTCTTAATTCCTACGTACCTATTTTGTAAATGACATGCATAACTACACTACAGTACTTGCATTGTTTTAGGCTAAAATTACATGGAAAGATTAATTACACAAGATGCTCAAGGTAATTCAAAGATTTTTTTTATTACAGGCATTTTAAAATTGTCCAATTTTACTCACAACTTTATGAACTTTACATGAATTATCAGTTTACACATCAAAAGTGAACACATGAACATTTATGTGTGACAATAAAACATGACAGTGAGGATCAGTGATGGAACATTCCTGTTCACTGCACCTTACAGAAACCTACAAAAAGAACAATAGAGCAATTAAACAGAGAAAGCATCTGTATTTAAAGAGAACGGAAAAATGGCAAATAAAAAAATAAAACTTACAATTCCAAGACGTTGTGAACTCGCCATGTATGTGACATCATAAGAACTGATGATCATTGGGACCAGATGCCTGGGGTGGAAAAACATTTCTGGTGTCTTTGCCTGTTTATGTTGGAAGTAGAAAAAATAGTCATCAATGTCAGAGTCAGTTGATGTTGGCATTAACTATGAAGCTGTTTTAAGTTTGGACTTAAGGAGACAAACTACCTTAAAATCTTTCCATCCATGATCTGAACACACTGATCCCTGCAGGGTGGTGAGGGGGGCTGGTGGTGCCCATGTCCAGCAGCCATCAGATGAGAGGCAGGTTCACCTGGACAGGTCACTGACAGGGTCCTGAAGGTCACTGACAGGGTCCTGAAGGTCACTGACAGGGTCCTGAAGGTCACTGACAGGGTCCTGAAGGTCACTGACAGGGTCCTAAAGGTCACTTACAGGGTCCTGAAGGTCAACAACAAATAAAACAATGAAAGATAAATGTTAGATTAACAAGAAGAGAAAAATTATTTCCAGTTCCCTTTAAATCAAATCATGTTTATTAAGCACTTCGTGTTGGTAACAGCAGTTTTAGTTGTTGAAAATGTAGCTTTAGCTCCTCATTGAAAAAACAATCTTACACCATGAAGACGATGTGGAGGTTCATCCTCAGAGCTGGTTGTTGATCTGGTGGAGTCAGAGCTTCTTCTGAGACAGAAAGTCTTTAGGTTTTCTAACACCTGATTTATCTGGATTCCTCTTTCATCTCCATTTGCTCAGTTAGACTGTAAACATATGTTGAAGATAAAATCATTGAACGAATTAGAACAACCTCACAATATCAAAGTCTATTTGACTTATGGAGCTTAATTAAAACCAGGTTAAGTTCATGAATTAAAGTATAAGTCGCAACAAACAGCCTCCATGCAGTTATAACATGAAGCTGAATTATTAATAAATAATAATCACATAAGTCACAATAAAATTGATAAAATAATTATTTAAGAAACCAACATAAGTTATATATCTTTACTGCACTGTTTATAATTAAATAAAGATAATTAATAAGCAAACTTACCACCAGCTAGCAACACTTAACAGCCTTTATCCCTCGGGCTCCTTTTGTGACACATTTCATTTCCATTGGTTGTTGTCTCGTTGTGTTGTCGTCTAACTCGGACGTCACCAGCTTGAATTTAACTAAATTACTAACTATTGTCAAGGCTTCTCTACTTTTAAGGCAATATTATGTGAGTAAAAATGGCGAATTTGAACAGCGTCTGTTATCTTCCATGCTTCAAGGTTTTTCTTCTCTGTGGCGTTTTTTAAATAAATGAAAATGTGTAATACCGCCACCATCTGGTCTGGAGTGTGAACTGGAGCTAATGCCGTTGATTATAAGGTTTTTACGTCACACATCTGAAAATTGATTGGGTACTTTCTTAAAAATTACATCATGATTATCCTTTTTTATGGTTTGCGATTTTAATAAATAGTAAAAGATTATTAAGGCACTTAAAAGTTCATATATATTCATTCAGATTTTGTTCACTTAAAGTATACTTTTATTTAATATATTAAAAGCGTATTTTAGTACAATTATGCTTAAGGTACTAATTTCTAAATTGGTACAAGTGTATTTTTAGTATACTTCAGATATACTTAAAGGTAGTACACTTAATAATTAGCATACTTAAAGTGTACTTTCACAAATGAAAGTATGTTTGAAGTATACTTTTTTTTTACCAGGGCACAGATGTGCAAGACTTTTTAAAACATCTTCTCCTCATCATTTGTTTTTTATGTAGGATTCGTGACCTGGTTGTGACAGGACCACATGGTATTTCAAAGCAGAGTGTTTCTGCAGATACATACATCATAAAATGGACCCCAACTGAAGATGAGCTGGATGATCATTTTCCTATTTGCTTTGTCTCTGAAGGCAGAGATGGGTGAGTTTCCAAAAAACAGTGAGCTATTTCACATGTTTAATAAAGTAAATCAATGGATAGATTTTTTTGAGTGATTAAGTTGTTGATACAGTGTGACCTCTTTATTAATATCCAGGTACAACAGAGTCTATCACTCAGAACTTCGTTGTGTGACCATAGATGTTGGCCACCATGGTGAGTCAATCCAAAAAGCAATGGACTACTGTTGAGGCCTATGTAACTATGTTTTATGCATATGAACCTAAATTTAGATGATCTGAACAGTAAAAACACATCCTGAAACTCAAAATTTAATTTTAAATTATTTTTTTCTTTCCGATGGACTGTCACAATCCTTGGATCCATCAATAAACAATATAGGGATTTTTGACCATTCCTTTTAGTGGATACTTTTTTCTAAATTGTCCACACTCCTTGATGTCATTTCTGTCAATTCGACCATATGTTGAGGTCATTGTCCTGCGGAAAGTTTCAATGAAGACATATCTTCAGTGTTTTTGGTTAGAAGCCACCAGGCATTTCAGAGAATTCCAGGTACCAGGCAAGTTTTGCAATATACCAGGACTTTGGAATTAAAATGAGACCCACAGCATCACAGATCCTCCATCATGCTTAAGAATGGGCATAAGATGCATTTTCTGACTCCTTCATTTTTGAAAAACTAAATTTCAGAAACAAACTTTAGTTGTCTCTGGACTGTCACAATCCTTGGAGCTAGTTCCATGTTGAATCAACTCCTTCATGCCTTGACGGTGTCGCTCTTTCTGACTGACCCAACTACTCAGTCTCATTGACTGTGAAGTTGCAAAACTCCCCTATGTTTCTGATTACAATTGTAAAACACAAAAAGCATTGTGCTGGTTTTTCTTCCAAACAACCAGTAGATATTACCTACTGGTAATGTTACCTAATGGTAATATCTACTGGTATTACCATGGTTACAATGGAAATGTCCCAAAATGACCCTAGAATGTCTGTCTTTGCTGTACGTCCCCTACCAGCCGTCCCCCTCTGCTGGAAAGAAAAACATGGGTTCAACAATCCCATTTACACAAAATGTTTTATAATCCCATTACAAAAAAAGAGACAGTTCAATTAAACCTAATATTACATGTAGTTTGAACTTGAAATTGTTGCAATCTGTTTTACCTTTTCAATAAAACCTTTCTTCCATCAATGCAGTAACTTTGTCAAATATCATCTCTTCATGTCTAGATGCTGTTGTGACCTGCAATGAAACAACTATGACCGTGGAAGTTGCAAAGACCTACATCATCAGACGCAATGAGAAAAATTTGCATTTGAACGACTTTACAGATTCATCCTGCAATTTGGAAAGTCTGTCCAACGACACCCATGTTGTTGCCGTCATGTCACTGGGTGCCTGTGGGACTCGTGTTGAGGTACACAACACAAAATAACAAACGACTCCAATAAAAGATAATGGAGTACTTTATTTGAAGCCTAAAAGCATTCAACTGAAAAAGTTACAATATTAAATAAAATTTAACACAAAGTTGTGAATGTGCCAATTGTGCAAACAAAATGTATTTTTGTGCAAAAGGAGAACAAAAGTTCACTTTCATTTCTTCATAAAAAGTATAGCATATTTGCATTGCATAATTAAAAGAAAGTCTTTGTTTGCAATGACCGATTCTGTTTATTTGATATAATTTTTAGGAAGATGACGACAACATCTACTTCAGGAATGAGATCACTTCTGCTGACCCTAATGAAGTCATTTCCAGGCAACATGATATTGAAATCGCCTTTACCTGCTCCTACCCAAAGCGAACCAACCTGACTCTGGGATTCAGACACAAAAACCCGTACGCCTTCAGAGAGACGGGCTTTGGTGCTTTCACCTTCCAGTTTGAGTTCTTTGAGAGCGAGCGTTTCATTAAGCAAGTGGATGCCAGCAGCTACCCGGTGGAGGTTTACCTGAAGCAGATGATCTTCATGCAGATCGAGGTCACCTCGTCCATCCCAAACACGGAGCTGTTTGTGGAGTCCTGCAGGGCGACTCCCTACGACAACCCCAACTCCCGCATCAGCTACACCATCATCGAAAACGGGTCCTGAGAGAACAGACTTCCAGTTTAGATCAAATTAATGGGGCCTGCTTTGCTGTGTGTCTAAAAGATTTTAACCATTTTCCAGGTGTGTGAAGGACAAAACGGTACAAATCTTCCCCAGCTCCAAGTCTCAGTTCAGGTTTGGCCTGGAGGCTTTTGAGTTCATCGGAGCTCATGAGGAGGTAAAGTTACTTTTTTAAAGCTCTTTTCTTTACCAAAAACAAAAAATTTCTCTGTAATGTAAACAGCTCAACAGGTTTTATTGCACGTAAATTCCACTTTAATTAATTAAATTGCACATTTTGTAAATTAGTGTTTAACAGTTTACAATCAAAAAGATAAAAAAGAAAATAGGCTGTGAAGCCCTTCAATACAATTTTATTAAAAGGAAAACCTTTTCTTTATTTTTTACAAAGTATAAAAATGCTACCTAGTTCTAAGAAAACACCACTGAAATGCAACAATTCCCCTAATTTTTCAAAACCAATGGCTTCATCATTTAAATAAATCCATTCACGCAGAAAGTTGCCTCTGCAGTTTATGTACCAACCACTGGTTGTGTAGATGAGAAGTAAAAAAAATCACTGTTATGCACAGTGGCCAACATGAAAATCAAAAAACTAAAACTTCCCCTCTTCTCCATCCAGCCATCCTTCCATTTTCTGTACACCCTCGTCCCTTAGTGTGGTCGGGAGGAAAACTGTCTCTTAAAAGCAAATAAAATTAAATCAAACAAATCTTTAGCAAAAGAATGTGTCAATAAAGTGTCCCCCATTTGCATTCATGTCCCCTTAAGTAAGAAAAATATCAAGGTCCTGACAACAATATGAATGCAAACGCACCCTCAGAAACTAAAGGTTTGGCTCTTCTGCATGGCTAAATTTCTATATGCTCTTGGTTTCTTTTCCCACAAACAAACCTTTTATCAGTATCATAATTTTTTCTCATGTTACTCAATCCATGGCTTATTTGATAATTCCCCTTTAGGACCCATTCTTTTTATGTTTTCATTATTATCAACTTTCTCATGAGCTATATCAATCAATACATTTTATTTAATGCTAATACATTTACATTTTTTAAAATACACTTGCATTCTTCACTGAAAAGTAATCACATTTGTTCTCCCTGTCTCTGCAGGTCTACATCACCTGCTCAGTGCTCCTGTGTGAGAGCGGCGTTCCTGGTACTCGGTGTTCTCAGGGATGCTCCAACTCATGGAACAGTCGCAGGAAAAGGGAAGCTCCTTCTCAAACGAACAGCCACTCCATTTCCCAGGGACCACTGCAGCTTGCTAAGACCTCTGACACTAAAGGTGGGCATGCAGGTGTTGTAATCCTCAGTGTTACTTCAGGCTATTCAGTGTTTTTTTTCCATTCTTATTTTACCAGATGTCAGTAATTTTCTATACAAAAAATTAATATGCTAAGAAAGTGTGCAGCTTAGTTGACCTGCAGAGGGTGCTTATGATTTTGTGTAAAAATAATTCTGTTTTAATGTGATTTATCATATATTCTTCTGATTTATCAAATTCAGCATCTGGCCCTGGCCTGAGTTTGGGCCTGAACCTGGTCTTCATTGTCGGCTGCCTGCTCGCCTGTGCAGCTGTCATCTACCGATCAAGAAGAGCCACATCTAGATACCAACCCCTGCCAACCTCAGAGACTGACTAACCCAGATCTGATACTTTTTAACTTAAGCTTCTTTGCAGCGTGTTGAGGAAAAATGATCATTTTAATGTTTAATATAGTTTAAACTTTTTTGAACAGGTTTCTGTTAGTGATTTGAAACTAAAACTATTGCTGGGTTAAATATTCAAAGTACCAAGGAAAACGGAGAGATCTGCAGAATTTCTCCTCAGACCCCTGTGGCTTTATCACACAAGACAGGAGGTCGTAAATTAACATATGCAGGGAGAAAGAGGACAGTATCACTTGAATTACTGTGGGAAACAGGAACCTAGTCAGTTTACAAGAGATCAGAAGTTTTCCATGGACATCTGGGATGGTGTAACATTAACCGTTAACATTTAATTTGTAAAAAAATTCTCTTAGTTATAGCTTGCTCTGACAGAAGTTATCTAGTTTTAGAATTAATTTAGTCAATGATGAGTGTATTTGAAATTGTATTCTTCCTGACTATTAGAATCAAATGAAAATGATTTGTATTAGGAAATTGCTTAGGTTTATGGTGAAGGATTGTCTTGATTTTTATTTGAATATTATATTAGGTTAGAAACAGGAATTGTACTCCATTATTTTCTGTCTATTGCTTTTTGGTTTGCTATCAGGACTAAACCCTGGAGGTGCAGAAGAGCATATTGGGTTTCTAGATAACTTTTTATTGAATTAAAATACAGAATTAAAGGTTTGTTCCTGGCAGAGCAGGAGAGAAACCAGAGTTTCACAGCTACCTGTGAGGCTCCTTCAGCTGGTTCTCCTGCCCAGATGACTGTAGAGCCGGATAGTGTAAGAAAATACATTTAAAATTTAACATGACTTGATTGATATAGCCTAATTATAGTTTTAAAATGTATAACTTATTCTGACCTATTGACCTTTATTTAACTTGTAGTTAAAGCAGATGGTTTGTCAAGATCTCCGTCCTCTTCCCTTTTGTCTGTCTGAGAGACAATCAGTAGGAAGTTCCAGTTTTACACACTGATCTGTGAAAGCCATGAAGTTCTGCTTCCACCTTATTTAGACAAAGGAGAAACTGGTGTTTGATCTTGTGAACAAATTGCAGGGAGTTTCTAATTTTTAAAAGGACCAGAGACAGGTCCTGGTTGGTCAAGCAGAGATACGCCTAATTTGAATACATTAAAGAGGAAAATTCACCTACAGGTATAAAAGTTTGTGCTCAAGGGAAATAATTTGGAAAAAAGCTGATTTTAGTTTGCTTTTGCACCAGCTCTTTTCTCTAAGGACGTCCTTTATATTTTTATCCGTCTTCTCCTCTCAGGTAACCAATGTATGTCTCTGTGTGTTTCTCCAGTTCTCTGTTCTATTTTATACTTTCTTCTGATTGGATTAAAATTCTGCAATTCTGTGACGTCAACACGCATTGTGTTTTCTGTGCCCACATGCGAGACGACCCGGGATCAACAGGAAGAAGCAGAACCAGATTGTTTTTCTAAATTTAATCACACAAATAATTCTTAAGCTATAGTGCTCTGATTTATTATTATGTACTCTAGACCACACAAAACTCCAAGTTTCTTCAATAAATCAATGCAACATAAAAATGTGCTGATACAATTAAAATTTACTCAAAATTCAGAGATTTTTGGTAGAATTGCTGAGTCATTTCTCGAGGCAATTATCAACTAGTTTTGTTCTTAAAAATACATCGTCACTCTTTCTATGTTTTAGGTTGTTTGTGAGCCAACACCAATAAACCTGTTATGAACTGTCTAAACTATTAATAACTGGAAGGAAAGTGGGGATCCATGGTCTGTGAGGAAGAAATGTGGTTGGATCACTAAATGTTTGGTGAAATCAAATCAAACAACAGTACAACTCAGGACTCTAATAGTGGAAGTAAACATTTCCACACTATGTGAAAGGAACTGAAAGGCTGTGACTGAACAGTGGAGCAAACTGGAGAAAAAGGCTACATTTTTGAGATACCATAAAAATTGAACTCTAGAACGATGGAAGGAGGTCATGTGATCTGATGAGTCCAGATTTACCCTCTTCCAGAGTGATGGGCACATCAGGCCAGGAAGAGACTACTGTAGCAGCCTGTATGCAGTTTGGGGTTGATCAGGTTCAGGTCCATGAACCCAAACAATGAGCTCAGCTGACTCCCTGAAGATACCAATGACCAGGTTATTCAATAAATTGACGTTTTTCTTGGCCATATTCCAAGATCACAGTGCCAGGATTGGCTTAGGAAGCATGAGACAATTTTCACGCCAGAGTTTAGATCTTCACCCTACTGAGTATCTCTGGGATGCGTTTTAGAGGACTTTACACGTCAATATATGATCTTGGAGACAAACCAATGCACCACTGGATGAAAATACACTTTGAGTTATTACAGAAGTTTGACAGAATGCCACAGCACAAAATCAAAGCTAATCATAGTCCAATTAAATATTAGGCTGTAAGTTATATTTTTTGTTTTGGTGGTGATTGTTTTGGTCAGGCAGTTTTTTAAGATTTGCAAGAAAAACAAGTAGAGAAGAGGTCAGGATGAGCTGCTGATATTAAAATGTCTCTGTCTTGTAAAGTCGACTGGTTAATCCTATGGAAAACTCCACCTATTTGGACAGACTTAAATCTGCATCTGCAACGTTTGTTTTCATTTTGTTTCATTGGAACCATTTTATTAAAAAAAAAATAAATAAATCACAGTTTCGTCCACAGAATGGGTGCAGGTTGTTTACTGAATTATTTTGTGAATGTCCATCTAAATAGAAGTATTTATATTTCAGCCATGTTTTCCATAGAAGTTTCTGAACTGAAAAACAAACAGCTAAGATGTAAATACTCTAGTCTAATAAATTAACAGACAAATGGGGAGCAACAGTTTGCTTAAAAACTCTAAAGTTATAAACAGAAACTAACCTGTGTACTAAAAAATGTGTTGCATCAACATTTGGATCCACGCACTCATTCAAAACAAGAACAAACACATTTCCAGAAAACAAACTTAAACTTTATTGTGTGCAGCTGCATTTCAGCTTCATCTTTCCTTTTGTAAAATAATCCCTGACAGCTTGATCAACTGGTTTCACAGGTCAACATCAACAGAGGAACATACCTGTGGTGTCTGTCATGAAACATGACGATAGCATCATACACACCCAGTTTACAGTAAGAACAACATGCAACTTCCTCCATATTTGTTTAATGTCTTTAGAAGTGAGAAAATATTTCCTTGCAGTAACATAGTTTCACTCTGAAAAATACAAAAGGACAATGTTTGATTTTTTATTTCAAACAAGGCAAAATAAAAATGACTGAGATCTTTTGGTTGGTATATTGTTGGGGGAAGCCCTGATGCAGAGGTAAAGTAAAAAATGTTTCATCATCAAGCAAGACACTTATGGCACAAAGAGAACAACACATGCAAACAGTTTTATGCCCCCTGGTACTTGCAAAGTCTTGCACCTGTGCAGTGGCGAAGGATGAGTTAGAATCATGGCAGCAAAAGGCAAACACCTTTATGCAGCTTTTATCCCCAAACTAACCGAGTGAGTGGAGTAAAGCTGTTGGTTACAAGTAATGTTAGCTAAATGATGACTAATGACAATATGTCACGTTACGCTTGTAAACAAGTGCAGGCTACTAATTATGTTGTCTATGTTAAAAAGTAAGTAGTACTGGTTTAAGTTACTTGAGTAACTTGAGGTACTAATAAGTAGTTTTACTGCACCGTACTTTTTTCTTTAAAAGTGCAGTACTGAAACAAAGGAGAAGAAATCCAGCACAAAATAATAAACTAATAAAATGAACAAACAGAAAATAATTTTTGATTGAAACACAAAGGAATGAACTGATGAACCATGGCCTAACCACAATAAAGAACACAGAGGAATGAAGCGCCCTGGAAAAACCCAAATGATAATTATAAAATACTTGAATGAAATCCAAAACCCAGACAACCATAAATCAATTGTTGCAATATTAGAGGTTACAGAGATTGAGTTTACACAGCAAGCCAATGCAACCCATATCTAACTTCTTCATGACAGTCTGAACGACCCAATTTCAATCTTTTTACTACCAAAGATTCAGATCAGATTGTTTTTTTAAAAAACAAGCAGCTCTCTGTTCATCTCAGAGAACTGCTCTGAAATGTTTTCTAGAGGCTTTAGGTCTGAGATGATGATGGAAAAAGGCTGCCTTAAATTTGCTGAACCATTGAACCATTTCTCCATTTTATTTTCAGTTTGTGAGCCAGTGAGTCACGTTTATCAAACAAGGTTGAGCTTGAGGGAAAACCTGTTGTCTTCCTCAAGAGTAACCTTATAAAAAACAAAATGTAATCTATTGGCGATGTCTGTGAACAGAAAAACAAAATCTGTTTACCAAACTGGTGACGTTTGAAAGCAATGTGTCAGCTGCACAGAATTTTCACATGCAACATTAAACATATTTGTGTCAAATAGGATTCATAGTAAAGTTTTGCAAACGGTTTTTTTCACACAAGCAGCATTTTTCAACAGGAACTGAGACAGCCACCTACAATTTAGAAACATCTGCGGTGCGCATAGGTTTCAACCAATTGATTTAGCCACCAGTTGATCCATAACACCGGCAGTTTATCTTGAGGAAATAAATAAAGATGCACAAGTTAATGAGACCGTAACATGCGCAGTGCGTTGCGGCTGCACAACCAACGCGGAAGCGGCTCCGCCGCTGTGGATCCTTTTAACTGCAGCTGATGGAGTGACAGGTGCATTTTCCTTGGCTCCTCACTCCAGTGGAAGAAACCTACAATTATCATTCACAATAGCCACACAGAAATCTGATGCACAGTAAAATGAGAGAATTATCTTGGAACGTCAACGAATAACAGCCAATGAATGCGATTATCTTCCTTAAAATCATACAAACATGCATAAAAAACAAGGATGAGCTTTTTTCACACAGTGGTGAAAGAATGAGGTGTCATGATGTTCAGGTTAAAGTAAACCACAGGCAGAACCAGTTCTGCTGCAAATGAGTAAACGGCATCACCTCCAAGTCTGTTTCCTTAAAACCAAGCAACATACAGGCTGTCTGTGAGACTGGAGCATCGGTCAGAATGGCTTCTCTTGTGCTGTCGTATCTGCTCCTGTTAGCAGCTGCATCTGAATCACAAATATACAGGCACCTTGGCGCATCGCTGTCTTTCTCCCATAAGGGAAAGGACTTAAGCGGGACTTATGAGGTGAGTCAAACTCAAACATGCCATTATTATTACATCATTATTTGGTCTCTCAGGACCAAAGAAGAGATGATAACATGGTGTCAAGATGTTACAGACATGAAAAGCTTATGCCCCTTTAAAAGGTTTGTGCAGCACTTTATGAAATCTGATGTTTATGAAAAAAATGAGAAACGGAAAGGAGATCAGTTCGCTCTTCAATCAGTGTCATTGAATTTAGTGACATCAAGAAATATGAAGGTATTTTGGTGCAAAAGTATTTCTGGCTTGTACCTGAGAAGTTGAACTTGATATTTTTTCAGTCATAACTACAAAACAGCAGTTATATTCTGTGACCTTTAGAAAGGAATCTGACTTGTGCTGTGAAGTCTAACAGTAGTTTTGTGTATATAAGTAATAAAGAAATATATATATTTTTAATTCTGACAGATATGCAGATTTGTTTTTGCATCATTTGTTTGGATCATTTGGTGCAAAACTGTAACTGTAATTTTCTTAAAGAATACTATTTGTATTTTATGCTTAAGAATTTGATGAGGTTTTATTGCTGTTTTGTAGTTGGGAAAAAATATCTACATTTACAAAACTCCTTTAGTATTTTTAACTACAATTTCAATTTCTCAGTTACAAGCCACAAATACATTTACACCAAAATACCTTTATAAAGAAATGTCTTTAAAATGATAAAGGTAAGTTACTGTGCTAAATACCTCTTCAGTGATGTGATCAGGTTATGGTACATTTAAAAATGAGTATTTCTATTTTTTTTTACCTCATTTTATGTCAATAATTGCTGCTGATCAAATGTTTCTTGTTGTCTTATAAAGTACAATAGTTTGAAATTCAAGCAACATGTTTGCTTTTCAGGTGGAAATTCGCTATAAACCAACTGGATATGAAAACCATGAGAATTCCTACAAATGCTCACTTGGTGACTGCGGGATGGAGACCCAGAGCAACACCGTAGTTATTGGCCGTAATTCAGTCAATCTCACCTGGCATCAAGTTGAAGTAGTTTCAAGGAGAAAACTCAACACCAACCTTCCCTTTCAAATTACGTAAGATGACAAATAATGAATGAAAGTTTTGATGCAACATCTTATTTTGTGTAAAATAAAATATCTTAAAATTTTAGCAGTCAACAATTTACTTGAAAAGTGTTTTTGCTAAACTGTTATTCCACCAGCTACCCAAACTACTACAATTTCTACTATAAGATGGGCTATTGGATAGAAAACCCCAAAGGATGGCTCATTCATTGGAAAATGATGACAAACATTGACCTGGGAACCCGATCCGATACGGGCGAATCAAACAGACCTCCCGTCACAACAACCCTCCCTATTATTAGGTACGTTCTTCAATGCTATTTTTTATTTTCTTCAAAATGCTTTTATTACATTGTTATGACACATTTACCTTTTTAATGTAGATTAAAACTTTTACATGTTCAATATATCTTTAAGAAAACACAAAGATATATTTTTTACAAGTGCAAATTTTTGCAGCTGTTATTAAAGTTGCTTAATTAAAAAAAAATCAACCTCTGTCCTAAAATGAATATTTCTTAGGTTATAAAAAGAGAAGGTAGAGATTCATAAGAATATGTGCCAAAAACAAAAAAAAAAGTTAAGCCTACACACATAAATGTGCCACAAAATCACAAAAAGGAAAATTCTTGCAAAAATATTTAAAAAACACTGTTTCATAACAAACCAGTTAGAGTGTTAGTGGTTTTAGTGGTGAAGACATGCTGTTATTTTTAACAACAGTTTTATCTGAACACTTTTAACATCTTCAATTTTAACACCCAAGTCTTTGATTATTAACTTGAAGCAGAAGTCTATTTGCAAAATACATGTTATTGTAGATCTCTTTTCTTCTCTGGCCTTAAAAATGATTTCGCTTTAAAGCTTAGTTTTGCTTATTATCATTTGATTTAACGGTATCAACTTTCTGTTTGGGTTAAAGCTGAACAAGTTTTAGTGCCTGGCTTAGAAAATCAACATGCCCTTAAAATAAACTAAATATCATTATTGTTCCTGCTCAATGCAATAGCAATCGGTTATATTACAACAAAAGTAATGTAAAAACAAACTTTAAAACTCATGTCAATTACTAAACTTTTAAAATGGAGAATTATTTTTGGTTTTAGTAAACCAAAAGTCAGGAATTCGGATACTTCAACAAGTCAGCAGCTGCTGTGTTTTGGAGCAGTTTTTTTCTAAATGAACTTTATAAAACCCTTGATATTTTAAATCCCAAGCTACAGCTGAATGACAGAGGTCACAATGTGAAAATCATCTCTCTGGAACATATTAATGATTCAGTTGTATTTCCTGTTACAGAGTAACAAAGTACTGTCCTCGAACATTCAGTCTGACTGTATTTGACCCTGACGGGGATCGTGTGAGATGCAGAGTCCCTGTAACACGTTACAATAACATCTATGACAGATGCTCATTGTGCAGTTTGGACAGCGGTTTCTCTATAGATGAGGTAAGGTTATGCCACCATAACATAAACATGAAGAATCACACACATCAGTACTATAAAAACTTTATTTTATGCAATGCTAAATATATTTTTAAGATTATAAAACTAGTGGGGTAAATTCTGTCAGCTCAAGGAACATTCTATCTGAAGCCTTCAGGACAGAAGGCTACTACTAATGCACATCTATACACAACTGTCTGATGAAAGCATGTATGTTTTTGTCAGAACTCCTGCTCTGTTACGTATAACTACACTGAGGACATTGGATACCATCCAATTGAGCTTGTGGTTGAGGACTTTCCCAACCAAGGCATTACTGTCTCCTACTCTGACAGATCGTACACAACAAAACGTCCCCTGTCAACGATGCGCCGCAAGCGTCAAGCCACACCTTACCCAACTACAACCACAACAGCTCCAACTACCAATGCCTTTAGCCCAACTACAACCACAGCAGCTCCAACTACCAATGTCTTTTACCCAACTACAACCACAGCAGCTCCAACTACCAATGTCTTTTACCCAACTACAACCACAGCAGCTCCAACTACCAATGTCTTTTACCCAACTACAACCACAGCAGCTCCAACTACCAATGCCTTTAACCCAACTACAACCACAGCAGCTCCAACTACCAATGCCTTTAACCCAACTACAACTACAGCAGCTCCAACTACCAATGCCTTTAACCCAACTACAACCACAGCAGCTCCAACTACCAATGCCTTTAACCCAACTACAACCACAGCAGCTCCAACTACCAATGCCTTTAACCCAACTACAACTACAGCAGCTCCAACTACCAATGCCTTTAACCCAACTACAACCACAGCAGCTCCAACTACCAATGCCTTTAACCCAACTACAACCACAGCAGCTCCAACTACCAATGCCCCCTTTTATAGATCATCATTTCCTTCTTTAAGCCGGATTCCTCTGGATTTTACAGTTTATGGTAGATAAACAATTTCTACAAGATACAAATAATTCAGTTCAGTAATGTTTTATGAGTTCCTCACTGTTTGTCTTGTCACCTGGTTTTCAGTGGACAATCATATAATTCCTTCATGTCTCGACGGAGATTACTTCCCCATATTTTTGGCACCAACTCCAGCTAATGGGGTCAATCTACCGGCCTTTGTGAACCAAACACTTAAAGTCAAAGTCAGATCCACAGCTCAATATGCAACGTAAGAAAACCTTAAATAACAGTTGCAGAGTGCACTTTTAATGTCTTCTTTCTTTGAAAATCACACCCTTTTAGTTAGTATTATTTTATAGTTAACAACTTTGATATATTCAAAACTGAGGATACTGCTTGTTATTGGTAATGCTATTTTTCTTGAAGGATTCGTGATCTGCTTGTGACAGGACCACAGCGCATTTCAAAGGAAAAAGTTTCAAGAGATTCATACATCATAACATGGACACCAACTGACTTTGAACTGCATGATCACTTTCCTATTTGCTTTGTTTCTGAAGCAGAAGATGGGTAAGTCAGTTATAAATGGTCTCATTAAGAGCTATGTAATTCCCATTTTATCTGGTAAAGACAGACAGCTCTCTCTTCACCACAACGGACCGGTACAGCGCCGCTTCACGGCAGACGCTGCCCCAATCTGCCTGTCCATCTCCCTTCTTCCCTTCATTCGTGAACAAGATCCCCAGATGCTTAAACTCCTCCACTCCCCCCTGACCCGGAGAAGGACCTGTATCTTTTTCCGGCTCTTTAGAACCATCACAATAATTAATCTGATTGGCGGAAGAGAGCAAGCCTCCTAGGAAGTTGTGGGTCTTATATTTTGTGGAGACGCTGAACAGCTGCCTCCAGTTCAAGTCAACTGCAGTTCACCTGAAACACCAACACATGCACACAGTGGCCAAGAAAGGCCTAATCTAAACCCAGAGCAGAGCACATGCAACACATCTCCAGAGGTAAATGACTTTGAGGGAAACTTTCCAAACAGCAACATTTAATCATCTGTCAGTTTATGCTATAGTTAAAACATATTGTTTTCAAGTTTCTCCTAGTTAGTTTTATTGAGACAGGAAAAATTCTAAAACTTATTAACCTTTTTTAAAACCTTTTGACTCGTTATATCCTCTCTTATGCCCAGATTCAGAAAATGCGGTGCGCAAAGACTGAGATCACACAGAGATAACAGTGTCTCAATAATCAGCATTTGTTCAAGACAGATGGATACTATCACCAGAGAAGCACATCACAAACATCAGAAAACTCAGAGCACAAACACATGAATTTACCTGAGAGAGAGAAAAAACAAAAGATGGAAAACGACAAACAAAAAACAAAAATGTTTTGGGAGAAATTGCAAAGAGCAAATCTGATTTGTTACTCCTGTGTAGAAACTTTTATAGTAAAAGCTATTCTCGTCTTTAATTTATTCAAATAAAAGGCGTATGTTTGCTCATCCAACCAGCAGCTGTCTCTGACCCTCTCTAAAGTTAGAAACTCCCTGCAATTTGTTTCCAAGATCAAACACCAGTTGTCACCATTATCTAAACAGAGTGGAAGCAGAGCTTCTCCTGAACTCCTGCTGTTTTAAGGCTTTTCACAGATCAGTGTGAAGCTGGAACGTCTCCTGATTGTTTCCCACACAGACAAAGGGCAGATCAGAAGATCTTAGCAAACATAAGTTACTAATCTGAATACTATAATTAGGCTATTTCAGTCAAGACATGTTAAGTTTTAAAACTAGCATATTTTAAATTTATTTTCTTAACAGTGTGAACCTTCATCTCAATGCCAATATCCATGCTGGTGCTCCCTTAGATACACCAGAGTTTGTTTGAATCTTTTGCATTCCTTTGATGTCAGACTGCATGAAGCACAAAAACAAAATCTTTCAGTGCAAAGTGTTAAATGTTGATGTTAAACGTCTACTTAAGAAGTTCTGCAGTTTTATTAAGTAGGACAGTGACATAGTGTATGGACTCTGCTGCCTCCACCTGCCTTCCAGCTTACCATCGTAAATATTTGATCTCCATGGGAGATTGTAAGTCTTTCTAGTGTCATTTTCCATTACTGTCTTATATTGACCTATAAATGCAGAATATAATTAAAAAAGACTCTAAGTAATTTATGGAGTCTAATTTATTTGTAAAGGCTCTAACAACAGTATCCTGGAGACCTCTGTTTGTAGAGCAGTTTGTGCTTTAGGGTGAAAGCAGGACAGGAAAAGGTTTTCTATGCCGTTTACTTCCACGGATGAAACAATCATTTCTTACCTTTCAGACAACAAAGGGTGTTCCACTCAGAGCTGCGTTGTGTGACTGTTTCTGTTGAACGCCACGGTAAGCTGAAGCAAGAATTGAAGTTGTTCATAATAATGTTTCAAATAAATTAGAAATCTGATCGTATGAATCTTACACTTTGCAGACGCCACTGTCACCTGCAATGAAACGACAATAACCGTGGAGTTGGCAAAGTCTTCCCTCATCAAACGCAAGGAAAACCATTTGCATCTAATTGACGGGTTGGATTCTTCCTGCAGCCTGAGACGTCATTCGAACGTGACCCACCTGGTGGCAGTCATCCCCCTGAACGGCTGTGGGACTCGGGTTGAGGTATAATCCACATATATAGGAAACACGGTGACCCATCTGGCACCTCTAACCAGACCGAGTCTCCATCTACTTCCATACAGAACTGGGAGGAAACTGCGTGTTTTAGGTTTTTCTTTTTTATATCATTATCAGGAGGACGATGACAACATCATCTTTGAGAACATGATCACATCAGCTGATCCCAATAAAATCATTTCCAGGCACCAAGACATTGAGATTGTCTTTTCCTGCGCCTATCCAAAGCGAGCCAACCTGACTCTGGGATTCACACACAAAAACCCGTACGCCTTCAGAGAGACGGGCTTTGGTGCTTTCACCTTCCAGTTTGAGTTCTTTGAGAGCCAGCGATTCAGGAAGCAGGTAAACGCCAGCAGCTACCCGGTGGAGGTTTACCTGAAGCAGATGATCTTCATGCAGATCGAGGTCACCTCGTCCATCCCAAACACGGAGCTGTTTGTGGAGTCCTGCAGGGCGACTCCCTACGACAACCCCAACTCCGCATCAGCTACACCATCATCGAAAACGGGTCCTGAGATACCAGACCTGGTTCTTACTGGCTGATCAACCCTTTTCTTTCTGTCATGTTATTTTTACTGGTGTGTTGCAGATGTGTAAAGGATGAAACTGTGCAAATCTTCCCAAGCTCCAAGTCTAATTTCAGATTTGGTATGGAGGCTTTTGAGTTTATTGGAGCTCACGAGGAGGTAAAGTTACTATTTAAAATGATTAAGTTTGAATTTTATTAACAAAATCAGTCTGCAAACACTTTGATTGGATGTACTTTTTCCTTTAATCAGTCAAAACTTGTAAATCTGCCTGACCTCCCCTGCATGTGTCTACAGGTTTACATCACCTGTTTGGTCCTCCTGTGCGAGAGCAACAATCCTGAAACTCGATGCTCTCAGGGATGCATCACATCCGACTCACTGAATGATCGCAGGAGGAGAGACGCTCCGGCCCAGACAAGCAAACACTCCATTTCCCAGGGTCCTTTGCGCCTCCTTAGGCATTCTGACACCAAAGGTGAGCTTTCTTTTACACGTTACTCTTTTAATTTGTGCTTGTATTATTTAGAAATACATGTTTGTAGCGTGTCTCATGGCTATAAATATTATTTTACTCCACTGAAGTTTCCTCAGATTTTTATTTAGCTGGTTTCACACCAACAACCTGCCAGTTACTGTCATTGTGTGAATCTGGGAGGTTTTTGCCAACTTTGATAAAAAGCCTTGAGCTTTTTTTTTCTCTCTCTCGATATGTTAGAATATAAAATCTTCTATTTTAATGAATATTTTTCTTTTTTCTCAGTTTCAGACCCAGATCCAGGTTCAGGCTCAGGCCTGTATCTGGGCCTGAACCTGGTCTTTGCTGTCTGCTGCCTGTTGGTTTGCAGTCTGGTCGTCTACCAATCAAGAAGAACCAGAGCTAAATATCAACGCCTACCAGCTGCTGACTCTCCAGTCGACTCTGATCGCCCAGTAGATTAAGAAGATGGAGCTTCTATATTTTCTTTTTAGTGAAAATGTTTTAGATTCTGTTTCGAGGGTTGATGTTCTTTCTTTTTTGGTTTGGTTTGAGTTGCATGGCAAAAGGGAATTATATGATTTTAATGATTTATAAGCTTTGATTTTACAAATTGTGTGAATGTTTCTTTGAATGCCTGCAATAAAAAATCTTTGGATAATACATTAAGCTACTGTTAATCATTTTAGGACTTCAGATTTATGGTACTAATTCCAAAAAGTTTCTGAAGATTTGTTGAAACTGTAACAAAACGTCTTTGTTGTAACAATGGTACCTGGCAATAAATCAGTTTAATAAACAGGACTTCCTGTTATGTTCATTAATTTGACCACATGCTCATGGATTTCCATCAGTAATATGTCACAGTTTTGATCTTTTTGGTCTTGCAGCTTGCCAAGTGTCCACAAAGGAATTACGCCCCCTGCTGTGCACAGTTTATTGTCACATGTCTGGCAGTTCTGTACTAACTGGACACACAGAGCCTGAAATATACAAAAATAAACAAAAAAAACTACTTCGCTCATTTAAACTATTGTTTTAAAGCGTCACATGATGATCAGTAATAAAAGCTGCAATTTGCGGTTTAATCTGCTGCTCTAGGAATGAAGCGGTTGTTAAACTTCACTCCTTGACTCGTAGCGCCACCCAGAGGGCAGCCAGGGAAACACATGGTGCTTTAGATGCGCAAGATCTTCAGCCTCTTCATGTCTGCTCCACAGTTCTTGACACAAACTTACAAAACTACTGAGGGAGGAAGAAACTATGAAAACATCACGACTTTTCATGAAGCATGAAATGCAAGAGTCGAAAAGGTTTTTCTTCTTTCTTCATCAACTCAAAGAAAAACCTTCACAATGCAGCAGTTTGCAGCATCATAAATGAATCAAACAAAAAAAACAGCTCTTATTTCTGTCTTTTTTACAAAGTACATTTACTTCAAGTACAAACAATAAACTTTTGCAGATGCTGAGTCAGCAGTGCGGAGCATCTATTTATTATTTCTGCAGAAATCTGATGTTTCCTCATTCAGATCATTGTTAATGGCCCGTCTCTCTGAACGTTTATGTAATAAACCATTCTTAGGTTTCATCAGAAGTGATAACATTCATTCCTTATAATTACATGAATAATTATGTTCATTATTACCAACAGCCAGTAGAAGTTAATTTGATTTAAAATAATCATTTAAATGTAGTAACTCTGGCTGCAATCATTTCCATCAGAAAATGAAAATCTGTGTTTTGAGCCTGAGGGAAATGAAAGGAGACAGATCTTCAGTAGGATCAACATCTGGGGCTGTTCAGCTTGCATCTCACATCTGCATGCAGTGGATGAATCTGCTAGTTAGAATTCAGTCCAGTGAGTTTAACTGGACATTTGGGTCGGGTGAGAAGCGGCCAGTCGGGTGAGATTCTTTACAGAGTTGATGTTGGCAGCAGCTGTGAGGTCTGAGCTTTGATCCATGCAGACACAACCTGCTGGAAGCCGCACCTCGTTTGTTTTTACCCTGCAGTGATTGATCGCTGACAGTTACAGTAAACGGTGAGGGAGGAGTTACAGGAAGTGATACAGTAAAAAGAATAGAAAAAAAGCATAAAATTAATCACGTTTTCCATTCATTGTGCATTATTATGCTTATTAATTATTATTAAGCTCATTTCTGAAGCTTCTGGGCTGCAGAAATGAGCAGATTCATGATTTTCATGGAGGTTTTTATCAGAGTTTCTGCACTCAAATCTAAAACTTTTAAAGACTAATATAAACGAAATTAATTAGTTAATTGAAGGGATCATTTACAGTTTAATTTTTTCCTCGTTAGTCTTCATCTGTTAGGCTGTTTTGAGTCTTGTTGAGGTTTAATTATTCTGTAATCTTAACTCTCTTGCTTCTGTTTTACTGTTTCTAGTTTATTTATTCTCTTCTTTAATACTTTAATAAAGACTAAATACTTCTGCTACAACAAAATGTAAGACCTGTGATTGACGTATTTAAAGCTAATTTACATATTTTAAAATAAATGTAAGACATTTTGAGGCCCCAAATTTAGATGCATGAATTTAAGTGTTATTAAGGATGAACAGATACTCAGGTTATGAATGTCTTGCCTTCATTTCCTAAAATAATCCATCCATCTAAACCTTCTTATTCATCAAGAGTCAAAATTTTATCTTCCTTATTTTTCCACCAGAAGTTGAGGCCAGAGCTGCATCCTCCTCTTCCTCAGTCAGACGTGTGGAACGTGACTAAAATGAAGGTTTCTGTGGTGAAGACGTCGTCTTGAAAAGAACAGATGTTAGTTTAAAACTCTTCAGGACTTTCCTGGGTTAATAGCACCGTCACAGACATGAACAGTTTTTCTTCTTTTCCAACTCAGAGTCTCTGAAGGGTCAGAGGTCACAGCTGTCCAACTGATTTTACTGAGTCTGCAGCCTGAACAGGTAGATTCACCTCCTGGTCATTAAACAATCATCTGATCCAGGTGTGTTGGAGGTCAAAGGTTGCAGGACGGTGACTAGATGACGAGAGCAGAGTTCTGCTTTAAACCGTACTCAGCTGTTAATCGCAGCCTAAAGTAAATAGTTTATATAAACAGAAATAATCAAACACACTGTGACTGTATTCTGAACTTCTTTCCATTCAGTTTTATTTTTGTTTTGTTTTTGTTTCATTTCAGCAGCAAAGTGAAGCTCAGAAGAAGATCATAGAAGCTCATATTTAGGTTTTGGTTTACTGGAATCAGCAGCAGTCAGTTGTTGGACCTGAAAGATGAGAATCCAGCATGTTGCTCTGTTGCTTCAGCTGCTTGTTTTGTTTTGGATCAGATCTGAGACGACTGTGGTTCACCATGTAGGAAAATGACCTCACATTACCTCACCTCACAGGTGAATTCATTAAAGGCCTTTAATTACAGATGGTCATTAATGTATAGACTTATCAAATAAACAACAGAAAATGTTCATTCTGGCAGCTGTAGTGTCTGTTGACTGTCGGAGGTTAAAGTCCGACATTCAACCAGAGGATTAGTTTGAGAACAAAAGGACTCGGTTGGCTCAAGTTCAGAGCTGCACTTTACTAAAAGAATGTTTAATAAACCTTTCAACAAAGCTGCATGGATTTATGTGGCTGGGAACAGATTTATCACAATCATGAACAATGTGTGTGCACAAGTCTTATGTTGCCAAGGGTGACGTTGTTATGATAAGTGGACTGAATCATACAACATTTCTCTGGTCCAATTCATCATCCATTCACCCTCACATTAATGCAAACACACATCAGCAGGCAGCCGGGGGTTAAATGCCTGAGGCACATCAAACCTTCACACACAACAACTCAACCACAATCAGTCGGCCATTTTGGTTTTCTTGGATTTTTGCTAATGAATTTTAAATTGTTCACTACGTTTCTGGTCTCTCAGCTGCTCCAATCTGATGGTTGGAGAACCTAAAGAATGAAATATGTGTCTTTATTCAGCTGCAAGTCATGATGGTCATGAGACAGGCTTCAGTCAGAAGCCTCATCAAACCACTGCAGCACTGACTGCTACAGGAGCTCCTCCTGTAGCAATCAGTGCTGCAGTGGTTAAACTCTGAAGATAAACATCTAATTTCCCTTTACAATAAATACAATATTCTGAACTCAACTGAATATTTATCAATCAAACATCAAGTAAGTTTTACACTTTATAACTGTTTTGGATTTAGTGGAAATATTTTCTTAAAACCTTTGGTTTAATCTGATTTGAGCAAAATTTCTCATGTTGACACAAATTCATATTTTTAAGATAATCTGACCTTCTGGGAAAATAGGTTCCTGTCCTCTGATTAGATAATCTGACCAGGATCTTTATCAGGACATGCAGACATTTTCTAATCTCATTTGTTCAGAAATATATTTCTAGAATGCCTCCCTGTGTTGTTGCCTAACTAGAATATTCTGGACAGAATAAAAACTTCAAACTGCTGACTTTGGTTTCTCTTTCAGTATCTGCACATATTCAGGTGAAATAGACCGTCGGCGGTTCACTCGTCTGTAACCAGATAACCACAAAGTTCACCGATAAGCTTGTAGGAAAGAAATAAATTCAATTATGTCACCTTAGATTATCCATTACAATTTTTACAAGGTATTAGATTTTAAATCTCTGAATGCAGCAGGTGTCTGGGACAGAAAGGTAGAAATCATTTGAACAGAGGAATATTGACTTTAAAAAGCAATTAAACAGAATGAAAATTAGCAAAAGCTTTAAGAATAAAATACTGAGTTGCTGTGTTTAATAAAGGTGCATATTTATTGTTTGACTGTTTGCTCAGATTAAAGGATTATCAGTTTTCTCCTCACTGCAAGGCGGAAATGTTCATGAGAGATGAGGACAATGATGCAGCCAGAAACAGATGAATTAAACACATGACAGATTCCTGTGCAACTCCATGTACCAGGCAATAAAAGGACAGGTTTTGAATGAACAACATGAAAAACATTGTTCAAAGAAGGTGAGGCTGACAAAACAAAGAAACCAAGAAGGAGTGAATTTAATGTGACAGGCAGAAAATGGGTCAGTAATGACAGCCAACACAAAGACACTGATTAGGACAAAAATGTTCTCTGGGCAGTTTCACTGACCTCAGTCCTTAAGGATAAGAAAAGAGGACAAACATTAAGAATTCGATCAGAGCTGCAGCTCCCTTTAAAATATGAGACGTCCAAAACCTGCAGTGGTACAGTGACGGCTGAAAGTGCTGAAATAATCGCATATGAACATGATGGGAAGGTCCAGCCCTCACTGTGTCCCACATGAAGCTAAAGATCCAGTAAAGAAACTCCTGGAAAATGAGAGAAACAGTCAAATGAGTCCTGAGCCAACATGGACTTAACTGCCGCTCACAGAGGAAGAAGCCATGACGTTACAGTTTGTCTCCTGACTCAGGAACAGACCTACATTTCCTGTCATGTGGTCAGATCAATAAAAAACTAAAATGTTTGGACACTTGGGAAATGTGAAGCTTGAGACAAACACAGTGACTTTGAAACACGGTGGGGGCAGCATCATGTTGTGGGGAAGTTTTGCTCCAGGAGGAACTTGCACAGCTTTCATGGCATCATGAGTAGAGAACCTTATAAATACAGAAAATAAAGAAATATTATTGATCCCAAAGGGAAATTAAAGGATCTCTGGGATTTCTGACTTCAGCTGCGGTTTTATTTCAGCTGCTTCCTGTTGTAAACCAACCTGTTGCTATGGTTACACATCATAGCAGGTATGAAAAGTATTGCCAGTTCAACTACAAAACAAGAAGGAAGGATTGTCCAAAAAAAGCCTTTTCCCCCAGAAAGGCAGGAATGAAGTTGTTGAAAGGTCAGAATTTCTGAATTCAACATCTAAAGTCGTCAGCCGGGGTGTAAAAGCTTGGATTTGACTTCCAAATGGACAAAAACCCTCTGAAAACCAGCAGATGAGAAGCTGAAGGACAACAAGGCGAAAGTCTGAGTCGCCGTCACAAACCCCTGATCTCAGTCCCAGAGCAAATTTGTCTGCAGATGAATGTTTTTGTTATATTTGTAGCTGCTGTATACTTTCCTTGTTTACATCTAACATTTAGTTTCCTTCTGCCATCGATGAAAGAAGCGTCGACATCAGAGCAGCTCATGAGTTTTCCAGCTTCCTGGCTGCAGGCCAAACCCGTGTCTCTAAATGTGACGCTTCGGTTTCACAGATCCCAAGACAGAGATTGTTGGAATTTTGTTTTAATTGGCTTTACATCAAGAACACTGGTTCAAATTAAAACCAGAAGAAAATCTGATTTTAAATACAGTTCTGGTTCATATGCAGCCAATTTTACTTCTGTTTTTAAAGAAGCTCAACTGTATGTAACTGCAAAAGTACATGACTGCTGTCTGGATCATATTTAGAGTCCCAATATTTTACATAACCTACTTCACTACAGAACTGGACCTTCAGTTGTTTCATTCAATCATTTTGCACATCTGACAATTCAAAAAGCCTGAGGAGATCAAAGCTTTCAAATTTAAAAACTAGGTTTTTATGTAAATTGTGTGCTATGCATTGATTTAGGGTCAAATCTGCTCATATTTCTTTACTTTTTTTGCTTCTTGCACAGTTGATGATCTGCAGTTTGAATAAAAATATTTACAGTTTCTGCAGGAAGCAGGTAAAGGTGAAGCTTTACATTTACAGCGCTTCACTTTTTCCACATTTTATGTTACATGTATGATCTTCCCCTCAAACTTTTACACAAAGGTGAATAATTCATTAATTCAGTACAATTAAAAATAATTACTGACCTACATTTTTTTACGTCAGTAATTAAAACCAGTTTTAATTGTGATAATTATTAAAAGTTTAAACAAACCCATTTTGACGACTTATAATATGATTAGAAAGTTCAGAAATGTCAAAATCACAAAGACAGGACAACAATATAATATGTTTGAATTTTATCGATTAAATATTTATAATTTTATTAGGACATGAAGTTTCCTGTAAATACGTCTTTGTCACCTTGTTTCTCACTTTGTTGTGTTTGAAGGCAAAAGTTATATTTAGATCACGAAGCAATAATTACAAGCTGAAAAGGAATGGTAACAGTTCCTGTCTGCTCGACCTGATGCCGTGCAAATCAAACAAAGAGATGACAGATGGCTGCAAAGATAGACAACAGGGAGGTGATGCCACATTCTTAGCTGATTCAAGCCTTGGTCTCAGGTGACAGACACCTGGGTCAGGCCAGGTCTTCCACATTCAGACAGCCGTCCAGCCACAGAACCACAAGTTGGTCTGAAATGGATGCTGGAGAGAAACCACACAATGAGAAATACACAGTCTAAGTAAAAAATGAATTTCTCAAGTCTTTCTCCTCCTTTATTCTTAGAAAAATGAATTTGCAGTGAAAATAAAGTCTCACCCATCAAACTCCCGTTAAATTCAACATCAGATGTTCAACGGATCAGGTCACCAGTTCTGTAAGATCCTCCTCTGAAGTAAAGCTTCCTGCATGATATTATGTAAGGAAATGCTTTAGCTGCTCTCATGCCTGTCCCTCATCTCACATCACCAAAAGGCCTGAAGCCATCAGCTGTCAGAGCAATGTGACATTTCAGCAATAAAACCTGCAATAAATATGGAAATCATAACCCAGTAGTTTCAAAATGTCACTAATTGTAAGCAGGTTTATCCCAACCGGTTTCCTGCCAGAGCTGTTCATGTTTTACAGTGAAAGCTGATGAAAGGCCAAAACCCTCACAGATGACATACAGTTATTACTTCATACTTTAGATTTATGGTCATCAGAGTCCTGGCCTGAGTCTGTGGAAGGAGCCAAAGATTAGGGGAATGGTTAGGAGGCGTTTCAGCCTCCGAGACTCCAGGCTCATCGCCAGATAAATCATCAAAGTACCAGAGGAAAAGGCAGAAATCTGTTCAGGAAGAAGAACGTTTTCACCGACCAACTACAAGTTTTATGAGTCATTACAGGAAGAATACAAATAATTTCTCAAGTGGCATTTATAATAAAATTTGTTGCTTGTTTTACATGTTTTCACTGCCTTTAGATGAAGATGCCTCTCTTAGTTTTTACCAGGAACTTTTTAGTTGAATAAAAATACATTTAAATCAAAATCTACCAGGTAAATAATTGATTGTTTTTGCTCATTTTTACACTTTTCACCAAGCTTTATTAATCTCAGTCACAAATTGTTTACATTACCGGAAACAAAGACATAAGAATCGAAAAGTGTAATAAATTAATACTGAAAGTGCATCGCAACTTCATGAGCGCCGTTTATGCGCCGATAATTGCGCCACCGCCCCCACCAAATAACTTGCAGGCTACTTTGCACTGACCATTATTTTATTATTGACAATAAAGTTTATCTTCGACCAAACGCCCCCCTAAGGCCTCCCAGCGCCCCCTGCCGTCCTCTGAACGCCCCCTGGGGGGCGGTGCCGCCCACGTTGAGAACGTCTATTTTAGGACATATTTTCACTATTTCAACAGCAAAGAGCATGAAATTATAGTTTCTAGAGGAAACATGGACCTTTGAATAGATTTATTTGTTTTAATGGCCTCATAAATGACTGGATTGTTTAACTGAAAGCTCAAAATGTCACCGAACCAAAACCGAAAGGCGCAGAGATGACCGATTACAGAGAAAACACAAAGCTTATGATAAGCTTCATCTGAAAGACAAGGTTGCTATGGCGATGGCAGAAAACACTGATGAAGAAATGAAATGTATGTCAGAGCAGAAAAACCAGTTGCACCATCAGGTGTTGCACCACGACTCCTAACTTTCAGAACTGCAACAGTTTGAGAATGAAAAAGTTTCCATGCCAGTTTTTAAATTAGTCAACACTTAAAGCAAACCTGTAATTATCATCACGACAAGCATCAAGTTAGCTGTGTTTCTATCATCAGTCTATATTCTACTAATGGTGAAAAATGTTGTAATTTCTGTGAATCAGACATGAAAGATTCAGATTTTTTCTGCAGTGACCTGGACGTCCTCCAGTCACAAAGTGGATTTTTTTGTATTTCTGTTTTCAGCAGTCGTCCTCCAAACAGGCCAAAGTAGACAGAAATGTTTCCACTGGATCACTTTAAGATGTTTCAGTTGTTTTGAGGAGAAGGAACCGACTTCCATTTTCTGTAACTTAAATTCTATTGCCAGAAATATTTAGTTATCATTTTAAGCCAGACCTAATTTTTACTTTGAAGCTTGAGAAACAGCTGATAAACAAAAACCAGATGATAGTTTAATGATGTGAGTTTCTAAAGGAAAATAACTGTTTTTAGCTCATTTAGTTTCTTTTTTATAGCAATCAGATCAATTATGTATTTTCTGCAACCCAGAAACAGCCAAAAGATTAGCTTCAGCATTTAGGTTGTCTCTGCTTATTGTGTGTTCGTTGTACACAGTGAAGGTCTGATCCAGTTGTATTCAGGCTGACAAAAGTGCCTAATAATGGTAATATTGTAATTTCTGTGTGGCTATGTCAGGGTAGTTTTATTTTATAAATCTAAAATCTCAACTAAATAATTTATCTTGAACTAGGACCGATCTTTTAAAAAGCCCAACTTACTGATTCCGATTTTGGCCGATACCATTTTTTTTGTCTGAATTGGCCCCAATGAGGCGACTGTTAACTGTAAATGTGCAGACATAAGCTGGTCGGCTGGTCCGTCAGTCAAACCTTTAACAGGAGAAAGGAAAAGCTCAGTGGTTGATTTCTAGACCTTTGCTGAGGTTGATAACATCAGTAGATAAGATCGGCTTCAAGTGTAAAAATCGGCTAATCCCCGATTTCCCTAAATTTAGGAAATTGGCACCGATAAATCGGCCGACTGATGAATTGGTGCTCCCCCACCTTGAACATTGCAGCTGCACATAACTGCTTGCATTGTTCAGCTAAAGGTAAATCTAATCTACATTTGTCCAAACTCTGAAGGCGTCTTTTCACCGTACAAAATGGCTTTAATGTGAAACAAAGTGACTTATATCTTCCACATAGATTGTAAATTTCATGTATTTCTGCCAGGGCCAACTCTGCATTAGGACAGCATGTTTCTATAGAGTGACTTGCCGTTGTGCATGTCAGATACTGTAAATGTTGTGCCTGAAATACCAACACAGGATTAGTGGAGAAAGAACAGGGTGTGATTGTTTCTTTATGTCTCACGGTTGGAAAAACAAAGTGAAACGATATGAATGGCATTTTGAACACTGGAATGTCTCAATGCAGAACAACAACTATGTGCAAATAGAGGTGAGATGTTTCACTTTTCATTTCTGTTTGTTAACGCTGGAAATTCAACAATGTTTGTTTTATTACAATATTTAATCCATCTGGAACATTAGGTCTTTCATCCACCCCAACCTGAAGGTGCATATTCACACCTAGCTTTGTTTAGTCGCTGTAATCGAACTCCAGTCCATCTGCCGGTAAATTCTGGTTCGTTTTGGGAAGGTGTGAATGTGTAATCGGACCAAAGTGAACTCTGGTCCGCCTACAAACCTCCTCGGTCTGAAACGAACCTCCTGACCGGAGTCCGATCGAAAAGCACGAAATGGGCTGCAACGCAATGCAATCTGGGTAAATGATACTGAAACGCTGCATATTTACATGCTGTCATTTGTGAGAAGTGCCTTTTACCCTGAGTGCAACTTGACATGGACAATAGAAGTAATCATACAAGAGGAAAGTTCTCATGATTTGTTTTCCATCCATCCATTTTCCTACACCCTTGTCCCTTAATGGGGTCGGGAGGTGCTGGTGCCTATCTCCAGCTGGCGTTCCGGGCGAGAGGCGGGGTTCACTCTGGACAGGTCGCCAGTCTGTCGCAGGGCAACACAGAGACACACACAGGACAAACAACCATGCACACACACACTCACACCTAGGGGCAATTTAGACAGACCAATTAACCTGACAGTCATGTTTTTGGACTGTGGGAGGAAACCAGAGTACCCGGAGAAAACCCACCATGCACAGGGAGAACATGCAAACTCCATGCAGAAAGGCCGGGGCCGGGAATCGAACCCAGAACCTTCTTGCTGCAAGGCAACAGCTCTACCAGCTGTGCCACTGTGCAGCTTGATTTGTTTTCCCTCCTATTGAAATAAAATCCCTGAAATCTTAACTTTAGGTGATCATTGTTGAGGTTTCATTAAGGTTAAACTTGATCGCTTTTCTTGTAGCAAGTTTCCAAGAATGTTAAAAGGAAACAAAGAGTAACAAAGCTGAAGGTATGTGTTTTGTTATATTATTTATTTTTAAAAGAAACTGAGATCTTTGGAGTTTGGCAGCCTTGTTGACTGACAGGAAGTGTCTTAATTTGGAGCCAGCAGCAGGTTTGGCATCGCTGGGATTCAACATGTTGCAGTAAACACAACTGGGATAAATGTCTTCGCATCACTGAGATTAACTTGGATTTTGGTGATCAAATAGAAACAACAGAGCCTCTACTTCTATGAACAATGACAGTGTTGTGTGGAGAGACACACAGAACAATAAAGGCTTATTGCTGCACTAAATACCTTCATATGTGGTCATGTGAAAAGTTACTGGCTTTTAAAATTCCTGTCATTTTATTTTAACAATCACTCCACAAATATGAAAGGAAGGTGAAAAAAAAAATAAATTTTAACTTTTTATCAACCTTAATAGATTTATTTATTGAGCCCTTCATGTTTTCTTTCACTCGTTTATGCAAGAAAATGCTATTTAATAAAGTTTAGTCATCCATTCAAAACAGAAAGTTGTAAAAATGTTCCCGTCCTGCTCTTCATATGCATCATACAGTGAAATATGTTCTGGTTTCTGTTGGTCTGTTTTCCCTAACCGGTTCTGCAGCTGCCCCATTGTTCTCCAGCTCTGTTCATTCCTTCGTCCTGCAACACCCCTTTGCCTGGCAGGTGTATTTAAGATGCTGCAGGTAGACGGGAGCATCATCGCTGGAGACAGAGTTGAGCTCAGAGCATCAAGATGGCCTCCGCGGTGCTGCAGCTGCTGCAGCTGCTGCTGCTCACATCCCTGGTGTCGGCGTCTCATCACTGGGGAGGAACCACCAGCTTCACCTACAAAGGAAGAAACCCTGACGGGACAGTGAAGGTAAAAACACTGATTAACATCCATCCATCCATCCATTTTCTTGACACCCTTGTCCCTTGGTGGGGTCGGGAGGGTTGCTGGTGCCTCTCCAGCTAACGTTCCGGGTGGGAGGCAGGGTCAGGGGTCACCCTGGACAGGTCGCCAGTCTGTCGCAGGGCAACACAGAGACACACAGGACAAACAACCATGCACACCTAGGGACAATTTGGAGAGACCAATTAACCTAACAGTCATGTTTTTGGACTGTGGGAAGAAACCGGAGTACCCGGAGAAAACCCACGCATGCACAGGGAGAACATGCAAACTCACTGATTAACATTTTAGATTTAACAGGATAATATTTATCATGAAACGTTTTGCTTAATACGATTCAAACCTGCTTCCTGTCTGTAGAAACATGATGTTAAAACTTTGCAATAAAATGGCAAAAAAATAAACAATTATCAAACAAAACTGTGAGGAAGATTGTAACACAGTCATGTTCCGTAAATCAGAGTTTGTGTCCAATGAGGCTTGTTTGCTGGATTAATTATCTTTTTAAAAGTACATCTTTTTAAAATTACATCTTTTAAGCACGTAATAAACACACTTTTTATGAAACCCACATTTCTGGTTTTTTTCAATTAATTAATCTGTGGTTCACATAGTGATTGATTTACTGAAATAATCACATTTTAATAATTTCATAAATGATTGAATCTTCTTTATTACATTTTTACATCTTCTTTCTTTTCTTCAAGACTTTCCAGATGTGTGTCCACAATTAAAAAAATATATAAAAATGTAACTAACTGATTGATGAAAACATTTTAAAACCATTTTCTTGCTTTACAGCTACTTCAATTTCAAATGAAAAAACTCTTAAATATGTTTTAGTATTGATTATCTAAAACAAAAAGTTTCAACTTTTTTAAAAATGATAAATCAATCATTTACATGAAGGACGGAACCGCCTTGTGCTGCAAAGGTTAATATTTTCTTGTAACATTTCGCCCATAGATGTCCCTCCGAGCCAGAGGGACTTATGATACCTGTAATTATTACCACTACTGGTATTGCTACGGTAACAACTGCGGTTCTGCAAACAGTCGAGTAAGACGTCAAGTTGACACAAGCACCAACACGCCATCCTACGAAAGCAGTTGGTGCGAATCAGAAACGATTGAGACATGGACCCTCCCCAGTGACAAACCTTTCAACCTCAGGTGAGCATTTTTACAAAATACATTCATATTTGAAAGAATGGAATCACTTTGAATATTATGGTTCATGTTATGAAAAGCTGTTCTGTTTCTGGTGGCAAAATATACATGAAGCTTTATCTTTATCCTTTTAAAATCTCAGGTCGGCTAGCTGCTGCTGGATCTCAACACGTAACTCGGTTAGTAACTGGAACTTCGATTCCCACATGGATTTTGGAACAAGGTCAGACACAAGAAAACCAAATAAATCACCTGATATTGCCATCGTCCCCTTCTTAAGGTAACCATCCTTTGGTTTCTACAACTGATCTACATTTAAGACAATCAAATGTAAAGAATGAACCGAAATATTTCTATTATTTTCAATGTGATTTCCATCAAGTCAATGTCAGAGACTTTGAAAATACTGTTTTTTCTTGGTTTGCTGATTTTACAACGTGTGTTTGCACCTAATGAAGAGTTCCTCAGAACTGCCCCAGAACGTACCGGCTGGCTGCCTTTGACCCTGATGGCGACCGAGTTCGCTGCAGGTATGGGAGTAACCAAGGATACGAGTGTGACAACTGCAATCTCCCATCAGGCTTCCAGCTTGACCAGGTCAGTCACATAATTCAAATTAGATTATTAGCTCATATAAAACTGTGATGATTAACTATTTAATTAGTATGTGTTTATTTTTCCAGGATTCTTGCACTTTACACTACCAGTATACCAATTCCGACTACAGAGTCTTTGGTTTTGAGATGGTGGTAGAAGACTACGCGCGGGCACTATTGACTTGTTCTACTCTGATGGATCAAGTGTTCGCAAGTATCCACTGCCGTCAAGGATGAAGAGACAAGCCTACACCACAACAATAGCTCCAACACTACAATAGCTCCAACTACCACAAACCATGGTGGTGGAGGCAGACTACCACTCACCACCACTACAACAAACCCCATGGTGGTGGTGGTGGAAAACGACAGCCCTACACTGTGCACAACCACCAAGCACTCTACAACAACCCATGGTGGTGGTGGCAGACCACCACAAACCACCAACTACAACCCATGGTGGTGGTGGCAGACCACACAACACCACTACAACTAGTAACCCATGGTGGTGGTGGCAGACTACCACAACAACAGCTCCAACTACCACAACACCACCAACTACAACTAGCAACCCATGGTGGTGGTGGCAGACTACCACAACAACAGCTCCAACTACCACAACACCACCAAGTACCACAAACAACCCATGGTGGTGGTGGTGGACAACAGCAGCCCCTACACCTGTGGCACAAACCACCCAAGCAGCTCCTACAACAACCCCATGGTGGTGGTGGCAGACCACCACAACACCAACTACAACTAGCAACCCATGGTGGTGGTGGCAGACCACCACTGTTCCCACAACGAGACAAAGTGTGAGCAGTACTCCCCTTAGTAAGCAACCTCTGCAGTTCTCTTTTCTAGGTAAGAACACGTTTACTGGTTTTAATAAATAACTGGCCATAAAGTCTGTCTTTTTGTCAAACCACACCCACTGATAGTGTTGTAGTAAAGGTTAAATAAAAGCTGAATACCATTTCATACCATCACCTTTAACTCTTATTTCTAAGGGATACGCTTAAGGGAACAGATTTCTATGCAGGTCTGGTGTTGAGAAATGGGATTCGACCCTAGTCTCAAAGCACACTGTTCCAGTTAAAGTCCCAGAAGAGTTTACTTGAGTCATAGTAGCGAAAAAATTAGGATCTAGGCGGAAACAGTTGAGACTCAAATTTTCATACCTGTGGCAAATATTTGGATTAATTTTTTTTAGTTTTTCTTCTGAGTGGAAATATTAGTAAACTTTTAGACCAGTTCTGCCAACGACCCAACTGCCGGTCCAGGTGTGGTTCCTGGGAACCGCTTTAACAGACCTTTTGATCTCAAAGACTGTGAGCTCATCACCAACAGTAAATCGTCAAATTTCCTGTTCAAAAGTGGTTAAGACAAATAGGCCTCAGTGAGACTCTATATTGTACAGGGAAGTCATAGATTGTGGAATGTGGCGACTCGTTTATCATTTCCCAATGTTGTATTTTTTCCTTAATAAATGAACCCAAAGTAAAGGTTGGTTCCCCTTCTTCTCCGTGTGTGAATGTAGCCAGATTACCAGACCCTTTGACTGATACAAAAATCTTTCATTCAGAAGTAAAGTATAAAGCAAAATGAAGTGAAGTGAAGAAAACAAGGTTATATTTATGGCTATCTAAAGTTTCTCTCTTTTTATTCCCCAGTGGACCCGCCCGTTCCCTCATGTCAGGAGGGTCTCTACCTGCCTGAATTTGTGGCTCCGACGCCTTCACATGGAGCCCGGATCACGGCTGAGGTCAACAAAGAGGTGGAGATCAGAGTCAAGGCAACTGCAGCATATTCATCGTAAGTTACCAGAGTTTACTTAAGGCTGGTGCCAATGAGAAATCAACACTGAGGACATGATAACCTCTGCTTTGTTTGTCACCCAGAATCCAAAACATCATCTTCAGTGGGCCAACAAACGTCACCAAGCACAGGGACACGAATAACGAGTTTGTCATCAGGTGGACACCAGTGGAAGACGACCTGGGAGAACAATACCCAATCTGCTTTGTGGTGGAATCAGTGAGCGGGTGAGACCAGGACGTAGTTCATCTTTTGTCTCTTTTATTTTGCACCTCAGCCACAAGGCAATCTCTTCATAACAGACAAAAGGGTGCCAAACAATCTTTTTCATCATTTAATGTCCATTTTAGGAATATAAGGCCTTGTTCCCCTTTGTTAAGATGATGGGTTTAGTAGCACAGTAGTTGAACACAGTAGTTATTTCATATACAACAGAAGTGCTTTGAGTCCAAAAGAAAAATGAAACAGTTTCTTGTGATACATTTTCAGGTCCTCTGCCTATCAGTCTGAGATGAGGTGTGTTCTGGTGGAAATCCAAAAGCATCAAAGTAAGTTTGAGCTTATGGAAATACCTTCAGTATGACGGATAAAACAGTTCCATCGGTCAGTGGAGACAATGTTACAGAAATTATTCATGCTAGTTTAAATTTCAGGCCATTCATTGTTGCCTACTAATCATTTAAAACATCTGTTTGTTCCAGTTGAAGCCACAGTGACCTGCAGCGAATCCACAATGAAGGTGGAGGTTGACAAAGCTTCCTTCTTCGGACTCACCGAGGATCATCTCCGTCTCAGCGACCCCAGCAACACCGTCTGCAGCCTGCGGAGGCTCTCCAACAGCTCTCACATCGTCGCCATCGTTCCCCTCAACGAATGTGGGACTCAGATCGAGGTGAGAGCCGTTTGATGCATCACACCTCCAGTCAGTCGCCTGTTTTAACACGGACCACTTTCTCTGCAGGAAGACGACGACTACCTCATTTTCAAGAATGAGATCACTACGGGCAGCGATGACCCAAATGCTCTGATCACCAGGAAGCACATGGTGGAGGCCCGGTTCTACTGCCAGTATCCAAAACGGGGGAATGTGACCCTGAACTTCAAAGTGCACAGAAAGAACGTCACGGTGTGGGAGAAAGGCTTCGGTACCTTCACATACCAGTTTGAGTTCTACCAAAGCAATCAGTTCCGGGCCATGTTCAGTCCAAACTCTTACCCGCTGGAGTACAACGTTGGAGACAGGATCTACATGCAGCTGGACGCCAGATCCTCCATCAACAACACCCAGATGTTTGTGGAGTCCTGCAGAGCTTCACCGTATGACAACCCCAACTACCATCCAACCTACTCCATCATTGAGAACGGGTGAGACGAGGCTTTCCATCTGGTTAAAACATGCATGATGTTAATGATGCATCACCATTAAGAGAATTTTATTTAAAGCTAAATTTTCTATAAAAGAGCCAAGAAAAGAACCAGTTTATTTGATCAACTTCTGAAGATGGTTGACAATGATGAGGTTGATGGTTCCATCTACACGCTTTAAATCTAATCCTGTTAACACAAGCCTTTGGTTTCCATCAGGTGCAATGTTGACCCGACTCTGCAGATCCACTCCACCCCCAACGATGGGGAGTTCAGGTTCAGCATTGAGGCCTTCAAGTTCATCGGGCTGCATGATCAGGTGAGCAATAAACCGCACTGGAAAAGGTTTTATTTGGAGTTTTTACACCAACTGAATATAACTTGCATCTGTTTGTGTATAAATCTTTTAACAAAAGTAGAAATTTTTATATAAAATGACAAATTATTAACATATTCTATATGACCACAAACACCAGAGGGAGTGGTTTCTGTTCATGGCTGTGTGTTGTTGAGTTCAGGTCTACATCAGCTGCACCGTCATGATGTGTGAAGCAGGAAACCCCAACACCAGGTGCTCACGGGGCTGCAGCAACTCCACGATGCACAACTTCCGCAATAAGAGAGAGGCTGTGATCCAGAGCGGGATGCACTTCGTTTCCCAGGGTCCTTTGCGTCTGAAGCGGGAGGCGGACCCCAGAGGAGGCTCAGGTGAGGAGATGGTATGATGAGGTTCATGAGCAGCAGGTAAAATGTGGACTGGACTCCATCAGCACCGTGTTCCTCTCATCTGCAGCTGCCAACCTGAACCTGAACCTGGTGTTTGTGGCTGGATGTCTCCTTGCTGCTGTTGGGATGGTCTGCGGCGTGATCATCTACAAAACCAGAACCTCCAGGGTCAAATACCAACCTCTGCCTGCATATGAGAGCTAGACCTGGGACACCGTTGCTGTAATGTGAGATCTTGGGTGTTTTTGAAGTAATGTAATTTTCTAAACTAATGAAGATGCGAACAGCTGAATAAATTACCAGGTATGTTGGTTTTTGCTGAAGAGAAAGATCCGACTGGAAATATGAAGTTCCTATTAAGCCAAACTGGAAGAAAGTTCTTCACTTGGTACTGCAGTTGCTGAGTTACTTTTCTGTCATGAAAATATGTTTCCTCCTGCTCTGTAATGCACTATATGATGAAGGTAGCACATATTAAATGTTTGTCTGTTTCAATTAGTAGGTTTTGAACTAAGTTGCCTCAGTTATATGTTTCTTAAAAAATATATTTCTATCTTTTTATGTTATTTCCTTTGTTTAAGGGTGGATTTGGTATTTCTAAATGGCTCAATAAAGACTCTTAAAAGATGCAAATGTTTTTCCAGTGACAGTTGTGGAATTTGTCTGTTCTATATAAATAATACTGTCTGTGACTTTAGCTCTACCAGTTATGTCATCACATCATGCAGGTTTATTTCATAAATGAAGATTTGGGCTTATTGAATAATTCTAAGGAATCCTCACCAGGTCACTGTTGAAATTTGGGCTTGGTGGATTCACATTTTCTAATAGTGGAAAATGTGAATTTTGTGATCAGGTCTTCTGTCTCTTCACTTCTGGTCATTTCTTTATATGGGATCCTGCCAACAACGCCAAAATTATGGTGAAAAGTATTGAACAACCAGACTCAAGTGACTGAGAAATGTTGAATGAGACAATAATTATTAGCATGGAGCACATAAATTGCAGCATGGATATGAGTTCTGAGTTCTCTCCAATGGATGGGCCTTTTCTCAGACACTAGTTGCTTTTTTTCTCTCTTGCACCTGCAGCTTCAGGCTCAAGTTTGCACTTCTGTGCAAAGCTCCAAAAATCTATTTAATTTTTTTTGAAGTTTTGAAGCAATGAATTCTGATAAGCCATTTTTAGCACTGGATAGAAAACGTATTATTAGGCCTGTCGTGATAAACATTAAATCAAGTAATCGCACAATAAATTAAAGACCTATCAACCTCATTTTAATTATCGGCTTTATGTCTCTTCCTGCTGTTTTTCTTTCTCTTGATGACACTGAATGAAAAAAGGCTCAGCTCTAGTGTCTCCACTGACCCTCCCTTCCTCATTTCCTTAGTCTAATGTCCAGCTCACTACACAAGTTGTTGGCAGATTTTCCAAACTTGAGAGACACATTAGCCGACAGAAATCCTAGGCATAACGGTTCGATCAGGTTCGAATCTTTATGCCTTGGATTTCTGTCTTTTAGGCAGAATACTAGGCATGTGGTGTCCAGCCATATGGGGCCAAAATAATGGCAACAAGTCCAGTTAACCACTTTTAAAACCAGGCATTAATCAATGCTTTACTAGAATCTACCTGTGACGCATGTGGCTAGAGTCAGCGTAAAGTCCTGACTGAATGAAAATCATTATAACCTATTTATGTCACGTTAACGAAGAACAGCTGAAAACTTACCACGTTCATTAACTGCGGTAGCAATTTGTCTCCAACTCCTCCCCTTTTCATTTCTATATTCTTTGCAGGAAATGTTGAATAAACATTAATGTTGTTTCCACATATCATCTCCAGGTTGCACTGTTTCAGCTGTTTGGGATTCCCCTCTGTAATTTCCCCTCAGAAAGCAGGAGGAGAATCTGTGCTTTCTGATTGGCTTACCTGTCACATTCAGTGTTAAGCTCCCAGTTGGGGAAAACCCCTGATTTAGATCAGAGTGGCCACGATGATCTACCGTAACACACCACACACTGCTGAATGATCGGTTAGGAAATCACCAGCGACAATCTTAGATTGGCCAACGGTCTAAGATTGTCAACATTGTCAAAATGTTGTCTTATTTCCATAACCAGCAGTTACATACACTTAGAGCCAATCATTGCTAATTTTCATCACAACTTTGCAGAGAAGTTTGTTGTAGAATAGTCTTGCACCAATTTAACTTGTAAATCATAAAATAAAAATGAGCAAAGTCTTAAAATTCTGAGTGATCAAGCTGTGGTGACAGAATATAAAAAACTATCGAGGCATGGCAGATAAAATGACTACCAAAAGGCAAAAACTAAGGCGAGAGGCTGAGAATACAGTTGCATTTTGTTATACTTTGACGTTTTCCTTTAGACCATCATTCAGGTAAACAGATGAAGTATTACTGTAGCCCAGTTATACCGCGTTAAAGTAGGTAAGGGCCCCTGAGTTCGTTACACAATAACTCAAATACACTCTCGTGTTTAAACCAGATGTTGAGTTTCACTCACCTTAGAGTAAAAATACACCAGTTTTATTTTCACCCAACTATGAGTAAAAATAAAAAACTCCAAATACTATTCTAATGAAAATAAAACACACACCTGTATGAGACTTGAACATATACTGTATTAAACACAATAATAAATTCACAAAGCTGCACAAAGTTTCAGTCTTTGGGTTTCACAAAACCTGTGTTAGTTAATGTGGGCCCACACGTCAATGTCCTCCTAAGCCGGCAATAGATAACTAAGATATAGTCTCAAAAAGAAAACCTGTTGCAGGCCTGATGTGATGATGAAGCGTGGAACTGCGATACCTAACTCCAAGTAAAATCTTGAAATTTCCCCTGTTCTTGGTCCCAGTTGGCAAGATGTCTTCAGCTCCTTCACCAGTCCCTCGGTCCACCGGATTCAGGAACAGCAGGAAAGTCCAACACAGACAGTCACAGAGACGCTCAGTGTAAGCTCATCTCTCTGCACTAGGCTTGACTCTTCAACGCTCCCACGACGGAAACATTAGTTAAGTCTTCTGTTAGCCGAGTTAGCGCAAAGCAAGCATTACGTGACTTTCCACCTACTGTACAGTGAATTCCGGTCTGAAATTATCACAGTAGCTGTAAACAAGAGTGTAAAGTCGATATCTGTAATCAGACTGTCGAGTTTAAAGCCTAAATACCTTCAAAATCTCTTCTTTCTTAGCAACTCCGTCTTGTTTTTTCAGCGCGGTTCATCTCTTTACTTTCCCATTTTCTATACTCTGTACTTTACTTCCCGTTTCTCCAGCTGGTCTCATATCGCTTCCTGATCCTCAGCCAATCACGGACCAGTAAAATTGCATTGCTCTACACAACTTCCTCATACAGCCATGAGCCCTTCAAAATAAAATATGTTCATTACTTTCTGTAGAATGGTTTTAAGTAAATTTTTCCAAATTCTATCATATTACTTCAAGTACCTGTAAGTTCAGCTTTTTGTTTACACTTATTTTTAACACGTTTAACACATTCTACATTATTACACCTTTCATGAACAATACTAAATACCTTTATCTGGACTGGGTTACACTACTTTGTTAGCTTTTGTTCCTTTTCGGTTAGAACTGCTTCAGTTCAGACTCAGCTGTTCTTTGTTTTTCACTGACGGTCCAGGGGCTTTTGCTACCTTATGTGTACAATGAGAAAAAAATGCACTCTTCTTCTGTTTCCAAGAACAAAAAAACCAAAGACAAAAGGGTGAAGCAGAGTCTTTGAAAAATTCTATTCTTTTGTTCTTTTCTTTTCATCATATATGAATAGTAAGTTCACATAAAATCTGTAAAAAGAGAGACTATTATTTGCCAGGCATATCACCATCTTATCACTGTGGTTTAACATTTTACCATAGAAACAACTTTTACACTATAGTCTAGATAATATTCTGCAATGTGCAGTCAGGACTCTTCCTGATTTTTCAGAGTTCTGGTCAATGGTTTTCCAGTCTTCGTGGAGGTCTTTACTAATTTTCTTGAGGCCACAGTAGAATATCGTCTTTACAAAAAGTTAACCAACTGAGATCCACAGAGGCACCTGAAGGACAGGCTTATCACCCAGCACTGTTTGTTGGGTTAACACTGATGAACAAGCAATTCGATCTAGAAACGTCTTGAATTCCCCTAGAGCTACAATCTCAAACTGCACACAACGCAGTGCCCAAGCTTTCCGTGGTTTTTGAGAAAACTGGTGATCCCAGCACAGGATTTTACTTAACCTTCCAGTTCATGGATCAGTTTAGTACAAACATGATGGTGGTTTGAAGGTTTCTAAAATGGATTTAACATTACCTGCTGAGACTGGAGTTATTTTCTTACAACTTTCCTCCAAACTTATCTAACTGGTGTCACTCCATAAAGCCAGTCTGGAGTTTTCTGGGCTCCTGATTACATATTTTGTTTTTTAACAAATATCTGTAGAAACAACCTGCATGGCTAAGTGCTGGGTGTATTACACCTGTTGGCATGAAGGTAAGAGGAACACCTGGATTCAAGGACCTGGAAGGTTGACCCAGTATTTTTGGCAATATATTATATTAAAGCATTGGTGTTGTGTTTAATGCTGATAATTTAAGCACATAAAACAAATACAAACATATATCTTCTTTCTCCACTGTGTAATCATACGGGCATTTCCTCCTCTGTTACTGGCAAAGCTGCTGGACCGCAAAACAGGATTGATTTATTCAGATTCCGATAACTAATCTAAATGCTCTAAAAGTGGGAAACGTTAAGCTTCATTGTGTGTGGAGGTGGATGGGAGGCCCAACTCACTGCTGCATGTAATTACAGTACAAAGTTTCATAATCCCAATTGTTCCATGAAACCAGTTCTGCTGTTGCCTCGTTGCCCCAAACCGAAGAACACAATTCTTCACCTGGAGCTCCTCCCTGCTCAGACAGGTGTATTTAAGATGCTGCAGGTAAATGCCAGCCTCATCAAAGTTGTGCTGGGGCCGTGATGATGGCCTCCGCAGTGCTGCTCCTCCTTCAGCTGCTCCTGCTGACCTCCGTCAGCTCAGCGTTGCAACACTGGGGAGGAACCATGAACGTCGCCTACAGAGGAAGAAACCCTGACGGATCGTTTAAGGTAGAGAACAATCATTTTAAATCTATGGCAGGAAATTTATCTAAGATCCGTTACCGTTTTGTCTGTTATGGAATAAGTAGGAGAAATTATAAACAATCAATCAATCAATCAATCAATCTTTATTCCAGACCAAAAAGGTCCATAATAAAAAAGGTAAAAACAAAATAAGAGAAAAAAAATAAAAATAAAATAAAAAATAAATAAAAAAACATGACATTCACTGAGTCACAAATAAATATTGACACCAATGTTTCCACAATCTTGAGAAAAATCTCACTGTACTAAAAACAGGATTTACTAAAATTGCAATTATATTACTGCATGACACAGAAAATCTACACATACATGAGATTCCTGAGCTCAGCTGCACATGTGGGACCAGCATCATGTACCAACATGTGGCTGGTGCTGCTCCATCTAGGCAGTCGGAGCCTCATGCCGTCATTAGGCCACATAAAGTTTCTACAGGCCACTTTTGTTGTATCTTCGCCACAGATGGGCTGAGTAAAGTGAAGAGCAAAAAGCTTTAAAAAGAGCTGAACACATACTAAACTTTCTGACTAAAGTATTAGCTTGTGCATCATACATCATACAATACTGCCTACGAATGTCACAATCATCAGACAGGTCATCAGTTATGTAATGTCCCAAATATTTAGTTTCATTGCATCTGTTGAGGACAATGCCAGATATAGAGAAGTCAGAGGTTATCAGATGCTTATCTGCCCTAATTCTAACAATCATAACGTTGCTTTTCTTAGCATTATATTTGATCTCAAAGTCACAACCATATTGGGAACAGACCCTTAATAGTTGTTGAAGGCCAGCACTATATGGACTTAAGATTACCAAATCATCTGCATACATTATGTGATTGATTATCTGGTCACCAACTATACAGCCTGTTTTACAACAATTCAGGCGCGTTGATAGTTCATCCATGTAGATGTTAAAGGTAAGGGGACAGTAAACTTCCCTGCCTCACTCCGTTACCAACTTTAAACGAATCAGACATTGTGTTGGCCCATTTTACAAACATTGATTGATGACCAAACCAGTAGACCAGGATTCTAATTAGATATTTGGGTTCACCTCTGCTTTCTAACTTGCCAAACAGTTTTTGGTGATTCACACGATCAAATGCTTTAGAGGCATCAATAAAACACATAAATACTGTAGTGTTGTGCAAATTATACAAGTCTAAAATCTCCTGTAGTGCAAAAATACACATGTCTGCCATGTTTGGGTTTAAAACCGAATTGATTATCGGAGGTCAAGAGAAACTCTTCCAGCCTATTTAAAAGGCTCTTTCTAAAACTTTCGACAAACTACTAGCTAAAGCTATGGGTCGGTAATTCTCCAAAGAGCTAATCTTACCTGCTTTATCTTTAATAATTGGTACCAGAATGACAGATAACATTGAATTAGGTAGCAGACCATGTACTAGACAGCCAGTGAAACACATAGAAAGTAATGCGCAAAGTTTCTTACTTGCATTTTTCAAATGCTCAGAGGAAATGTTATCCGTCCCACAGGCCTTGTTGTCTTTCAGTGTCACAATTGCATGATATATTTCTTGTGGGGATACATTTACATTCTCATTACTGTGAATACTTTTCATTTCAAAAGTGTCACTTTTGACACAATTAAACAGTGACTGTAGTGCTCCTTCCATAACTGAGTGATTTCTTTTACACCACTAACACCGTCAATAGTAGCTGGAAGTGATGTTTTGCAGTTATTTACTTTCTTTATTTCTTTCCAAAAGTCTTTAACACTATTATTTCCTAACTTTCTAGCAAGAGAGTCAGACCTCATAGTATTTTCATTTCTCCTTATAAATCTTAAAGCATATTTAAAATTAGCATTTGCTTGTTTTTTGTATTCAAACAAGGGGCCATGTCTCTGTTTACCTGAATCAACCCCTTCTGGCCTCTGCATGATGTTCTCTTACATAGTCGTTCCAGCCTGGCTTGGTGCTATGTGAGCTGGTTTTATGCACTGGCTTGAGGTAAGGAGGGATTTCACAACATTCTCATACAAGGTACATAACTCAATACCATGTTGGGGGTCTTTACAATTCATATCACGACACGAGTTGCTCCCTTTGGTAAGTATATATTGCTAAACATGTTGTTCGTTCGATAACAATAATCTGATAGATCTTTGTCAGTCAAGTTATCCCCTGCTATTTTTCCTATGCTTGTATTATAGTCTGCAAGCAAAACAGAAGGTATGGAATTCATGGTTACACATAAGGAAAATGGTATATGATCACTGGTGACAAAGTCATAGTTGACACGAATGCAGATATTATCTCACACAGATATTATGTTTTTCTCCAAATTACCATAAAAAAATTGTACATTTAATTTTCTTTTACCTTGAGCCTCTTGCAAAGACACTTTATATATAAATTGTATAACAGAAGGTAAAAGGTCAAGATATCATATAAAGTGAACCTTTTCTAAGACAACTCTGTTTTTTATTTAAAAAAAATTAAAGATATTTTCTTTAAGAAAATTTTGCCTTAGATTTCATATGCTAGTAGATCCAGAATCTCAGAAATTTTTACTTAATGACAAAACATTAACATTTTTAAATCACTTGTTAAAATATTTATCCATTTAGTATTTAATTCTTTGCATGATTGATTGATAAGTGAACAAGAAAGAACAGTCCAACCACTTGTTATAAGAATTTAAGCATAAATGGCGTCGATGCCTGATCTATTGAAAGTGCAGGAGTTTTGACCCTTGAACATTTTGTTTCTGATTTAATACTCAACATTTTCGATCTTTTTTTTATCTAAACATGCACATGTCAGCTGATGTGCGTCTTTAGAAATGGATCCGTTGGTTTCATAAGTTGTGCTACATTTCTAGCTTCATATTTGTTTGGTTTAAGGAGAACAAAAACCAGATTCTTTGCATGAAAAATGTTGATTTATCTTTTGCGTATTTATGTCTTTTCTCACCAGCTGTCAGTCCGGACCAGAGCTACTCATGATACCTGTGATTACTCCCTCTACTGGCACTGTTACAGCGGAAACTGTTCCTCCCCTACCAGCAGACAATTATCTCAAATCGACAGCAGCAGCAGAGATGGACCATCCAATGAAAACCAGTGGTGTGAAGCTGAAAACATTGAGAGTTGGAGTTTCCCTTCTGACAAACCGGTGAAGTTCAGGTGAATGTTTTCTTCTTGTCAAAACAAAGACCAGTTAATTTAATGTATCAGTGTTTGGTGCCAAGCTTTGAATGAATGTGTCTGTCCTCTGTTTCCTAAAACCAGGGCGTCTAGCTGCTGCTGGACCTCAACGCGTAACTCTGTCAGTAACTGGAGGTTTAACACGCTTGTGGATTTGGGAATGAGGTCGGACACTAGAAAACCAAATACGTTCCCAAACATTGCCATCCTCCCCTTCATCAGGTAGTTATTCTACTAATCCACTGTTTAATTTAGTTTTTCAAATCTTTACTCTTGAATAAATCATTAAGTTGGACCAGAAAGACAAAGAGAAAGTACATTTAGGCTAAAAACTCCAAAAAGGAAATAATTCCTAAGCAAGCACTTTGAAGAGGTGCCTGAATCGACATTTGAATCAAAATATTGCATGAAAAGAGATTCAGAGCAGAGAAGCATGAAAGAAGCACAGAAAGTGGTGAAAGTTTTTTAGTTTTAGTTGTTCTCTTCTTACATGGGTGGTTTAGTTTTTTAAACGTAAACATTTTATTTTCAGAAGTTTGTTTTCTGTTTTCCTAAACCACTAATGTTCCTCATACTTATTCTTTAACCTTAATGAAGAGATTGTTTGCAGAACGTTATTTACAGTCTTGTTCGTATCTACTGAAGAGTTCCTCAGAACTGCCCCAGAACATACAACCTGCCCTCGTTTGATGCGGATGGTGACCAGGTCCGGTGTCGGTACGGGAACATCCCAGACATCGAATGTGACAACTGCAATTCAATCTCAGGTTTTCAACTTGATCAGGTGAGCCTGGAGGTTTATTCACACTTTTAGTAGATCAAATAACAAGGGACTGTCTTTTGATGATCTGTCTGTGTTAACTTTGTCAGGATTCCTGCAGGTTGAGCTACCAGTCCACCAGCGCTGATTACAGAGTTTTTGGGTTTGAGATGGTGGTAGAAGACTTCCCACGACGCTCCATCGATCTGTTCTACTCAGATGGGTCAAAAGCTCACAAGTTCCCACTGATTACAAGAATGAAGAGGAAAGTGGATGTGTGGCCATTAACAACCGGTGCACCAGAAACCAAACCAGGTACTGCTGACCCACAACGCTCCACCTCCTGGAGGCAGCGGTCAACTCCTGCAACAACTGAAAGTTCAGTCACACTGAAAACGTCTGACCCCTTCTGGTCATGGTGGAAAGCCACTTCAACCTCACCAACAATTTCAAAAACACCTTCAGCTGCACCAACAACTTCAAAAACACCTTCAGCTGCTCCAACAATTTCAAAAACACCTTCAGCTGCTCCAACAATTTCAAAAACACCTTCAGCTGCACCAACAACTTCAAAAACACCTTCAGCTGCACCAACAGTTAGAACTTCAGATCCAGCAATTTCAAAAACACCTTCAACTGCTCCAACGACTTCATCAACTCCTCCTGCTGTGACCCCATGGTGGACAACAACTATGTCGTCTGGGTTGCAAAGTACAACCCACCAAAAGGCAAATATTTCCCCCATCAGTGAATTACCACTTCAGTTTGCTTTTCTTGGTAAGAAAGGTTTAATTGTTTCTAATGAGGTTCCAACATTATTTCTGATTTTACAGGTAATTAATAATATAAATATATTGAAGATGTTTTCTGCACCCCTGTTCAAAACCAACAACTAATGATCAAGATTTTTTGCAAAAATGTAAGTGATCAAATTTGGAAGATAAAAGTGAGATTTTAAAGTATTCTAGGTAAAGAGTTCCATAATGTGATTGTTGTGCATCCATGTAAACTTTGAAAATATTTGTTGTGCACCATATTTTAAGTATATCTTCCATAATCCCTTAAGCAGTACAGTCTGTGTAGACTTCAGTTTTTCCTCCATGCATACATGGGACAGTCTTAATGCTCCAGCTTCCTCCCACAATCCAAACTGGATGAATGTCTCGTTGGTCACTCAAATTAGATACAAATAAATACATTTAAAACTGGTATGATGGAGGTGAAGTATGTAACCTCCACCACTGTGGGACCTTTTGACGGAGTAGGATGTCAAAATTGGCATTGTCTCCTCCTTCTGACCTGAAACATGGACGTCACTGGAACTCTGTTGGACAATAAAGTTGTAGAAATACTGCATCAGTGACGTGTGGTGAGGTTAATGAGCGGCGCATCACGGATGTCTCTGGATGTACAGATATATGAAACCCAAAACAGAAGTTTGTATTCCAGTTTTGACCTTAACTGAAACTTAGAAAGGATAATTTACAACCAAACAGTGTTCTGCTTGATCATTACAGGACAACGTTTAGTTTCTCCTGTGTTTTTCACATTTAACATCAGCTCCTGTCTTCTTCCGTTCTTCAGTGGATCCTCCTGTTCCTTCATGCCAGGACGGACTCTACCTCCCTCGGTTTGTGGCTCCAACACCTTCAGATGGAGAACGAATCGTAGGAGAGGTCGAAAAAGAGCTGGAGGTCAGAGTCATGGCACAGGCCACACATTCAGCGTAAGTTAGAACCAGTTCACTGACGGCTGCTCCGCAAGAACCGATGCTGGACAAGTTCATTTTAAAAAGTCATTTTAAAGTAGTAACTAAGTGACTGGTTAACACCAGATTACCTGGTAATTAGCCAAAGTCTGACAAACGATGTACGTTCTACAGTTCAAAACAGATGATCTTTAATGATATTTTGTATCAAAACTGTCTAGTATGCCCACCATGTACAGTGTTATTAGAGGCTGTTTTACATGACAATGCAAAAAAGGTAGATGGGTAAATTAGACAATTGGTAATTAGCCAAACTCGTCAGTCTCACAAGAAGGACTGAATTCAACCCAACTGAACAGCAAACACATAAACATCAACTCGTATCTAATACAGAATGAGAATTTTAACAAAAAGTTCAACTTTACAGTGAAATTATTCAGCCAATAAACTCCATTCCCATACTACCAAAATGAAATTAACATTTTAACACATGGCTACAAGACCATCACAAAACATGACACAATTAACGAGCCTGCAGTCAGCAACTCTTCAGAGAATCAAGAGGCCATTCAGGATTCAGTAAACCAGCATATGAAAACTAAATCTGTCATGTTGGATTTTAGTTTCTTGACCCACATGCAAATTCACACAAAACCAGGGATCACTGTTCAGTGAAAGTTTAATGTATTTCAAAAAAGGTACAATTTGATTGTGCTCCAGAAGGTGGGTAGGCAGGTCATCTCAGGTTCTGTTCAGAGAAGGGAGACATTAGTAGGGACCGGAGTTGAGAGATTTTGATTGGTTTAGAGGGGTAAGCTTACTGTCTTTTCGGATGGTGGTTGCGCGGAGGGAAAGTGTTGGATCCGAGAGCGTTCTGAGGATTGATGATGGAGAGGGGAGGAGAGCGGCAGGCGGAGATGATTGGTCTTAGCAGGAAGCGATCTCAAAAAATCCAGACTTGGTTCCTGGCTTAGTTCAACAGCTCTTCATTTTCTGAGAGAAGACACAAGGTTACTTGGAGTCTCATACAGCAGCCATAACATGATCTCTGGTCAGACTCTGACCAAGAAGTGGGACCATCGAGCGATGAGTGACTCCACTGCTTCTTAAAAGGTCCACCAGTCAATCACTGGGAATCAGCTGCTGGTGCGCCAACCTGTCAGAACTCTCTCCCGAAGATCCTCTATAGGAAAGAGCATTCACACAACCCGAATCCTAACAAAATCGTTCTGTTTTTAGACTAACTCGTCTCTGCACAGACACATAATGAAAGATTTGTCTGACAGTGAGATGATTGGTTTCTGACAGGGTATCTGCAGGTTTCAGCAAGTCAAGTTTAGGATGTTTAAAGATCTTTGTAAAGCAGAGAAAACTTGGGGAAACTTGCTGCTTAGCAATCAAGGACAGGAAAAACGGTAAACTTGACCTTTTGCCCATGATGGAGGCAAATGAAGCTAGTAAGTGTAACAGCTAGAATAAAGCTCCTCGAGTCACAGAATGAAATTCAGATATTTGTGTGCAACTATCTGTTTCAGAAAACTGAACAATCCTGCCTCAGCAAAATGTAAAGCCTGTGATTAATGTATTTAAGTCTAACTGTGCCTAAAGCCCAGCTGGTTAAACTGTAAGGGATGAGATTGTTTCCTCTCTAAGTGTCAGATGAAAACCCTTCAGGGCGCTGAATTATAGCGATGCCCTTATAATCAGTAAGTATTTAGTTACCTGTTGATGATAAATGTAACATGGTTCTGTTTATTTTACGCTCCAATTACTGGGAAATGACCTCAGCATTACTTTTCTATTCAGGATATCTAATCTGATTTTAAGTGGGCCAACGAACGTCACCAAACACAGAGACACAAAGACCGAATTCATCATCCGATGGACGCCGACTGAAGACGACCTGGGAGATTTTTACCCAATATGCTTTGCTGTGGAGTCAGTGAATGGGTGAGTCCAGGATTATTTCCGTTAAAAATAATTAATTATGGGTAATTGAAACCATAATGGATGTTTATTCTTTAGCTTATAAACGACTTTATAGTCTTGCCCTGAAGAATTACTAAAAATTATGCAACAAAATGTAAATTTTGATGTTTTTTAAAATAATGTTCAGCCCAGCTGAAATGTTGTGGTTTGTTTCTTCCCGTCTTGTTTCAGGGTTTCTGTCTACCAGTCTGAGATGAGGTGTGTTCTGGTGGAAATCAGGAAGCAACAAAGTAAGTTTGAGATGTGAGTTTGGAGGAGAGAAAACAGAAACAGAAGTTCCTCTGTCCAGATTACAGATATGATGTTGATCACTGGAGCCGTTGAAATCCCTTCAAAGCTTTTCGCCGTTGTCATTGTTTTCTCATTTATCTAATCATCTTCTGTTTCTGATTAGTACGTCTCTGTTTGTTCCAGTTGAAGCCACAGTGACCTGCAGCGAATCCACAATGAAGGTGGAGGTTGACAAAGCTTCCTTCTTCGGACTCACCGAGGATCATCTCCGTCTCAGCGACCCCAGCAACACCGTCTGCAGCCTGCGGAGGCTCTCCAACAGCTCTCACATCGTCGCCATCGTTCCCCTCAACGAATGTGGGACTCAGATCGAGGTGAGAGCCGTTTGATGCATCACACCTCCAGTCAGTCGCCTGTTTTAACACGGACCACTTTCTCTGCAGGAAGACGGCGACTACCTCATTTTCAAGAATGAGATCACTACGGGCAGCGATGACCCAAATGCTCTGATCACCAGGAAGCACATGGTGGAGGCCCGGTTCTACTGCCAGTACCCCAAACGGGGGAATGTCACCCTGAACTTCAAAGTGCACAGAAAGAACGTCACGGTGTGGGAGAAAGGCTTCGGCTCCTTCACATACCAGTTTGAGTTCTACCAAAGCAATCAGTTCCGGGCCATGTTCAGTCCAAACTCTTACCCGCTGGAGTACAATGTTGGAGACAGGATCTACATGCAGCTGGACGCCAGATCCTCCATCAACAACACCCAGATGTTTGTGGAGTCCTGCAGAGCTTCACCGTATGACAACCCCAACTACCATCCAACCTACTCCATCATTGAGAACGGGTGAGACGAGGCTTTCCATCGTCATGTTAATGATGCACAAAGTGGTAAAGATTCATTCTTAAAACTGAAATCTGACTAAACAAGTAGGCAACACAAAAAAATTCAGTTAAATCAATCATGTTTTTTTGTACAGTCCAATTAAAATATCATAAAAACATCATATTTGAACATAAATTTGAGAGCAAACATAACATTTCATCAGCAAAATGTTATACCAGAGCAGAACCAGAACCAAAAGACCTGAGATTTCTGGAAGGTTGATACAACAGCAGCAGATCTTTAATGTGTTGTGGTGTGAAGCCTTCAGTGATTTATAAACTAACAGAGTCTATTCTCTGAGTTACAGGGAGGCAGGGTAAAGTTTTTAGCAGATGCACTAAAGCCAAATTAGTTTTCCCATCAAAAGACAAAAAACTAACTACTTTGATCACCTTCAAAAGGTGTTTGATGGTCGATGAAGCTGATCTCAATCTATTGCAGTTAACATGAGCCTTTGGTGTCCATCAGGTGCAACGTTGACCCGACTCTGCAGATCCACTCCAACTACAGGGAGTTCAGGTTCAGCATTGAGGCCTTCAAGTTCATCGGGCTGCATGATCAGGTGAATAATAAACTGTCCTGGCAAATATTATTAACTGAACTGGTGTTTCCCCCACAAATTTAATAAACTTTGTATTTCCAAATGTGCATCTATTTAAAAACATAATAACCTAAAATACAGTGCAGCAGGTTTGAGGTTTTGAGTGCAGCTCTGCTGTTTGTCCACCAGAGGGAGTGGTTTCTGTTCATGGCTGTGTGTTGTTGAGTTCAGGTCTACATCAGCTGCACCGTCATGATGTGTGAAGCAGGAAACCCCAACACCAGGTGCTCACGGGGCTGCAGCAGCTCCACCAGGTTCAGCAGCTTCAGCCGCAATAAGAGAGAGGCTGTGATCCAGAGCGGGATGCACTTCGTTTCCCAGGGTCCTTTGCGTCTGAAGCGGGAGGCGGACCCCAGAGGAGGCTCAGGTGAGGAGATGGTATGATGAGGTTCATGAGCAGCAGGTAAAATGTGGACTGGACTCCATCAGCACCGTGTTCCTCTCTCTGCAGCTGCCAACCTGAACCTGAACCTGGTGTTTGTGGCTGGATGTCTCCTTGCTGCTGTTGGGATGGTCTGCGGCGTGATCATCTACAAAACCAGAACCTCCAGGGTCAAATACCAACCTCTGCCTGCATATGAGGGCTAGACCTGCAGCATCAGCCAAACTGCTGGCAGAACCCGATTCTGATGTTACTGAAATATTAATTAAGTCTTTTAAATGTATAATTATGATTCAGACAAAAACCTTTGATTTTTTCTCTCCGATTTTAATTAAATATTTGCTTCTGTTAAACTGAAATAAATAAAATGTGCCTTAAGCTTTTATTCTATAAAAAAGTCCTTTTTGGAAAGGGTTTTGATTTCATCTTTTTTTCTCACAATCTCAATAAAATACTGATTTTGCTGTATTTCCTTCAGAAGCTCCTAACGTGTGAAATACAGAATCTAGAGTTACAGCCAGACTTTGTAGCACTGCTCTGCCATTAATGTTGGGAAGAAGCAACGAAGCTGGAGTTTAAAAAGCCACGACATTGTTATTGATTTTGATGAGATCCTGCACAAGGATGTTACTGTAATTATGAGAGTTTCTGCAGAGATGCATCACCACCACATAAATAAGGCAATTTATACTCAACCCCCAGCAACAACACAGACTAATGAACATCAAGCATCCAGCCTTACATTCCCTTCATGTTTCAGGAACTTCATGGTTTGGAAAATCAGTGACAGCATTTTGTCTTTTCAGTCTTTATTAATGAGACAGAGGAAAAGTCCATCTCAAGTTCTGTTGGCCATTTATTCATAGATTTATAGTCAGAAATATTTTTGTCACATTCTGGTCATACAGGGAAAATATGAATGAAATATTTCACATTTAATCACCTCCAGCTTTGAAACATCAAACAAATGTGATTGTTTTTATTTCTATATTTTCTTCATTTATTTCAGTATGTTTAAAGGTCAATTTTGTATGTATAATTATATATCATACCTAAATACACACACATAGATAGATATACATTACATATGTATATATAGATATCTATCTATCTAGATAGATAGATAGATAGATAATCTTTCAACATGAAATTTGAGTATTTGTATTATTTGTATATAATCATGTATATTTCACTTCGGTTAACATAATTTCAGAGATAATTTATACATGAATAGAAAGTCAATATGACCACTAGATGGAGTCAAACCTCTGATTTTCAAAACAGCTTAATTTGTTTTCTGAATTCTGAATGTTTCTCCAAAACAATTATGCATAAAACTGATTTGAATTATAATTTACAAATGAATGTTTAACAACAGTTTTACTGAACTCACCCACTTAGACCTGAATAAGATGGAAGCTCAACGTCCAAGTTATTTTTTTAAGTTACTTAACGAGACAAAGGTGGATGAATTTGAAGAAGTTAAATTGGCTTTGATCACATGACATAAAAGTGTTTTTGGTGCTATCTAGAAAAAGTTGACACATCCAATTTTTATTTAAAGTTTCCCATTTATTTTGAAAACACAGAGTTTAATTTTCAAAGTTCACCTGGAAGAGTCTCATCAGGTTCAAATAAATGGATTTAGGTCTGGACTTTGACTAGGCCATTCTCTATGAGTAGAGTTGTTTTCTCTAGCAGGTTTTCTTCCATGATTGTCCTGAATTTAGCAATTTTGTTTGTTTTAAACAAAGATTTCAAAAACCAAGACAAAACCTATAAGTGTTGGAGTTTTTTTATTGTTTCCTGAAGGAAGAAACAACAACAAAAAAAAAACTGAGTGATTTGTTGCTCCTGTGAAACTCGTCCCCCATTTCAAGGATGATAGAAATTTGGCCCATCCAGCAAAAGACATTTAATAATAAATAATTGTAATCAAATTAAAATTATTGCTGACATAATTATGTTAAAATGGTAAATTTGAAGTGAAAGACAAAGTATTTGTCATTTTATAACTATAATATAATACTGTATATAATAAGCACAATAGATTTCTACTGAAAAGCTGACTTTGCTGCTTTTATTTATCAATCAGCTTTTATTTAATTAAACTTGATTAAATACAGTAGGCATTTTGAAAGAAAGTGACCCAAAATCAGTTTTACATTCTGTGTCAACAAAGCATAACATCCATTTGCTAAACATTTACTCAAATACATTTACTTGAAATAACCTTTTCACTCTTCACTATTTGTTACTTTTACGTGACTAATATTTTTTAAAAGTATTGTTACTCGTACTTTAGTAACATTTCAGACTCCTCACTGAATGATGAACTATTTTGTTTTAACCAAAAATTCACCACTTTAACTTTATTATAAAGTTTTTTATGTTTCATATATATTGAAAAAAGAAATTGGAAAAATGTTTCTTTTGCCTTTTTTAATTTTTATTTTATAGGTATTTATATGAACTACTTTCATTTTGGTCTTTAAAATGCCAAAATGTCGACAATATTTTATATTTTGGTCCAGTGGATGAGGTATTTTTTAAACATTAAATGATAGATGTACTTCATTACTTCAATCAATCAAGTTTATCTCTATATCACATTTCAGCGACAAGGCAGTTTATGATGTCATGTTTTATGCTTTACTACTAGAAACATAAAAATACATTCATAAAAGACACCAGAGAGTCAACAATTGAGAAACCAGAAACATTTTGATGAGTGGCATCGTCAAAATCATCATGTTGGAAAACATTTTATTCATTATGCTTCAAATAGTAGGGCTGTAGTGATATAATAATCTCACGATACGATATGATACACAATATTCTGACCACGATACGATATATATTGCGATATTCAGCAAACTATACAATTCAATACACTTTTGTGATTTTCTGAAAGGTTTTAGAGGGACAGAGTGATTTTGGTGACATTTAGTGACTGTTATAAAGTTGGACTGAATTAATTTGACTGAAAACTGATTAAAAGCTCCAACTACACAATACCTGGTTCTGGTTGGACACAGACTTAAAGTGGACAGCTGGACAAAATGAACCAAAGAAGTGGAGAGAAAACATGTTTCTTTTAGTTGAAACAGTCCAAACTGTAGCTGACATGCATTAGTAAAGTAAATAAAGTGAACCAAGTTCCTGCTCTGGATAGTTTGATACCTTTTTAACCTGAACATCTGAAGGAATCACTCTAAGCCTGATGACCTGGTGAAGCCAGCAGTGAGTGAACAAGGTGACAGTTGGACGTTACGATACTTGAGGATTAATATTGATTTTTTTCTAGGAAAGAAAATATCGATATATATCGCGATATCGATATTATTATACAGTATTTATTATAAACAGGTGGGTTTTTACTCTAAATTTAAAGGAACTCAGTTTTTCAGCTGTTTTTCAGTTTTCTGGAGTTTGTTCCAGATTTGAGTCACATTATTTTTTTCTTTTTTTAACCAAAACTTTTTTCTCCAATTACTTGTGTATTTTTTTTTTAACTTTCACTTGGGTAAAAAAATATATTGCTGTAGTCTTACTTGAGCATAATTTTTGAGTTCCCACTTCTGCATTGTAGTCATTTTCGAAAAACTGAAAAGGTAAATAACTTCAGGGTGATAAAATTCCTGAGAAGCCCCAGCATATCAACCCAATAACGAACATTTCCCAGGGAAAACGTCCGGCTGATCGTGTGAGGTCTCAGGAACCGAAAGTGCTGCTGCTGCTCTTCCTTTTCCTCCCGTCTCCAGGCGGCCCACCGCGGGGGAAGAAGCGCCTCTCCTCCCGCAGACTCCAGCCTCCTGCCGAAGCTGCCAGGCAGTGGCGACGGCCGAAGCTCAGGACCGGACGGACCAACGGACCTTTTCTTTTTTATTTCGGTCGGAAACACTAAGCGACCCCCCCCCCCCCCCGGTGAAGGAAGGGAGTGGATTAAAGTTGGGTTTTGTCGGAACGGAGGAAAGCGTCGCTAACGGGCCGGTGCTGGCTGGAAGTTTCCGAGTGGAAGCGGAGCTGCGCCGTGATGTGGTGACGCCGCTCCGGGAAGCTAACTAACGTTAGCCGAGGTGCTAACGCTGCTGGATACTTTCCTCACTTCGGCATCTTTGGAGACCTGTTTCAGGGTTTTTATCATTTAAACACTTTGAGACAGATTTTATAGTACACGTTTTACAATGTCGCGTACTTTTCTACGTGTTTGTTCATAAGTTAAAAGTAGTGAGCCTCGGCTACCTAGCAGGCTAGTAGCTGCCGATTTCTACTGACTCCAAGCCAAAGATTTCTGTTTCACATTAGCTAGCCGCTCAGCAACAGTTTCCACGTCACCTGACTGGATCACGGTGCGTCTGTCAGTTATGAAATGCTGTTTTCGATTAGAAAAACTTCATATTTTAGGGTACTTGTGTGTTTTTGATGTGCAAAGATCGACACTTTACTCCCAAATCCAGGAATGCAATCATCGAATCACCAGCTCACTCGGGAAGCTAACGTGCTAACACGGAGTTAGCCGGCCAAAGTTGGAATACTGCCCCCCCCCCCACTCTGAGTGGGTCTGAGGCCTTAAGGACATTTTAATTTTTCCTCTTCTAAAGGACTTTCCACAGCCTTAATCCCAACCCCTGGACGGAATCAAGAATTCCAGAATAACTCTGGATAGTGTTGAAAACTGCTCCATAGAGTTGGATTTAGTTTGTCTCCAAAAACGTGGATTACAAAGGAGTTTGGATTGACGTCAAACTGCAAAGGTGAGCTATGCGTCACTGTAGTTGGATGGAGCTGAACGGGGCTTTGGATGCTCCATTATCCATGTCCTCCAAAGGTTTTAACAAAAATGTCCAGAGTTGACGATGCAGCTGCCACTTCATGTTTTACTTCCAAGGATGCAGAAGAAAAGAAGATGAACAGAGAGTCAGTTCATCTAGATGGTCAGAATTGGCCGATTTTTCCTTTATTGGGTCTGATCAGTGATTTTCAGATTGAAAAAAATCTACATTTTCTTTCCTGTTTGCCAAAACTAGCAAAACCCCAATGGGCTTTTCGTCACTTTTCTACTCTAGAGTAAAGAAGAATGACAATTAAATGTGGAAAAGCACATGCAGTCCTTATTTCATTAACGTTTTTTATCCTGGGCCACCCAGACTGATGGAGAGGACCTTCAACTAATAGTAAAAAAAAATGTATAGTGTTTCACAATAAACTAGGTTTTATATAAAACAATACAATTAGTATGCAGATTCTTTATTTAAAACACAAAGTATTATTTTGAAAAAGTTACAGAACTTTTACTTTTTACTCAGTGAATGTCTTCATTTTTGACTGCAATATTTAGTTTATGCCTCATTTTATCAATTTGATACATGTTGGATTCATTTTAATGTGTATTTGCAGACATAACTTTGAATTAAATAAAGTCTAATAATGCAGATAAAAGTCTGCATTTTAGAAATGATGCACTTAAATGTAGATTATCAAATCCCATTTCGACCATTTGTCCAACATGTGGATTTTTAAGTTATTAAAGATTTAGTTTGTTTTTATTTTGGCCTCTAGATCTTTTTACTTTTGGGTTTCAAGCTGGACTCAAAGTTCTTGTTTGGTTCAAAACCAAACATTTAAATTCCCTTTTGTATTTATTCTAGGATAATCTGATCTAGATTATACACCGACTTTGTCCAGATGTTAAACAATGTCGGCTAAAAGTAAAACTGAGGAAACCCTTTACGTAAGCAAGACGGCAACTTACTGCAGAGTTATTGTTGTGTCGACTAAAGGTGCAGGAATCATTGAAGACAGGATTATTCCAGTCATAAAAACTCTTTAAAATGTATTGATTATAAAGACCCATTTTGCAGTGTGAACCATGGTCACCCATAAAGAAGCTGCTGAACCAGAGGACAGCTTCAGTTCTGTGTTGGTTATGTTTCATAATACAGATTAAACCCAGTTATGTGAATGTTTGGGACTAAAATGTCAAGAATGTCGTTAGAAAATCAAATCTGCAGCTTTGAGCTGTAGTTGTTGGTAGAAGCAGTAAATGTGGCTTGGTGAGAAATGAGGATCATTTTATGATTCCTTCATGTTCAAAACAGTTTCCTCCATCGATCAGAGGATTTTCAGCACATTTAAGAAGAACTGTTAAAGAAAAAATCATCCAGGAAAAAGCCTGAAGGCTTAGAAAAGGCAGAACATCAACTCCACTGAGTCCTTTATACTCTGAGCCTTAAAACAAAAAGTTTTATAAATCCAAATCTTGATTTGTCACCTTTAGTTTCTGATGTACGGCGGCGTGTCTTTACAGGGTTGCTCCCCATCTGTCGCTACCTCCCATTGATGCTTAGCGACCCTCCCCCCCCTCGCTGCTGATCCTGAGTGGCTTGACCTCAATATGAAGCGTTGGTTCAGGGTTTCTGCTTCCAGTAAATTAGGTTAAGTTTGGCTCAGTCCACCACAAACAGCATTTATTATTGGAAGCATGCAATTCCTGATTTCAATTAATTAGTGGTGACACGGTCAGTTTTGTCCGGTTAATTGGTGTGTGTCAAAGACGAGCACTTCCAGGAGGGAGTTGAGCGATGAGGGTTGTTTTAATTCCCTCAGCCGCCTGTGGGTTTGCTGCTCATGTAGGTATGTTAAATCCAGCTCACATGATTCTCCGGTTTGTGCCGGCTCGGTGTGTAAACCCGCTGGCAGCATCTTTTAAATCAACTACACGCTTCTTTAATTCGCTGATCTCAGTTCTTTGCTCAATGTTGGCGGTGAATGTCGGCTTGAATATTTGCTGCTTAGATCAAATATTTTGCTTTGGTACGGTTTGTTTGAAGATCTAGATGATCTGACTTTCTCTTTCCTCTTTTTAGTCGATGCGCTGTTGGAATGACGGATTGTATCCGGCCTCTAAAGTTTGGTGATCAAATCATCTCTGCTGTGCTTTTGAACTTAGTCACTATCTTATCTCAAATCTGCAGAAACAGGACTTGAACTAGAACATAAACAAAGCTTCAAATCCAGGGTGAACTCAGCCTTCTCTACTCTTTGGTCATAAATAAGTAAATAATGCTGGTGGGGCCTAATTAAAATGTTTAATCGAGTTAATTGCAGGATCTGTAAGTAATTAATCACAATTGAAATATCAACGAAATAAGCAACATTTTCAATTCAAAAAACATTTTTTACTGCTGAATTATTGAATAAATTGGCGCATTAGTTCAACAACAGGAACAGATATTTATTGTTTAATCTGTTCTTCAGGCTATTGAACCGTCAGATTTGAGTAAAGTTTTATTTTAGCCATTCATCTTCCCAGAGTTCCAGGAATCCCTGATCATTCATGGAGCGTCTCTAGAGCGTCGGGAAATCTGTGTAATGAATTATTAGAAATTTAAGCTCAGGCTTCTATTATAAGCCTGGCGGGCCACCAGGCTTTACTCACGCTCCCACCAGGCTGAGCATTGTTTTTGTTTATTTTAGGCTTTTGATACTTTCAAATTTCCTGTCAACTTTAAACATTTTTAATTCAGGAACATGGTAAGCCACCAGGCGGAGTAAATTTAGGGAAACCCTGAAGAACTTGGTTACATTTGTGACACTTTAGTTTGATCTCTATGGTTAATCCTTTCTGTTATTATTTTAACCTCACTTCTTTTAGGAAAATATTAACTTTGATTTAACTGTGTTGATGTTCAGGAGAATCTCACCTTGAATTTGTTGATTGAATTATCTGGATCAGGTGATTAAATCAATCAACATACCAATCAGACAGATTCTGTTTGTGTCAGAAGTCGTTTCTTGGATCTGAGAATGTCATCAGTAAACTGCAACTGACTGAGGAGACGGCAGACACAAAATACAGAAGCAAGAAAACGTAGTGGGTAAATTGGCAACAGTACATGGTTAATAATAGCAATAGATATTTGTCTAGAATCCCTCCAGGAAAAGGCCAACGCTAAACGGAAACTTGTTGCCAAATAAAAACTCATAAAAGGAGAAAAACTGAGAGAAACCAGGAAGTAAATAGCAGCAAACACAGCAGGTAGAGGAAAGAAGCAGCATGAGGAGAAACGGGCAGTTTGTAGCTACAGAGGTAGCTCAGCATAATCTAAGCCCGTCTATCAGCTTCATCAACAAGGAAAGTTTTAATTCTGGTCTACAAAGAAGACTGGCTAAACTGGGAGTTGGTTCCGGTAAACTGGGAGCTGGATCCACAGGAGAACAAGGAGCCCGGAGCGTTTTACAGCTCAGGGCAGTTTGCACATTTTTCTGGACTTTCTGATGTTAGAGAACACGGATAGTCCTGCCTTAAAGTGACAGATGTGTGAACTAGGTTTTCTGCTTCACTAGAATAGGATATTTTTAGTTTTGGCAGTGTGACGGATGTGAGAGGAGGAAGTCCTAGTAACCTGTTGATTCTTAGATGACTCTGAAGGCCCAGCTAATGTTTGGCAGGAAACCATGTTTTCAGTTTGCTGAATGTTGGTGGTAAATGTGAAAAGCTGTTCCCTGATTCTGATGTTTGAGGCCACGATGCAGCGTAATCCTCTGAATGTCTTTGTGTCAGAGATGATTTAAGCTGCTTGTCCGAGTTCTCCTGTCCAGAAGCCTTTTGTATGATTTCGGATCAGCGCTTCGGTCTGCACTGTCCGAGACAACACAGGAAGATGTCCATCAGTCGACGGCTCAGTCTGTGACTTAACAGTGAAGGAACTAAACAAACCAGTGCAGCTTTCTCTGCTGCTGCTGCTGATAACTAAAGAAAATATGATCCAGAAAGACAGAAGCTGTTGGGATTACTGCTGAATACTTGGGGGAAACCCAGATCCTCGTTTAGACTTTAAAAATTAGGTTTCCAAGTCTTAAAACATCATTTGTTTTAGTGCAGAACGATCCTTTGTTTGTCCCTTAGGAGGAATTTTTATTTGTGTCAAAAAGAACTTGACAGAGAAATGGAGCAAACAGTAAGTAGTTGATAGGCTAAAATTATTACACAACTGACTTAAGTTGTCCAATTATTTCACAACTTTGAAGGCAATGATTAAGTATTGCACTTAAAACTCAAAGTAATGCTCTTTATCAGAATAGAAATATCCTTTAATGTACCACAGGTGGGAAATTCAGGTGCTCAAAGATTAAAACTTCAGATTGTACAGAAAGGCCCAAATTTAGAACATAATAAAATAAGACTGGAGAAGATGTGAAAGCAGGGTTTTCTGTAACAAACATAAAAGGCTGGTTGTTTGTTTCATTCTGTATGAATGTATGTTCTTCTCACTACTGAAAAACTTCCATATTTCATGCGGTTTATTAAACATGAGAAAGCTGTTCCTGATGTCTGCTGCTCTTCCTCATTCTCTCCCCGCTGCTGTGCAGATGATGTGTGAGGTGATGCCCACCATCAGCGAGACCGAAGGGCCGGGCGGCGGGAACGGCGGCCGCAGAGGCTCCGGGTCGCCGCTGCAGTCCGACTCCGAGGGTCACTTTGAGTCGTTGATGGTGTCCATGCTGGAGGAGCGGGACCGGCTCCTGGACACGCTGAGAGAGACTCAGGAGAACCTGGGCCTGACCCAGAGCAAGCTGCATGAAGTCAGCCATGAGCGGGACTCCCTGCAGAGGCAGCTCAACACGGCTTTACCACAGGTGGGTGGAGACGCCACAGCAGCATGACTGTTGATCCGACGTTAATATCACAGATTTAGAACGTTTAAAGCTGCATGACAGTAGGTGCAACGTCTGCAGGTTGTCTTCAGTCTCCATCTGCGTTTCCTGGGTATTTTAACATTTTCAAAGTAAATTTGCTTGATGGAAACAGCATTTTTTAAAAAACTAGTTTTTCTAATTGCGGTTGCTGCTAGGATGAGGTGTTTTCTTTAATTGGTTTAACGAATCAGCCACTTCAGGCGATGAACAGATGCTGCCACTGGCAGAAACCACGAAGAAGATGACAACAGGAAGTGGCAGCAGCAGCAGGATGATGCTGCAGCGTGTTTTGGAATGACTTATCGCATAAATAAACATATTCAAGTGTGATTTTAATTACATTTTTTATTTAAGGGAAACACCAGAGATGTGAAAGTGATTTTTTTGACATTGAGGGAATATTTCTGTACTAGAAACCCACAAATATAAAGGCTTCATTGGGACCTTTATATGTAAAAAGAAAATGCAGTTAATTGCATTAAAGTTTTTAACAAGTTAAAATTATGTAATTAATTAATCAGACTTAACGCGTTGAAGTCCCAGAACTGCACTGGATGCATTTCTAGCATACGTAGTCTGGATTCATTAACTCCATTTTGTTTTAGTAGTTCCTTGTGATTTTACATGAATCCTCCAATGATAAGTTTGGGATTCATCATGCAACCCAGCACTGGACTTAATTTAAACCAAAAAAATCATCAGGAAGTCAAAGTGGATGAAAAGTTTGTCACTGACGCCTCCTGGAGAAGATCGACTGAATTCAAGCTCAAATCTGGTCCTAAAATGTGAACATGATGCTTTTTTAGCAATGAAAGTTAATTGGAATTAATGACCTTCTTGTTATAAATAATGATGGCGTTGCTTCTGTTTCATCTGTTTGCATAAAGTGCTGCAGAACTTGTGACCCGGCCTCCGTCCGTCTGTTCTGTGGTCTTTGTTGGATGAATTACTCATGTTTTTCTCATGCAGGGTTTTATATTCATAACGAAGGGTTCAGGTTTCCTCCTCTAAATTATGCAGAGGAAAACACAACAGAAAGTCTGTTCAGCCGTTACTGTTGAGCGTTTCTCCATTAGAGCAGAGTTACTGTCCAGGTGAGGCTTTTCTTGGTTCATGTCTGACTAAACATTGAAGTGACGGACCAGCTGTGAATAGAAAGTCCTCCTCTGCAGACAGGAGGGACCTCAGTGGATCTGTAGGAAAGGATGGATAATTAAGGCTGCAGTCCCACCAACCCTGTTTAGTCCACCTTAATCCAACTCCAATCCGTTTGTCTGGAAAGTCCGGCCCGTTTGGGGAGGTGTGACAGCCAATCGAACTCTGACCCTCCAAACCTCTGTCTGGGTTCAGTTGAAGTGAACTCTGGTTCAGTCTGAATGCATATGTGAAGCAGACAGGAGATTAGCTAAGAGAAGGAAGTGAATTGCAGCACAAAGCATTCTGGGTAAATACAACCAAAGCTAATGCGCTAGCCTAGAGAAATGGGCCAAAGACTAAAGAGAAATCCTCCAAACACTAAAATCTGATGCCTCCTTTTTAGTTTCCATAGAAGGAAGTTCCAGTGTCTTCTGAGGTTTTCTTGTTTTCTTCGGTGGTTCTTGCTGCAGCGCCCCAACAGGCCAGGAGGGGAACAGGCTGGTGAGAAGTTTGGTTAGTTTGACTCAGCAGAGAGAAAGAAAACCACAGCAGCTGGAGATGGAGCAGACGATGCAGATAGAACCGAGTCCACTGGACTATCAGGAGGGGAAACATCCTAAAGCTTAATGGAGATGAACGGGTCATGCTAATGGGTCAACAAGCTGCCAGGAACTGGGTGGAAACAGAAATACATTTTAAATCTGCTGAACTGATGATGAATTTATTTAGAGTGAAAAGCTGAATAGAGTTATTGGAGACACTTTAATTTGCATGTTACGATTTTATTGAGCTGCTTCTATAGATTGAGTTTAAATCTGCTTTAATGTGGCAGGTAGAATGAGAATACTCAAACTATTACCCTTATCAAAACAATAGTAAAACAGATTTTCCTCTTTTTTTCTCAGCTTGCAGATCTTTCTTTGTCTTCCATGTTAAAACGCTGATGTTATTGGAGAGAAACTAATAAAACTTGACAGAAAACAGTTTTTATGTCTGCTTTACAGGCCAAGTTCAGGTTCCTTAATCCCCTCATGTCACCCACATCCACATGCTTCCAATAGCAGAACAAACGCTCAGTTTAAAACAAATTGGAGCTGTGGTCAACATGTCTGATGAAACATTGATTTCAAATGTTGGTCCTGATAATCTCCCTGTGGGTTTCTGATAAGGTTTTCTCTTTCAATTCAGTTCTTCCAAAATAGGCTTTATGGCATCCAGACTTGAATAATACATGTTGTATGTAAAGTTTAAGGGTTTGTTATGGAGGAGGGACAGTTTGGAGCTGATGTAAAGACTCTGACATGTTGGTGCATTCGGTGCCATGCAGGGCTGTAGGTGGAGGGAGGTCCAGGTTCCTCTCCGGTTCCCTCCCTCTTGGTCCGGACCCTGTGACAGGAATGCAGAGACATTCCTGCCTGACTCGCTCACACGTCAGCAGCTCCTGCCAGGTCCCAGAAACAGATGATTTCTACTGTTTGGTTATTGCAGGTTGTTACGTTTTTACACGTATTTACGCTAATGCCACACTGCAGGTTCCAGCTTCTATTGTCGTTATAAAGCACTTCTCACGCAGTCAAGTGGAGCAGAAAGAGCTTTAAAGAGGCGACAGACACCAGAGATTCAGTAACTTTTTTTCTGTTAATGTTTTTCTGTGCTTGTTTTGATATGTTTAATCAGAAAATGTCCTCAATTTGCCCTTAAGTTGGTTTCTGGCTTTTCTTAAAAAGATTAAATGCGTTAAAGAGGAGATGGAGACACATCTGTGCCTTACCAGAGGCATGAAACCCTGAAAAGTTTCCCTCAGTTTGTCTGAGATCGGTGATCTTTACTAGTTTGCAACCTCTCCTTGTTTATTACAGCCACATGACGATATGTGACGAAATTACACTTTAGTTGATTCACTCCAAACCAGTCAATGGAAACATGCCTGATTTGCATTTTCTTGGCTAAGAATAGGGCTGTAGTGATACGATAATCTCACGATACGATACACGATATTCTGCCCACTATACAATATATATTGCGATATTCAGCAAACTATACAATTCAATGCAATTTTGCGATTTTCTGAATGATTTTAGAGGGACAGAGTGATTTTGGTGACATTTTGTGACTGTTATAAAGTTGGACTGAATTAATTTAACTGAAACTGATTAAAAGCTCCAACTACACAATACCTGGTTCTGGTTGGACACAGACTTAAAGTGGACAGCTGGACAAAATGAACCAAAGAAGTGGAGAGAAAACATGTTTCTTTTAGTTGAAACAGTCCAAACTGTAGCTGACATGCATTAGTAAAGTAAATAAAGTGAACCAAGTTCCTGCTCTGAATAGTTTGATACCTTTTTAACCTGAACATCTGAAGGAATCACTCTAAGCCTGATGACCTGGTGAAGCCAGCAGTGAGTGAACAAGGTGACAGTTGGACGTTATGATACTTGCAGATGAATATCGATTTTTTTTCTAGGAAAGAAAATATCGATATATATCGCGATATCGATATTATTATACAGCCCTAGGTAAAAACCACAGGAGCTTTTAAATTAGTTTTTTTAGTTTCTGTTTTCCGCACATTTAAAACTTGTTTTCCAGGGTGAGAAACTTTTACTCGCAGTCAGAACAGGAAGTGAAAGAGTCTTCTTGTAACTGGTGAAAAGTCATTGGAGTCGTTACATAATCTTAATAAAACCGATGCTTGGTTGTTTGTTTTTTGGTATTTTCTCCCCTCTCCGATTTGAGATGCCTGCTGTGACACAAAGGCATGAATGGAGAGTGGCCCAGTGGTGATATGGAGACAAAGGCCGGCTTGTTCCACTGGAACATGACAGTCACAGTGTGTTGTCCTTTAACCAAATGTTGGAAACTTCAAAAGAAGCTCAATCGAACACCTGAGAGGAAAACGCTGATCTCTGCTGGATCAGAAAAGCCAGATTATTGTTTCCTGTCAGATGTGAACCGAACTCTTTTGACCCGTTCTTCTTTTCCAGATACATGAGAGCCTCTAAACGGCTGAGTGAAAGTCGAACCCTGTGGTCAGACAGTGTTGAGTTCTTGTTGTTTGAGCAGCCATCTTGCTATTTATCAGGACAAGCATTGATCTCTGAACCGTCTCTGTTTGGGACCAGTTGCAGCTTCACAAAGGCCTTTTTTTCTGCCTGTGTGACTCAGCTGCTGTGTAAACAAAGACAGACGCGCAGTGATGTAATGACACGTACTACAGAGCGCACAGCCATTTTTCTACCAATAATGTTGTTGGTTAAAAATAGAGTTAAACTATCCCAAACACTAACTTTAATTATTCTAGTTGTGTTTTTATTTCTGCTCCAGCCAGATGCGTTTGGGTTGGTGACCTTTTCAGAGCCGCTTCAGTTCATGCAAATCTGATAATCCAGAATAGGAAGTGAGAAACCAGATCTGTCTGTTTCTATTTAAGCTAAATCAGCTGCAGGGAACTGAAGGCTAAAATTCTACTTGAACTGAAACAAACCATCATCTGAGGTCAAAGTTAGTCTCTAAGTTTTGGTCATTTTGTTCTGATCAGGGTTTATAATCTGTCACATTTCAGAAGAATCAGCTGATCTGATACAATATGAACTAAAATGAATGAAAAGGTGGTGAAATACAAACTCTTCAGAAATAACAAACTCATATCTATAAGTTTCATCTAATGGCTCCCTAATACTTCTATCCTTCCTCTTTTGTGCATAAATGTTGGTCCAGAAACGGTCAGACGTGATTCTGTGGTTTGCTCCAGGTTCTGGATTACAGCTGAATATTACAAAGAGATATTCACATCACAGACAGGCTGAAAGGATTATTAAAAACTATTTGAACACTTTTTGCCATCTTAATTTGGCAAAACATGATTGATGATTTTTAGACCTCTGGAGTCTTACCTTTATTTTCTTACCAGAACTATCCAGCAAATCTTGTTGTTTCTTAGATGTATTAAATTAATTTGGGCATTTTTGAGCAGATCTTCAAACATAGACCCAGGATTTAAGGAATAATAACTTCATCTACCTTTTAGAGACATAAAGGTGCTTCACAATAAACTAATACAACATCCAAAGAACTATCAGAATGATTTTTTAAAATTCACTACTAATTTATTGATTTTACCTCATAAAAAGAGCTCACTTAGTGTTGGATTTTACTGAGCATCAACCCAGAGGACTGTAGTTTTAATTGCTCGGACGGTTGGTTGACCAGTTTTTATTCGCTGACCGGTTTCTGGAGGCGGATTTTCGCCCTTTCAGGGGAGCAGATGCTGTCTGCACCGTGTCACGTTTCAGCCCACGCTTTAAGCTTTTAAGAACGGCTGAAGTCACCATGCAGGAGGCAGGAGGCCTGTTGCTTCTGCTCTCACCTCTGAACAGTCAGCTGACGGCTCCTCTAGTTCTCCACAGACCCGACACTCAGACGGACCAATGCTTGCAGATCAGCTGGTGTCTGTAGACGTTGGACCGATGGCAGATATCGCTCGTCATTAATGATTGATGCCAGAACGCCTTTGTTTCAACATGCATGCAGTCATTTGCATTATGCATCATGCTCAGCTTGTTTAGACCCCCGCCTGCAGGAATCGTGTTGGGTGAAGTCTGAAAGTGTGTCGTTGCAGGTCAGAGTTGGGTTTTCCCTGGAAAGGATTGTTCCTCTGCCGTGTTGTACTGTTCCTTTAACAGGTTGGCACACATATCCCTGTAGCTGCCCTCCCTCTAATCCTTTCCTCGGTCTTACAGCTTATAGAGCAGCTCGCTCCTTCTAACCAGACTGTTACTGATCTACAGTCACTGGCTGCTGTTATCGGGCTGAGACCAGGTTCTGGTTCTGGAGGTTCCCCTGAAACCCGCTCAGTGTCACTCAGTCACCACTGAGGACTTAAAGCAAAATGTGCCTGAAATAATAAGGCAACATGTCTGCAAAATACAACAGGATTAAAGGATTATTTTAGTGTATTTTCATTCTGTGTTGATAATTTCGCTTATGACTTGTTTTCTCTGCTGTTCTGATTTTTCATGTTCAGACAAAGCTTACGAAGGACAAACTAAATAAATTTCTTGGAATGTTGTAATCATGACGACTACTATGAACAGAAACGAAAACAGAAATAACCTTCATTGTCCCATAGTGGCAAAATTCAACTTGACTCACACCAGTGATGTTTAGTCGCTTGAATCCAACTCCAGTCGGTTTGTTCTTGGCTCTGGTTCGTTCGTTTGGTGTGAACACGAGATCAAACTCTGGTCCTCCAAACCTCAGTCTGGGTTCGGTTGAAGTGGACTCTGGTTCGATTTGAACGCATATGTGAACGCCAAGTGGACTGGAAACCACTCCAAAAGCAGGAAGTGGACGCACGGCATTCTGGGTAAACGCAACCAAAACAAACGTGCGAGAGAAACGGCTCATAGCGTTTATCCTCCAACCAGATCAGATTCTGGACTCGGATAAAGTCTTAAGTAGAGGAAATATGGGATTTAGTTTTGTGCCTCTGTAATGTGTGAACAGAACAATCATTAACTCCAACATTAGAGACCCAAAGAAAACTTGTGTGGATGATGATGAGAACAAGGCGGCTGATTCATTTCACAGGATGAGAAAATATTAGTTTGGACCCAAAACGTGAGCCAGAGAATCAAAAGCACCGGCTTGAGCAGCGATCTGGTCACAGCTGTTTAAATCTGCAGCACCGATGGTCATTAAATAAACTGTTAAATATTCTGGAGTCACCAACAACCAGCTTGTTTCTGAATCTGTTCATGTGGACCCTACTCTCTATGTTTTCTGTTCTCGGCTGAAATTCGAGCTGTTTTTGTTCCTGAAATCAACGTGAGTCACTTCAGTTGTTCTCCGATGTTTCAGCCCCACTTTGGGACTTTATCCTAAGAACAGATACTCGTCTACCGAACTTCACTTCCACTCTGCAGGAATGTAGGAAGTGAGCAGCTCTGTAATTACCCCTGGGCCTTCAACTCACAGCCTCCCACTGGCCAGCAGGGAGACCTTGTCTCTCCTCTGACCAATAGCATCGCTCCTCTCCGTCCTTCAGTGCTGCAGACAGTTTGCTGGAAGAGCTCAGAGGCTGGACAGGAGGAGGAGAATCTCTGCAGCAGTGAAAGAAAAGATCAGCCCCCCCCTCCTGCTACTGTCAGTATCAGAACAAGAAGGCCTCGCCACTCACCGTTCCTTCGCCGCAGGGCAAAGAAAATCAGCACGGCTCATCCTTTAGTGGCCCAGCCATGCACATAATCTCTAAACGCAGCAGCAGCAGCACCAAGATCACTGCATGTGTGTCCAGATGCGTTTATGTTGAGAAATGTAGAGAATCAGGCCTCTGAAGGTCCATCAGATAACTTCTGGTTTTTACTCAGATTGTTGTGAAGCTCCATTGCTCATCATGTAAGCATGACTGTCAGCCACTTTATGAAGACACAGGAATGTGCAATTATCTGCTGCGGCTCACTGTGGGATGGCTGCACACCACACAGCAGGGAAAAACACACTAATGAGGAACTGATACGCTGATGAGAGGAGAGCGTCAGAATAGAAACATGCAGGCCGGAACATGTCTGATTTAGGTTTTTAAAGGGAATAATTGTGTTTCTGTGTTGACTGTGTTCACGTTGCAGGAGTTCGCTGCTCTGACGAAGGAGGTGAACATCTACCGGGAGCAGCTCCTGGAGAAGGAGGAGGAGATCGCAGAGCTGAAGGCAGAGAGGAACAACACCCGGGTGAGAGGACATACCTGGCAAATTCCTGTCTGTTTCTGTTTGGACTGGAGATGGTTGTCATAACAGCGCTCCACCAATCAGCTTCTGTCTTATAATCCAAAGCATTGTCCAAACCCACCCATGTGCAAAGCTGCTTAATCATCACAAATTTCCCACTACAGTCAACAAATCTCACAACCTGCAGCGGTTCTGCTGATGAACTCGTGGTTCCTGCATGGCGGATGCTAACATTAGCGTGTTCTCCCTCTGCAGCTGCTGCTGGAGCACCTGGAGTGCCTGGTGTCGCGGCATGAGCGCAGCCTGAGGATGACTGTGGTGAAGAGGCAGGCCCAGTCTCCTGCTGGCGTCTCCAGCGAGGTGGAGGTCCTCAAAGCTCTAAAGTCACTTTTTGAACACCACAAAGCCCTTGATGAGAAGGTACAACGAACGAACGAACGTCCTGCAGAGTGAAACGTCAGCAGCAGGCCCTGCTGACCAGTTAGACATGAACTGTTGTTGTGTTTTAAGGTGAGAGAGAGACTTCGTGTTGCTTTAGAGCGATGCAGTGCATTGGAGGAGCAACTCGCCATGTCACACAAAGAAGTAAGCAAACATGGAAACCTTTAACAGGTTTGGAGTCGTGTCCTTCGTTTATGAGGGCCAAATATGATTGTGTTCAGGTATAAAGTGTTACTGTGACTTTGAGGTAGAAGAAATAAAATGTAAAATGCTTCTGGAGACATTAAAGGAGAAATGAAAAGTAACTTTAAGCCAACTTCAGGGAAAGGCAGGCGCCAGAGGTGAGAAAATGAAACGGTGAGGATCTGAAGTGACCACAGACCCTGATATAAGCTGCACATAATTATCAGAACAGAAATCATATTAATGCACTAAATACTCAAATTGTTTATTTCACATGGATACTGCTTCTCAGTATTCCTAACTCTGCTGCAAACTCGTCTTTTTGTTGGCCATGACGGTCCTGATCATCAGAATCTGAAGACTTTTCACTCGATCCTGAACATCCAGCCGTCGAGTGTGAACATTCAGGTTCACACTGGGTGGACATCAGTTACTAACATACAATCTTTTGGTGTTTCTTCCGTTTCTACTCATGAACAACCAAACAGCAGCGTCGTTTTATCGGCTGGCTGAGGCTCAGTGCAGCTCATAAACCCAGGATGCAGCAGAAATCCCACTTTGACAAAACTTCTGGAAACGAGCTGTTTTGTTTTTAGATGAGAGAAATGCATCCCTGTAATGTTTTGTGGAAATGTTTCACTAAGTGATATAAATGCTAAGCTATTATTTAGTTCTCCTTTGAGCTTTGATCGTCTCAGAGTTGAGCTTCAGTGTTGGCCGGAGCGGAGCAGCGTTTGGAAGAGCAGGAAGGTTCAGCAGGAGGATTGTTGACCAAACGCCCAGAGGATGTCAGACATTTGTCCTACATTTCACACACACACACACACCACACACACACACACTCTTTCTAGACATTCATTCCAGTGAACCAGAATTGCTTTCGTTAGGTTTCTAATGGTTTGGGTTGTCAGTTGGCAGACATTTTATATCGGTGAGTCCATTTGGATTTTAAATCCCCGTCCAGCTTGACGGTGACACCAGACATGGTGTCAGAACAGACCCAGTTAGGTTGCCAATGAGATGCAGCCACAATCAGACGGTTTCCAACTCCAAAGGGACCTGCATGCTCAGAAAAGAGCACAGCCGTCCCCCAGATCCGCTCTGTTTACAGCAGCAAAGATAGCCGCCGCGATGCTCTGTTTATGTTTGAAAAGTTCCAGTTCCACCTGGAAGAGGCTCAGATCATGTTTTTTGGATGAAAATACTGGAATTGTTGTGAAAAAGTCAGATATGGGTTTCAGAAAGTGGCTTTGGGTCTCATCTGCCTGCCTGCTGTGTGAGTTTAGCCATAGAAAAGTTCTGTTCAGATCTGGAATATAACCTGATTTCATAGCCTGAATTTTGGCTCTTTTTGATTTGAAGAGCAGTTTTACAGACTTGGATCTGATCCGTCAGTAAAACTGCTAATAAAATCACTTCTTTCCTTTAAGTCGTCAAAAAGAGCTTTGGAAAATCTTTCAGGAAACCTGGACAACCAGTCCTGACTATTCAAAGTAGTAACATCACAGTTTCTTTAAACATATAATCCTGTTTAACCTGCTAAGCTGCCCTTTCATTTATCTGTTCAGACTTTTAGCACATTTCTGCTTTGTTTTCTTCTCTTAATTTGAAACATTAGGAGTTGCCTAATCCTTAAATAAATAAATCAGAATTGTTAAATGCCATTCTGCGTGTGTTGCTCACCCGACTGCATGTTGTGGTCGTGCAGCTCGCCTACCTCAGGGAACAGAGCGGCCAGAAACGAGGCCTGGCCGACGGGACCAGCGAAGTCAACCACACGTCTGAAAACACACCCAGCACCAACGGCAAGGTGAGGAAACCCGCCGCGGTTTGTCTGCTTCACACAATCCGTTCTCCTTCAGATGCCGTTACTGACTGAAGGACACATTAAAACTAGAAACATCTTTGTTGTTGAGCTCATATGTCCAATAATTCAATCGTTTAGCAGCAAAAAAGGTTTTTGATTTGTAAATGTTGCTGAATTTGTCAACATGTCGTTTCAATTGTGATTAAATGCAGACCCTGCAATTAACTTGGTTCAAAGTTTTTACCAAGTCCCGCCACTTGTTTAAAGTATCCAGACTTCAATGTGGCTGGGATTCATCAGAGAGTCGACTTGCTCAACCAACTCTACAAGTTTAATTATGCAGTTTAACAGAAGCGACCAGGAAGAGGAAGAATAAATCATGAGGGAGTTTAAAGCCGTCTGCCAGCGAACAATGATCTGAACACATCAAACAGAAACACAGTGAATCATGCTGACGGCTGGTGCTGCTTGAATGTGGCTGGACATCCCACACTTGGAGACTTTGTGCTTCTCATTATAACATAGTGACAGTAGAGGGTTTGGTCAACCTCAAAAATGATTAAAATTAGCATATGAGAGAAATTAACACTGGAGAGAGTCGTTGAAACGGGTGGTGCAGAAAGAGGTGGAGTGGATGGAGACGAGGAGATTTCCAAGATGGTAGCGAGAGCTTCTTGTAGTCCGATTAACTTGGTTTGATGGGGACAAAAGCTGCAGCTTGTTTCCAGCTGCTGTGTTTCTCTCTCTGCTCTGAGTCAAACCAGCTGTTCCCCTCCTGGCCTGTGGCGGCGCTGCACCAACAACCACTGAAGGAAACGACACAGAAACCTCTGAAGACACTGAGAGCAACTTCCTGTTTCACCAGATGGAAACAAGATGGAGGATTTCTCTTTTGTCTTTACCATTTAGTCATTTCTCCTGCTAGCTCTAGGCTAGCATGTTTGCTTTGGTTGTATTGATATTCATCATACTGCGTGTTTGATGAATGTTTTTCCCGATTGGTGACCTCACAGCGGTCCTCCGACGGCTCGTTGAGTCAGGAAGAAGAGTCCGGGTTCGAGAAGGTCGGTGAGCTGCAGGAGGTGGTGGACCGTCAGACGGCCGATCTGGGCCAGATGAAGGAGCGCATGGTCGCCATGGCGTCCCGCATCAACGAGCTGGAGGAGGACCTGGACACGGCGAGGAAGGACGTCATAAAGTCTGAAGACATGAACACCAGGCTGCAGCGGGACCTCAGAGAGGTGAGCGGCGTCGCCGGAGCCCAGCGGAACCGGCTGGTGGCGCTCAGAGTTCTGATCCGATGTCTGTCTTGCTAGTCTATGGCTCAGAAGGAGGACATGGAGGAGAGGATCACCACCCTGGAGAAGCGCTACCTCGCCGCTCAGCGGGAGGCCACGTCCGTCCACGACCTGAACGACAAGCTGGAGAACGAAGTGGCCAACAAGGACTCCCTGTTCAGACAGGTAGGGCTGCACACGGCCGCCGATACCAGCCAGTCCTCCCTGTGTTCCTGCTGACCCTGAAACACTGGGTGGCCTCTTTACATGCCGTCACTGGAGACAGAGACGTCTCCCTCCTCTTTTTGTCTGTTTTTGTGCCACTCTGAATGCTCTGCTCTTCCCTTCCTGCTCTCCCCTCCGTCACCCATCTCTTCATCCTGCCTCCCTTTGTCTCCTCATGCCAGTCACTCTTTCTCTTCTCATTCTGTTCACGTGGTGGAGCCGACCGCCGAGGCCGCAGCGTAACGCAGACGAGTCGCCATTATGTTTGCTAATGACTTGTTTCCTCTTTCAGTCCGAGGAAAGAAACCGTCAGCTGCAGGAGAAGCTGGAGCTGGCCGAGCAGAAGCTGCAGCAGACCCTCCGCAAGGCGGAGACTCTGCCTGAGGTGGAGGCCGAGTTGGCGCAGAGGGTCGCTGCCCTCACCAAGGTACGAAAACCTGGCAACGCCGCGGGCTTCGTGGTGTCCATCAGGGCCTTAAAAAGCCTTAAATCCAGGCCTTGAAATGATTCATAAAACAAAACATGAGTTTTCCTTAAATATGTTAATCACAAGTCTTAAATTTTGCCATGGCAGGATTATTTCATATCGTTTATTCTGTGTAGTTTATTTTTTTCTGTCAAAGACATTTTAATGTGATACTTGAGGTAGTTGAGGCTACGGCTAACTAGCTGCTAATGTTCCTTTGCTGACTAGCGTCTATCATTGGTAAAGGTCCATTTATCGTCCAGGTGGACTCACTTCACCTGCAGTGATTTTCTATTGCAGCTGTAGGAGACATGAATCACCTCAGGCTTCAGCAGAACAGTGTGTGAGTTCATAATTCATAATCTGACCAGGATTATGATCGTTTCCCATCAAGATGACATCCATGGCCTCCCTGCTGAGGAAGATCCAAACATCCAGAGATCTATTTTTAGAAACTTGCTCCTGGTTTTATCCATTATAGTTGGACTCTTTGTCTTGGAGAAGCTCTGCTGCTCCCGGCCTGGAAACTCAGAGGACAGGAATCTGTAACCTTTATCAAAGCAGAAAACAATATTCTGTTCATGTGACATGCTGGCCATAAACAGAGCATGCTGTGTAGTTATTTACATGATACTAGAACTAGGGCTGTAGTGATGCAATAATCTCATGATACGATACACAATATTCTGCCCACAATACGATATATATCACAATATTCAGCAAACGATACAATTCAATACACTTGTGATTTTCTGAAAGGTTTCAGAGGGACAGAGTGATTTTGGTGACATTTTGTGACTGTTATAAAGTTGAACTGAATTAATTTAACTGAAAACTGATTAAAAGCTCCAACTACACAATACCTGGTTCTGGTTGGACACAGACTTAAAGTGGACAGCTGGACAAAATGAACCAAAGAAGTGGAGAGAAAACATGTTTCTTTTAGTTGAAACAGTCCAAACTGTAGCTGACATGCATTAGTAAAGTAAATAAAGTGAACCAAGTTCCTGCTCTGAATAGTTTGATACCTTTTTAACCTGAACATCTGAAGGAATCACTCTAAGCCTGATGACCTGGTGAAGCCAGCAGTGAGTGAACAAGGTGACAGTTGGACGTTACGATACTTGAGGATGAATATCGATTTTTTTTTTTTCCTAGGAAAGAAAATATCGATATATATCGCGATATTGATATTATTACACAGCCCTAACTAGAACGTGGTTTTAAAGCTTCTGTAAAACTGTTCAGATGAAGTTCCCATTGGAAACTTTGCTGCTTAATGCAGAGTGGAAACTATTTGTTGCTGGTCATGTTCACAGCAGCAATCCTTTCTGGCCCTGCTGCTGAAACATTTGTGCATTAAAACCAGATGACCCGTTCCAGATCAGCAGCTGTGGACACGCGTCAGCTGATGCTCCAGCAGCGCAGCATTTTGAAGGTTTAGCACACTTAGCTTCCACTAGATTCATTTTAGGGAAATTATTTCTAAATGATCATTTTCTAGGCTGTAAACTTTCAGCTGAATAAAGTTTGACATCTTTGTTGAAGTTTTGGTTTTCAACTGTTGAGAATTTTTAAAATAATTTGATGTTCATGCTCTTATTTTGAAGTGGGTGAAGACTGCTTACCCAGCAGTTCCATCTTCTCGTCTCACTTTCATTGTTTTTCTAAAAACTTTGAGCAAATAGCAAATATTCAACAAACACATGATATTTACAGAAGAATACGGGATTTATATAAACAAACTGCCAGGGGGGTTAATTAAATATCCGTCCATTTTCTAACACCCTGATCCCTCAGTGGGTCGGGAGCTGCTGCTGCCTCTCCAGCGAGAAGTTTAGGGCGAGAGGCAGGGTCACCTGGACGGGTCACCTGGACGGGTCACCAGTCTGTCACAGAGACACACAACCATACGCACACCACCACACACCCACACCTAGGGAGAATTTAGAGAGACCAATAAGCTGACAGTCATGTTTCTGGACTGTGGGAGGAAACCGGAGTACCCAGAGAAAACCCGGACAGAACCTGGACAGAACCCGCCACGCACAGGGAGAACATGCAGACCGGGGCCAAGAATCGAACCCAGAACCTTCCTGCTGCAAGGCAACAGTTATTAATTAAATGCATGAAAATATTACACGAATAAATGTAAATACTGTTGTTGTGCTTTTAGCAGTTACTTCTGCTAACTAAGCAGCAGAAAGGAGATCCGGTTTTACCCGGTTAAAAAAAACACATAATAAAAATACTGTGATGGTGTAATTAGTGGACCTAATGTTTATAATTAGTGTGATTTTTTTTTTTTTTTTTTTTTTTAGTTCTTCCTTCAACTGCAGCTCAACAAACAGAATAATGTTAGTTTAGCTCACTTTGACCTGCAGGAAGGAGAGGTTTTCTTTTGGGGAGGTTTTTCTAACTCCACCAGCTCTGGTTGTTTCTGCCATCCAAGCCATTTCCTCCATGCATATTTAACGAGGCAGGAGTCGCTTCCTCTGTGGCTGCAGCTGAAAGCGCATGTATAAAACATGGCAGAGGAAGACATGTCCAAACCCGGTGTGAACGCCAAGCGCAGCTCTGAGTCGTCCTCATGTTGGACCGGCTCGTCTCCGGTTCTGGACGTGAACGTCAAGCCGTCCGGTTAATCATCGATGTTCTTCTGTGTCCTGGAGTTAAACAAGCATGTCTTCTCTCTGTCTGTGTCCTGCTGGTCTGTGGGGTGGACATGCTGCTGCTGCCGCCGTCCTCAGTCTGATGACTGTGGCGCTGAGACCCAGACCAAGGTAGACCAGTTTTATGGACCGGGATCCTTTTCTCTGAGCTTAACCAGGTGGAAACGGTTAATGGTCACATGAGTTTGTTAAAGTAGCAAAACAACCAAAGTCTCTCCTGCTCAAGTTCAGTTTATGGATTAAAATGTGGTGAATTCTGGTGACGGAATCCATCATTAACTCAGCCTGTCTGGTTTTCTGTCTCAGAATGAGGCTAAAGATGATGATTTCTTTTTGTTTCTCTCTGTGTTTCTGTCCTTCACAGGGTCAATGGGTCATGGCTGCAGGGCCTCCTCTAGGAGGGGGATCAATCATTGGATGGGAGTTTTGACACTTTTTCTGATTTCAGGCAGAGGAGCGCCATGGCAACGTGGAGGAGCGGCTGAGACAGATGGAGGCGCAGCTGGAGGAGAAGAACCAGGAGCTGCTCAGGGTGGGGAAGCAAATAATCCACTGTTTTATTTAAAACACGAGTAACTATGAGTTCAGGTCCGACACTCTGCTGCTGCTCCACGATGTTTTTATACGTTATAAGGTTCTTCACTCTAACAGTTTACTTGGTGCTGAAACACAATTTAAGGATTTCATCTTAAACTTAGAGGTCATATTCATAGAAATTGTAAATTATATAAAGTTAAGCTATGATATGAAATTAATGAGGTTGTTTAGAAGTTCCTTCCTACATAAACTGTTAGTTTTGTCCCACAACAAAATCTAGATGAATGGATCTATGTTATTGATCCTGGAGGAAAACGGTGCGGCAGACAGCAGCTTAAAATGACAGACCATCAGATAAGAACAAATATCTGAAAATATCACTGAGAGAATTAAGATCTTCAAATGTAACATTTGTACTGAAGCACAGATTAACAGTGCAGACATGACAGAAACCTGTTGGGAATGTCTGCAGGCGAGGCAGCGAGAGAAGATGAACGAAGAGCACAACAGGCGTCTGTCTGAGACGGTGGACAAGCTGCTGTCCGAGTCCAACGAGAGGCTGCAGCTGCACCTCAAGGAGAGGATGTCTGCTCTGGAGGACAAGGTGACCACTGGCTGACCCACAAACACCCAGTTTACCCCATTTCTTCAGTTCAGTCAGTGTGATCAGAGACTGGACAGGACATGAGTTGTCCTGGAGAGCCTGTTGACCAGGAATGTCCGTCTCCTTAGGAGGAAAAGTGTTTCTTTCCAGGGTTGAAGCAGAGTTCATGCAAGGTGTCTGGAATCCTTGAAAATGCTTCAGTTTCAATGAGATATTTTCAAGGCTTGGAAGTGATTGAGTCCTTGAAATGCTTGATATTCGATCTGTATATTTTAGTAAGAAATCTAATGCTGATTAAAAGCCTAAATTTGGAAAACATTACTTAAATTTGAAACAGATATTTTCATACACCTAATAAAAAGTCATGTTAATCTGACTGAAATGTTCTTATTTTAAGTCAGAATTACCATTATTATTATTATCCATCCATCCATTTTCTTACACCCTTGTCCCTTGGTGGGGTCGGGGGGGTTGCTGGTGCCTCTCCAGCTAACGTTCCAGGCGGGGTCAGGGGTCCCCTGGACAGGTCGCCAGTCTGTTGCAGGGCAACACAGAGACACACAGGACAAACAACCATGCACACCTAGGGACAATTTGGAGAGACCAATTAACCTAACAGTCATGTTTTTGGGCTGTGGGAGGAAACCGGAGTACCCGGAGAAAACCCGCGCATGCACAGGGAGAACGTGCAAACTCCATGCAGAAAGGCCGGGGCCGGGAATCGAACCCAGAACCTTCTTGCTGCAAGGCAACAGCTCTACCAACTGCGCCACTGTGCCATTATTATTATTATTATTATTATTTAAATGCCAGAATATTTTTTGACATTTTCTTTATGAATTTTTTGTTTTGGAAGGTCCTTAACCTTAACTAGGTTTGTTTTATTGTTTCAGTGTAGTGAATATTTATCCTAAAGGCTCAGTGAGTTTTTGAGCTTGTTGTATTTTATGTTGTTGCTAAATTGTTGCACTTTTGTTAAATTAGTTCTTTGTTCTCGGACCAAAAAGTGTGTGAGGGAGAAATATTTTCACACAGAAGATGTTGTTATATTTTAGTTTATCATGTCTCTCCTGTAGAAAGTAGAATACCATCACAATTAAAATGTAGGATTTTGAATTGAAAGTTTTTTTGGTTCATTGTATTGCTTTTTATGTCCAAGTCATTTTGCTGGAAATGTTTGAAAACCTGCTTGGATTGTTCTGAATCCTGTGAAAGGGAATTTCAACCTAACGCGATTCTTTCTGCATGTGGGAGCTTGTTGGCTGGTTTATCTGCTGAAACAGGAACACGAGGTCTGACCTTTTTCTCCCCCTGTCCGTTCAGAACGCCCTGATCAGAGAACTGGAGCACACCAAGAAGCTGATTGAGGAGTCCCACCATGAGAAGGTGAAGAAACGCTTCCTGTGTCGACCACGTTTTACGTTAGATTTCCGTGTTTTGTTGGGTTTTAACTTCCTCGTTTGTTCACGCAGGAGCAACTCCTGATCCAGATCGAGACCATGAGGGCAGAGAGCGAGCAGGGCAGGAGCCGCAGTAACTCCTTACTGCACGGGTAAACATCCCAGCCGTTGCCATGGACACCCCCGTCTGCTGAGGGGCTCACAGGGGCAGTGTTACGTGAAATCGACTTCCTTGAGCTTTACTTCATGTTGTAATGTTATTTCTTCAAAAACATGCCTTTATTCTTACACACGTGAGAAACCCTTTGATCTCCATGGCAACCATTCAACCTCCTCAGAGGTGCAGTTTCTAAGCTTCCCCCTCTCAGCCCCTCCAGACTAGCCAGCAGCAATTAGCAAACAGCTGGTGGAGCTGCTGAGCTCCTGGTGGGAAGGCGGCTAATAGAGGAGCCATGTTGGATGGCTTCCTGAAGGCGGAGCTTCATAAAGAGCAGGAGTTTTTAAAGAGACAGTGGCCCAATTTGATTTATACAGCATTTTTACAACACCCAAAGTAGGGTTGTAGTGATACAATAATCTATGTATCGTGTAATACGATACACGATATTCTGCCCACGATACGATATACAGGTGCTGGTCATAAAATTATAATATCATGAAAAAGTAGATTTATTTCAGTAATTCCATTGAAAAAGTGAAACTTGTATATTATATTCATAAATTACATACAAACTCATATATTTCAAATGTTTATTTTGTTTAATTTTGATGATTACAAATGACAACAAATGAAAATCTCAAATTCATCATATCAGAAAATTAGAATATTACTGAAGACCAATAAAAACAAAGGATTTATAGAAATGTTGGGCAACTGAAAAGTATGAACATGAAAAGTATGAGCATGTACAGCACTCAGTATTTAGTTGGGGTTCCTTTGGCCTGTATTACTGCAGCAATGCGGCGTGGCATGGAGTCGATCAGTCTGTGGCACTGCTCAGGTGTTATGATAGCCCAGGTTGCTCTAATAGTGGCTTTTAGCTCTTCTGAATTGTTGGGTCTGGTGTTTTGCATCTTCTTCTTCACAATACCCCATAGATTTTCTATGGGGTTAAGGTCAGGAGAGTTTGCTGGCCAATTAAGAACAGGGATACCATGGTCCTTCAACCAGGTACTGGTAGCTTTGGCACTGTGTGCAGGTGCCAAGTCCTGTTGGAAAATGAAATCTGCATCTTCAAAACGTTGGTCAACAGCAGGAAGCATGAAGTGCTCTAAAACTTCCTGGTATGTGGCTGCGATTGACCCTGGACCTCAGAAAACACAATGGACCAACACCAGCAGATGACATGGCAGCCAAACCGTCACTGACTGTGGAAACTTTACACTGGACTTCAAGCAACGTGGATGAAGTGCCTCTCTTCTTTTCCTCCAGACTCTGGGACCTTGATTTCCAAAGGAAATGCAAAATTTCCTTTCATCAGAGAACATGACTTTGGACCACTCACCAGCAGTCCAGTCCTGTTTCTCTTTAGCCCAGGCAAGACGCTTCTGACGCTGTCTGTGGTTCAAGACTGGCTTGACACAAGGAATGCGACAGCAGAAACCCATGTCTTTCATACGTCTGTGTGTGGTGGTTCTTGAAGCTCTCACTCCAGCTGCAGTCCACTCTTTGTGAATCTCCCCCTCATTTTTGAATGGGTTTTGTTTCACAATCCTCTCCAGGGTGCGGTTATCTCTCTTGCTTGTACACTTTTGCGACCACATCTTTTCCTTCCCTTCGCCTCTCTATTAATGTGCTTGGACACAGAGCTCTGTGAACAGCCAGCCTCTTTAGCGATGACCTTTTGTGTCTTGCCCTCCTTGTGTAAGGTGTCGATGGTCGTCTTTTGGACAACTGTCAAGTCAGCAGTCGTCCCCATGATTGTGTAGCCTATAGAACTAGACTGAAAGACCATTTAAAGGCCTGTGCAGGCCTTTAAATGGTCTAATCAGTTAATTAGCTGATTAGAGTGTGGTACCAGGTGCCATCAATTTTGAACCTTTTCACAAGATTCTAATTTTCTGATATGATGAATTTGAGATTTTCATTTGTAATCATCAAAATTAAACGAAATAAACATTTGAAATATGAGTTTGTATGTAATGTATGAATATAATATACAAGTTTCATTTTTTAAATGGAATTACTGAAATAAATCTACTTTTTCATGATATTCTAATTTTATGACCAGCACCTGTATATTGCGATATTTAGCAAACGATACACTTCAATACACTTTTGTGATTTTCTGAAAGGTTTCAGAGGGACAGAGTGATTTTGGTGACATTTTGTGACTGTTGAATATCGATTTTTTTTCTAGGAAAGAAAATATCAATACATATCGCGATATTGATATTATTATACAGCCCTAACCTAAAGTTAACAGTTACTTGATTATGTCTCTATGTGCACATAATGCTGCCCCCCCCCCACCAGGCGCTTCAGCTGGGCAGCACTCCTGACTTCAGGTACCCGGTGTCGGCGTCCTCCATGATGGACAGCGACTCGGATCATTACGGCAGCGCTCTGGTTCTGAGACGGCCTCAGAAGGGCCGCGTGGCGGCGCTGCGGGACGAGCCGTCCAAGGTGAGCCGCTCTCCTCTGCTGTGAGCAGCAGCAGCAGCATCTGAGCCGAACCAGAACAGATTCAGATCCGTTTCGCTCTCTGCAGCCTCTGACTTCTTTCCACTCTTCCTGTTTCTGCGATGCTCCGACTCTTTCTGACGGTTCTCTTCTTTTCTGCTTCTTTTTGTTTGCTCCATCTGTGGACTTCAGCGACATGTAAGTCAGTCTGCTTGGCAACGAGACTAAAACTCGCCAGCCTGTTTGACCTTTGACCTCTGTCCTGTAGTTTTGAAGCTGTGCTGCCGTCCCAAAGGTCACGCCCCCTGCTCTTGTGTGTGTGTGTGTGTGTGTGTGTGTGTGGTGTGCTGACTGCAGGTGCAGACGCTGAACGAGCAGGAGTGGGAGCGCATGCAGCAGGCTAACGTCCTGGCTAACGTGGCCCAGGCCTTCGACACCGACATGGACGCGTCGGACCTGGAGGAGGACCGGGAGACCATCTTCAGCTCGGTGGACCTGCTGTCCCCGGGACAGGCCGACGCCCAGACGCTGGCCTTGATGCTGCAGGAGCAGCTGGACGCCATCAACAATGAAATCAGGTCATTATCCTGAGTTCTGGCTCCTTTTTATCTCCTTCCTGCTGAAGCCAAACTCTGAGTTAAAGTTTTCACTTCCTGCATTTAAGTTATTTTATTTTATATTGTTTATTTTTATATAATATTTTATTATTCTATGCTATTATTTTTCTATTATTTCATATTACAAAGTTATATTGATTTTTGTTATATTTACTTTATGTTATTTATTGTCATTTAATTTCTTCATTCTACAATATATGTATTTTATATTGTTTTATATCTTGGATCCCATATTAAATTATTTGTATAGCATTTTATTTTGTATGTTTTTATTATAATGTATTCATTAATTTATATTTAATTTTTGTATTTATTTTATACATTATATTTTTTCTTATTTTCTCCTATATTTTTATGTTACATTTAATATTATTTAATTAATATTATTTAATTACTTCATATTATTTAACTTAATTTTATGTTACATTTAATTTTATTTAATATTTGTTTTAAATTATTCTATGTAGCATTATAGTGTTTAGTAATATGGCTGCAGAAGTTGTTCTGCTCACATTTTGTTGCGTTAACCAGATAATTTAAATGCTTTTCTTTTTTTTGTGTGGACTGTTTTATGCAGCAGAGCAGCATCAAGTGTTAGTGAATTAGGACAGAAACTGTTTTGAAGTGAAACTAACGCTGGTTTCCCACCGTTCCTGGAGTTTCAACCCAACATGTCCTTCCTTCCCCGGCAGGATGATCCAGGAGGAGAAGGAGAGCACGGCGATCCGAGCGGAGGAGATCGAATGCCGCGTCGTCGGCGGCGGCAGCGACGGCGGCGGCCTTGGAGGGCGTTTCCGCTCGCTCAGCTCCATCCCGCCGTCTCTGTGCGGCGGCTCGTCGCTGGGCGGATCGCCGCCCAACTCGGGCCAGTCCACCCCCAGACGCATTCCCCGCAGCCCCAACAGGGAACTGGACCGCATGGGGGTCATGACCCTGGTAATGTCACCCACTGGCACATTAAGGCCTTCTGACAGCTGTAGACAGTTAATAACCGTTTCTGCCTCTGCCTGTAGCACTATTGCTATGAGCCTTACATCATCCAGAGCTCCCTGTCCCAGCAGACACTAACTTACCTGCCGTATGGTGCTGCGGGCTTCAGCCCCCCCCTCAGGCCTGTAGCTATGCCCCGTACTTCCAGGTACCTGCAGAGGATCCTCCTCCTGGGTGGGTGCAGCCTGTCACTTCCTGTCCCTTCTGAGCTGCTGGAAAACCTGGAATCTGTGGAATGTTGCACTTTTGTTTGCACTTGTTGATGCGTCAAACAGGAAGTGTGAGTTTTTGAAAGTCCTGCCTCACTCTGTGCCGCTGGAGAAGGTTTTATCAGCTTTGAGTTGTGTGGAGATGAAGCGGTGCCAAGAAGAAGCCTGAAACATCTGGCTGTGCTTCGGTTAGCTTCAGTTTTCGCTCCTTCCACGCTGCAGCGTTTCAGATCGCAACACGCGGCTGCAGGCAGATTGACTCGGCTCTGACGGCAGTTTCTGTTCCAACGCAAAAAGCTTTGAAGAATAAAGTGTTTTTGTTGCGTCTGTTGTAGAGCATCTCTTCATCTTTGGATGATTTCTTGTTTTAATGAAAGCCACTGATAGTCGGGACTCATTCCTGACTGACGGACGGCTGGAAGAAAGGGAACATTTTGGCTCATTAAGTGAATTTTTCCTCTTCCTGTTTCCCTTTTATAGCTGGTAATCAGTCACTCAGACCGGCCGGGCGGAGGAAATGAGTGATTAGGTATTTTTCTCCGGGGGGCTCAGAAATGTGGCACGCTTGTGGTTTATTTGCTCTTCTAATGCCAGGTTTGTGAGGAATGTAGGAGGGAATAAATCCTCCCATGTCTCTTTTTTTTTTTTCCTCTTCTTTGTGAGGGGAAAGTATTACTGCAGCGGCGACGAGTCGTAAATTTAGGAGCTATTCTCTGCTCTCTTGCTTTTTCACAGCTAACCCCGTCATACTGTTGTTTTTAGATTGAATAACAACTAAATGAAGTCGGCTGCACCCACCGTCCTCCAGTGTGGTTTGCTACTGTCCTCTTAACTGTGTGCTGTGCTGCTTCTGCAGAGTTTCTTTTAACACAAGCAGTGAAACAGTAAAACAGCTTCTGACCGTATCGAGTCGTGTGTTTAACACTGATCAGATTAAAATACTGTGTTCTTGTGGTTTCCTGTTTGTAAGTGTGGTTTAGTCCGGCTCTGATCTGCTGCTCACTAACTGCTCTTCTCCTCTCCTTTTCCTGCCACGCTTCAGCCTAGTGACCTGCGCAAGCACCGCAGGAAGGTAAAATAGAGAGCTGCTTTACAGGACCGAACCCCATCATCATCTGTCTGCCAAACTAATAAGTTGGCTTTTGTTTTTCCTTCACTTATTATTTGAGTCCTTTGTTGTTTGTTTTGTTGTTTATTTTCACGTTTCAACAGGAAGTCAGTTAAAACTTTGGGTGCAGGAATGAAAGTCCACATTATGCAAGACGCTAAACTCTGTTTTAGTCAGAGATCCTCCCACTGCTGCCCGGTGTCTCCCTCCCTTTACGTCTGGTTTAAGTGCTGCGGTTATAGATTTATATTTTAGCTCATTATTATCCCTAAAGTCCTGCATAAATTTTATTTTTAGAATCTTTATTCCTCCGTTCCAGGCTGAAATATTGCTTTTTTTGGGGGGGGAGGGGAGATGACTGCCTTGGGTTGCTATACAGCTGGTTGGGGATTTTTTAAATTATTATTCGTATCCATAGCAACAAGGTGGTTTACACCTGGGAACCTGCAGAGGTCAGTGTGCAAAGAAAGATTTCTCACAAAATGGAGAGTATTAGGCACAAACAGCATCGTCATACTGTGACGGAACAACATAATGTCTTCAGTCAGAGGCTTCTTCAAAGCTGCAGTGATACAGACTGCTACAGGAGGTCATCCCTCAGTTCACATGACAAATGTTTGAGGAAACATGAGTTAGACCAGGGCTGGGTAACTCCAGGCCTGGAGCGTCTCCTGCAACGTTTAGATGCGTCTCCACTTCAACACACCTGAGTCAAAGAATGAGGTCGGTGTGTTGGACCAGGGAGACATTAAGAGCTGCAGGACTCCGGACCTCCAGGATCAGGACTCCCAGCCCTGAGTTAGACCATTTAATTTCCCTCTAGGATTAATAAAATATTTTTGAATTGATTATTTTAATGTAGCAATCAGCCGCGTCGGTCTGTTAAATCAAGTAGATTAATGGAAATAACTGGGATTTCTGCTGTAAAGTACGAACGAGATGTTTCTTTTCCGGATCTGATGGTCCGGCTGATGTTTCTGTTCTGTGACAGCAGTGGACGGGTCACCAGTACCTGAACCTTTCGTTTCACCTCAAACTGTTGCAGCATCACTCGTCTCTCTGCTCTGTCTCAGTCTTCGCAGGACGACAAGGCCACCATCAGGTGTGAGACGTCCCCGCCCACCACGCCGCGCTCCATGCGCCTGAACAGGGAGCTGGGACACGCGTCCAGCCATGAAGACATCAGAGACATTCGAGGGTAAGAGTTTACCTGATGTCTGACCCGTCACTGTCCTGGTTTCTGCTGTCTGGTTGTGAAACGGCTCCGTCTGGTGCCTGAAGGCTGGGAGGCCTGCAGGACGGCCAGGGCAGCAACCCCAGCAGCAGCAACAGTAGCCAGGACTCGCTCAACAAAGCAGCCAAGAAGAAGAGCATCAAGTCCTCCATCGGACGCCTGTTTGGGAAGAAGGAGAAGGGCCGGCCCAGCGGTCCTGGGAAGGACTCGCCGAGCCAAGGTGCAGCTTCTCATTTTTACTCATCATCATGTATTTCATTGGTTTAGTTTAAAATGAATGTGTCTCACGTTGATATGAATGGAAAGGCAATTCGTATTTCCCACGTGACGTCATACTTCCAGGAACTTTGTGGCTGGCAGCCATCTTGGTAGGCATCCGTAACTATCATGACAGATGCTGTGGAGTTGCTATGACAACAATAAACAAGCCATAAGCTTAAAACTCATTCTCTATCTAATTTATTAGCTGTATAAGTACATCTTTCTTTGTGCTGGTGTGGAAGCCATGGTTCATCTATGCTTTACTCTGCGTTGCCTACCAAGATGGCGGTTCAGTGGCGCAGGCAGAGATTAGACAGAGGAGATTGTCAAGAAAATACATGAAAGGAAAAGATTTTTTTACAAGTTTTAAATGGCGAGTCGTGTCTGAAGTCTTTAGAATGCCAGTCGATGTATTCTAAAGACTTCCCATCTCTGACGTTAAATCCACCCGGAGTATTAATTTGGATCAGTGGATCTGACGGGATTGTGTGTTTGCAGCCGGCACCCCTGATGCAGACGGATCTCCAAAGGACGGTCTGGGAATGGGAACGTTAGGAGGTCCTTCTGAGAAGAACAGGAAGCTCCAGAAGAAGTGAGTTATCTGCTTCCTGCTTTCTAAAACGCACCGTTCTGCTGCGCAGGACACCACTAATGCACAACATCATGAGCAGTGTGTTCAGTTTAATGCTGCTTCACGCTGCCCACCCACCGACTGACTCGCTCCTTCCACTCCACACCCACTTGCTTCATCACCTAGGATAATTCACCGTTTTCCTTTTGTTGTGATTTCTGAGCAGGCACACCACAGGCACCATAAATGTTGTTGCTTCCATGATTTGGCATCAGTTCATTGTTTTCTGTTTTGTTTGCCCACCCTCCTCCTCCTCTTTTCCACCATCCTCCTCTCATTCCATTGGTAGTCCAAAGACCGGGTAAGTTGCTTCACGTTGCCTCGTCTTCCTCTCATTCTTGGCTTCACTCTTCCCCAGCCAGTAACTCTCCAGGACCCCACAAGCTGTCCCTTTTGAATGCCTGTTGGTTTTCCATGCTGCTCTCTACCTGCCTTCCACAGAGGAGCTTCACTAACAGGAATGTGTGTTTGCTGCTTTTCACTGGGAGAACATTTCCACCTCCCAGAGCTGAAATATTGGATTTTTGTGTGATCTTATTTTATTCTGGTTTAAATGTGTCGATGCTGCAGCCCCCTCTAGTGGTTAACTATATAAGCTGCGTCTTGCAGCAACAGTTCAGACCTCTGATAGGTGACTACAGGTGCATGTGGGATTTATTCTCAGCCTGTTTTGTGATTGGCCTCTCTGATGAAGTTAGCTACAGCAGCTAGCAGAACTAGCGTTAAAACGTGAAACCCTGCAGCAGAGTTTTCCAGAACTCCTCCCAGGTTTCCCTTTCTGTTTCCTCTCTTGGTTCTGAGTGTGCATGTCGCTGACAGTTTTTGGGATTCAAGCGGTGAACATGACTGACTGCATGTTGGAAATACTAAAGGCTTTCAGTTTGTATGCAGGAACATAAATTGGTTGTTAACTTGATTGTTTTTGTGTGACAGGCATGAGTTACTGGAAGAGGCTCGCAGGCAGGGCCTGCCGTTCGCCCAGTGGGACGGACCCACCGTGGTGGCTTGGTTAGAGGTACGAAAATTAAAATTAACCTCTGAAACTAGTTTGTAAAGTTTCAGGGCAAACCGTTACCTTTGTAGATAAAACTTGTGACTCTCATCAGAGAGTTTCCATGTTTGAAACACATGGAGGAGGCCAGATTTAGGGCGTCTCCCTGGAGTGGCAGATAAAAATTAGGGCCTTTTAAATTAGGATTTAATACTTGTACGTAAATTTAACCTAAATAATAAAATCACATTCTGCTAAACAGATCTTAAGGTTTGTGGAAAGTTTTGCTTCGACAAAACCAGGTTTTATTTATTGAACTAGAAACTAAATATTTAGTTAGTGAACTATAGTTGGCAAGCCTCCAACTAGATATTCAGCTCTGAGCTAAATGTCTGGTTTGGATCTAATATATTGTTTTTAAACTAAATTTTTCACACCAAGCTAAATGTTTAGCTTGCTAATTAAATATTTAAGTTGTGACATTTATGAATGAATGAATGTCATGGTGAATACATGACTTTCCAAACAGCATCCCATAATGAAAATGCTCCAAAAGTGATCAGATGTCCTGAGATCCCAGATCTGCTGAACAATGAGCTGATTTTCATGCATATTTTCACATTTAAAACAAACAATAAAGCTTCATACTGACAGAACTGAGTCAGTTTATTTGAACTGAAATGAGTTTATTGCTCACTGAGTTTTCCTGGGTAGAATCAGGATCTGTCTTGATATCAGGAATCCTCCTCAGCGTGTTTGAATCTGGTTCCTCGACTGTTTGGTGGCTCCCAGTAGAAAACATGTTGAACCAGTTTGATTTCCAGTTTACTGACCTGCCCCGTCTCTTTCCTGCCCCCCTGTGGCCAGCTGTGGGTGGGCATGCCGGCCTGGTACGTGGCGGCGTGCCGAGCCAACGTGAAGAGCGGAGCCATCATGTCGGCGCTGTCCGACACGGAGATCCAAAGAGAAATCGGAATCAGCAACCCTCTGCACCGCCTCAAGCTGCGCCTGGCCATCCAGGAAATCATGTCCCTCACCAGCCCGTCGGCCCCGCCCACCTCCAGAACGGTACCGCCCCCTTCACACACACACACACACACACACACACACGCTGCTCTCACACACACTTTATCCCCTCAGTGCTCCGTTCACACACTCCTGGCATTTTTACAGCATGTTTTTAATGCATTAACTCTTTTTAACACGCACTAATGAGTCACTTTTGTCTCTTTCTAACAACCAATTTTCCCCGGTTTGTTTTGTTTTTCTCCTTCCTGCCTTGTTTCTGTCCTTCATCACTGTTTCCGTTCTGCACTCTTCTGATTGGGGGGTGACACATGGTCAGTCTACAGGAAACGTTTGGGTCACACATGAGGAGATGGAAAGTTTGGCAGCCACGCCTCCCACGGTTAGTCCACCCGGATGAGCTGGGCGCCGCCGCTGCTGACGTCTGTTTCAGGCCGCCTGCTTCAGGCCGCCTGCTGGACCTCAGGCCGCCTGCAGGGCCTCAGGCCGCCTGCAGGGCCTCAGGCCGCCTGCAGGGCCTCAGGCCGCCTGCTGGACCTCAGGCCGCCTGCAGGGCCTCAGGCCGCCTGCAGGGCCTCAGGCCGCCTGCAGGGCCTCAGGCCGCCTGCTGGGCCTCAGGCCGCCTGCTGGGCCTCAGGCCGCCTGCAGGGCCTCAGGCCGCCTGCTGGACCTCAGGCCGCCTGCAGGGCCTCAGGCCGCCTGCAGGGCCTCAGGCCGCCTGCTGGACCTCAGGCCGCCTGCAGGGCCTCAGGCCGCCTGCAGGGCCTCAGGCCGCCTGCAGGGCCTCAGGCCGCCTGCAGGGCCTCAGGCCGCCTGCAGGGCCTCAGGACGCCTGCAGGGCCTCAAGCCGCCTGCAGGGCCTCAGGCCGCCTGCTTCAAGCCGCCTGCAGGGCTTCAGGACGCCTGCAGGGCCTCAGGCCGCCTGCAGGGCCTCAGGCCGCCTGCAGGGCCTCAGGCCGCCTGCAGGGCCTCAGGCCGCCTGCAGGCCTAGGCCGCCTGCAGGGCCTCAGGCCGCCTGCAGGGCCTCAGGCCGCCTGAAGTGAGCCGTCGCTCCCTTTTTCTGTTCGACTAGCCGGTTCTGTCCTGCTGGCTTAGTTTGTGTTTGTGCCTCATAGTTGATTAGTTTTTTAAATAATAATTTCTTTATTTCTTCTTTGTTTTCCTAATTAAAATGATGCCAAGATAAGTTTGTGTGTAACCAGGCCGTTTTTCAGGGGATTTTATTCCCCCACCGCTGGTTGATCATTATGAACATTATGCTCATGAAGCCCCTTTCAGACATTTCATCGTATCTAAAAATCCTTCCTGGACAATCTCAGAGTTTCCTTTATGTGTTTTCAAGGTTTGGAAATGCTTGATTTCTATCCTTGAAAGATCTCGACATTCAAACTGCACAGTTTTGTAATAATTTTCAATCTTGAGTTAAAAGCTTAAACTTAGAAAACATTTTTTTACAGATATTTTCATACACCTAATAAAAAGACAAACATCTTATTTTAAATCACACATTCCTTGTTTTAAGTTATAGAATTACAAACTTTAATTCTAATTGCTAAATGCCAGAAAACTTAGCAAAGACAGTATTTATCTTCTCCCTCCTGTAGAAAACTATCACAAGATGTTATTAATATATATAATAATGTCATATAACAGTGAATTCTTTAGATCATTTGATTTGTTTTTATCTCCAAAGTGGACCTGGAAAGTTTGAAAACTTGAACGTTTCACCAGGGAAGCGTGTCAATATCTTACTGAAGGAATTAATTGATCACAAATCAGAGAGTAATTAGCTCTAAAGACACATTTCAAGTTGAAGCTCGCCATATTTGATTAAAAATAAACACTGAAGTCCGACTCTTATCTGATTGATTAGGACACTAAAATGTTCTCATCCTGCAGATTATTGGAGAAACTTTAGTCATGGATTATGAAGCGACGTATGATGTGAAAAGTAATTTAAAAATTGTCCTAAACTAGATATTTTTATCTGATTGAACTACATATATCTGTGTGCTAAACACTACATGTCTAATGAGGTTACTGTGACGACAGCACAGATATAGCAGCCAAAACGATTGTTCCTCCTCCTCCAACATGGCGGATGAGTAAAAATCATTTTAATGATGAGTGAGTGGAGAGCAGAAGTGACTGAAAAGGGCTTTAACTGGCAAAGATCCGAAATTATGTAACAATTGAAGAAATCAACACCCAAACTTGTTTATTTTAGATCAAATTAGAACAAAATCAGGTTTTCGTTAATCAAATAAATGGATCCGTCTTCCATAGGTTTTTTCCTGCCTTTGTGTTTAGATTTTATTTGTATGTTTTTATAATTTTTCACGTGAAGCTGCTCTAACCCTTCACGGCCGCCTCACTAACCCCTCGCCTTTCTGTTCTTCTCACCATGCTCACTCTAACCACGCTAACACCAGGAGGATGACGAGGGCAGCTGGGCCCAGGTTGGCACACATCCCAGAACCACGCTTTTATTCTGAAGGGCTGCATTAAACCTGCTGCCGCTTCAGAAGCTGCTTCTTCACTATTCTAATTTATTCTAAAAGATAATAAAACAGCTGAATAAATACTGTAAAGAATAAAAATACTTCATAAGCAAACTGATGCAACTGTGAATGTAAAAGTAAGAAAATGCGACCCAGTTTTCTAAATATAACGCTGTGCAGGAAGTGGAACATCTTTATGAATCTTTATCTCTCAGTTTATGTAAAGTTTCATGTTGCTTCCCCATCAGCCACTGATGGAAACACTTTAACGAAACAATTTAATTACATTTTTCCAGATAAATTCTAAAATACCAATTTACTTGTTGAAATTCAAGTAGATGTTCATATTGATGCTTTTATTTTGAAGTGGGAGGAGACTGTTTACGCAGCAGTTCCTTTTCCTCTCGCTTTAGTAAATTTATTCTTTTCCCAGAATGCATTTCTGCTGCAGTTCCACAGGAAGCAGTTTAAAATCTGAGGTCCTACCATAGTCAGCTAGGCTGAACATTTATAAAACTGAAACTGAGTGGAAGGTTTGTCCCAGAGAATCACTTCCTGAAGCCCAGACTGGAAAGGTAGTCATGTAATGACCATGTTCATCCTGCTGGGGGCGACATAACACACGTCAGTTAGTGCAGCTAACTTCTTGGTTACCATTGGTCACCACTGGGAATCATACTAACACCAGTAAATATCGGCCTTAACAGCAGCAATAATGTCAGAAACAAGTTTTGGTCCAAATTTTTATTTTGGGACTTTGTGTTGGACTTGTTGCAGCTGGTGTAATATTCCTACTGTATTTATTAATGTTAAATATATATATTTATTAGAATATATTATATAATATGTCCAGTTTTCTTATTGATAAGAGTCAACAGAAAAATTCACAATAATTCTTCCCTTATTGTTAGATATCTGATTAAAAAAAATGGACGCAAGACAATAATAGACAAAATAATGTGGACAATAAACTTTTTATTGAGCAAAACAGGCAAGGAAAAGTCATTTTTGACTCCCTGAAATTAGTTAGGAACACAGATTTATTTCAAACTACTTTTGAATGCAACAGTTCTGGTGTAAGTTTAAATGTTTTAATGCAAAAAATGTGTGAGTTAATTTTATGTACATTTCTTGTTATTTTGATTTATTTTGTTGACCTTCAGACTTCAACCACAGGGCAGTTATGATCTTATTTCATCAGAATTTTCCTGTAGACATTGAAGTTTATAAAATATCATTCAACATCTTTATAAAAAGAATAAAATCATAAAATATGTTTTTGGCATCATTATCCAAAGTCTCTTCCATTAATAAACTGCAGAAGCTTTGATGTAAATAGGTTTTGGTCTCAGTTCTTCTGTTTTTAGTGTTTGTTGTGAAAGGAACCGGCATGTCGGTGGGTTTTTTCCTTTCCGACGCTCTAAGCCCAGTTCGTTGTGGCCCTGCAGACTCTGGCGTACGGCGACATGAACCACGAGTGGATCGGGAACGAGTGGCTGCCCAGCCTGGGTCTGCCTCAGTACCGCTCCTACTTCATGGAGTCCCTGGTGGACGCCCGCATGCTGGACCACCTGACCAAGAAGGACCTGAGGGGCCAGCTGAAGATGGTGGACAGCTTCCACAGGTACGGTGAGCTGAGAGGAGAGAGCGCCTCCTCTGGTGAAGGGCTGCAACCTCAGACAGCCGTATAAATGTTTGGACGGGTTTCCTGAAATGTGTACGTTTCCCTCTGGGATTAATTAAGTACGTCCATTCATTCATTCATTCAATCTCCAACAGGAAGAATCGGTTCGAATCCTACAGACTGAAAACATGTTTGGACTTCCACATTATTCCTCAACCTGTTTAAATCCTGTATCCATCGTGTGTGTGTGTGTGTGTGTGTGTGTGTCTATGCGTGTGTGTGTGTGTGTGTGTGTGTGTGTGTATAAACATGACCCAACTGCTGAGTTTGTGTCTGTGCAACAGGAACAGCTTCCAGTGTGGCGTAATGTGTCTGCGGCGGCTGAACTACGACAGGAAGGAGCTGGAGAGGAGGAGAGACGAGTCCCAGCTGGAGCTCTCAGGTAACCTGACCGGCGCCTCCTGCTGGTGGCTCCCTGACACTGCAGGTTTTGGTTAACACATCCAACCTACAAAAACTATGAAAGCAACCTTTCTTTGCAGTTTAGCACATATTAAATTTGCTCCTCAGCTCCTGGTGCATCTGGATGTAAAAATGAATTGTTTTCAGGAAAAGGTCTCAGCTTGAGTTCTGGACATTGGAGAAAAATCAGTTTGAGGTTCATAGAGAAAGAACAGCAGAACATTTTGAGAAAGCTGCAGTGTTTCCCTATAGATGTTTTCTGCACAGACCTATTGGACCAGGTTCCACCACAGAACCAGTCCAGCTCTTTAAACAAGGCTGTGAGGCAGTGTTGTCAAAAAAAGGTGAAAAGAAAGCAGCAGGAGCTGCCAGGTCCAAACTGTTCTGGTGGATTTTATTGCTCAACATCTTTTTGTTTTCTGAAACCATCCGACATCCATAATCTGTTGTTTTTATAGAAAATAAGCGACACGCCTGCTCTTCATCAGACCATGGCAGGAGAAAACTGGTCAAACCAAACAAAGTCTAGACAAAGAATCAGGAATGAGATTATGAATCAAATTTACAAACTCATCTACTATTACTCTTTTAATATTGTAAATTAAAATGGTGTTATAAAATATGTAGTACATATAAATATTTATAAAAAGTATTGTATTTATCAAAACAAAAAAGAAAACTCCATTTTGTTGAACCTGATGATGCAATCAGTGACATCATACATATTTAAACAGGAAGTGCTGGGCTGGCCCCGCCCACACACCTGCTCAGGCTGTAGCATTTAAAGGGACAAACCATGATGAGTATAAAAAACTAATGAAGAACTTACCAGAAATGCACCGTATAACAAAACAAACTTTCAAATGTGTTTATGTAATGGTTTAGTAGTGTCGGTTAAAAAAGGCGAAAGGATGAAGACTGCAACGTAATGCCACCAACAAACCTGGGACAGTGATTGAAGCAACGTTTCACCAGCAGTGTTTAAATGAAAACATTATGATCAAATGTGGGCAGAAGAAATAAATCAGAATCTTGAACAACAGCTGCAAAGCCTCTGCAGGTTGGTTCACTTTCAGGTTCTGTGTTCATAGAGCCACAGGAGACCCTCAGGTGGAGCTCAAACGTCCCCCTAGTGGTACGCCTACCACAGTTTGAGAACCAAAACAAGCTGTCTTCAACAATAAGGTTTGTGTTTCTGTCCCTTCAGACGTTCTAGTGTGGACCAACGAGCGCGTCATCGGCTGGGTCCAGGCCATCGGCCTCAAGGAGTACAGCAGCAACCTTTACGAGAGCGGCGTTCACGGAGCGCTGCTCGCCCTGGACGACGGCTTCGACCACAACTCACTGGCTCTGCTGCTGCAGATCCCGACCCAGAACACTCAGGTACACACACACCAAAACACTCAGGTACACACACACAGAACACTCAGGTACAACACACACACACACACACACACACACAGAACACTCAGGTACACACACACACACACACACACACACACACACACACACACACAGAACACTCAGGTACACACACACACACACACCAGAACACTCAGGTACACACACACTCAGGTACACACACACACCAGAACACCCAGGTACACACACACACTCAGGTACACACACACCAGAACATCCAGGTACACACAAACCAGAACACCCAGGTACACACACACCAGAACACTCAGGCACACACACACCAGAACACTCAGGTACACACACACACACACACCAGAACACTCAGGTACACACACACACACACACACACACACACACACACACACACCACAACACTCAGGTAACACACACACACACCAGAACACTCAGGTACACACACTCCAGAACACACAGGTACACACACAAACACACACCAGAACACTCAGGCACACACACACCAGAACACTCAGGTACACACACACACACACCAGAACACTCAGGTACACACACACCAGAACACACAGGTACACACACAAACACACACCAGAACACTCAGGTAACACACAAACACACACCAGAACACTCAGGTACACACACACACACACCAGAACACCCAGGTGCACACACACACACACACACCACCGGAACACTCTGGGACACACACACACCAGAACCCTCATGTACACACACACACCAGAACACACAGGTACACACACACACACACACACCAGAACACACAGGTACACACACACACACACACCAGAACCCTCAGGTACACACACACACACACACACACACCGGAAACACTCTGGGACACACACACACACACACACACCAGAACCCTCATGTACACACACACACCAGAACACAAAGGTACACACACACACACACACACCAGAACCCTCAGGTACACACACACACCGGAACACTCTGGGACACACACACACCAGAACCCTCATGTACACACACCACAACACTCAGGTAACACACACACACCAGAAAACTCAGGTACACACACACCAGAACCCTCATGTACACACACCACAACACTCAGGTACACACACACACCACAACACTCAGGTACACACACACCACAACACTCAGGTACACACACACCAGAACACTCAGGTACACACACCAGAACACTCAGGTACACACACACCAGAACACCCAGGTACTCACATACACACGCCAGAACACTCAGGTACACACACACTAGAACACACAGGTACACACACAAACACACACCAGAACACTCAGGTACACACACACTAGAACACACAGGTACACACACAAACACACACCAGAACACTCAGGTACACACACACCAGAACACCCAGGTACACACACACACCAGAACTCTCAGGTACACACACACCAGAACACTCAGGTACACACACACACACCAGAACACACAGGTACACACACAAACACACACACACACCAGAACCCTCAGGTACACACACACACACACACCGGAACACTCTGGGACACACACACACCAGAACCCTCATGTACCACACACACCACAACACTCAGGTACAACACACACCACAACACTCAGGTACACACACACCAGAACACCCAGGTACACACACACACACCAGAACACTCAGGTACACACACACTAGAACACACAGGTACACACACAAACACACACAAACACACACACACACACACACACACACACACACACACACACACACACACACACCCGGAACACTCTGGGACACACACACACACCAGAACCCTCAGGTACACACACACACACACACCAGAACACTCTGGGACACACACACACCAGAACCCTCATGTACACACACACACAGGTACACACACACACACACACACACACACACACACACACACACACACACACACACACACCGGGACACACGCTGCATGTTCTCGCCCGCTGTGATGTAAACATGTAGGCGGTGAAGGAAATGGCTCCTGAAGTGGGCGGGGCTTCCTGAGTGATGGGTGTGTCATCTGAAGGCCTGTAAGATAATCTGAGAGTAAATATTTCAGTGGGACTAAACAGTTTTAGATTAAATAAAACAGGAAAGTTTTAACTCTGAGTAAATATTCAGTGGAAAGTTTGATGAGGAAAAGATCAATAAATAAATATTAAATCTGAGATTAGTGGAAACTTGTTTGACCCTTAAATCCCCTGGAGAGGAAATCCCAAACCAGGAGAGTTTCAGCGTAAACAAGACGAAGACGACATGTAAACAAACTCTGACCTCCCAGCTTCAGCTGTGAGGGGATCCTGCAGACACCAGAGACAGAAATGTGTGAGTTTCTCACTGACCGAGTGTTTCAGCAGCTCGTCTTTCTCTGCTGCTCATGATTTCTGTTAACTTTAAATCCTTAGAGGAGTTCAGAGTTTTTTTGAAGCTGAGTTTTGTGATGTGTGAGAAGGATTTTATTTTAAAAACTTCATTCTGAACCAGAGCAAACGGGGAAGAAATTGTTTGTTCTGCTGAATCATGAAATGTATAGTTTTTAAGATATCAATACATTTTATTGATCCACAGTTAATTATAGGTATATTTAATACATTATCTTTTACTTTTTTAAAAAAATTACACATTTAAATAACTCTCCATAAGTTATTTATTGTAATTTCTTATTTTATTTTGATTTATTGAGTTTGCATTTGATTGCATCCTGTCTTGAAATGAAAAATACCTTTTTTATACATTTTATTTTAATTAAAATACATGTATATATATAAAACAAGAATCTTTGAATTAAATTAAAATGTTATATATACCATTTCTTTTTCTAAAATATTTAATACATTATAAATATTTATAAAAAGTACAATAAAAGATACTAATTAAATGAATACCTGGTTTTCTACTTAAACTAAACTCCATATAATAAGGTGGACATAGTGACTTTCTCCAGTTTATTGAACTTCATGAACCAAACTGGGTTTTCAGTTTATCAGTAAAGTTTTATCTGCCTGGTTTTCAGAGTTACTGACTGAAACACGTCAGACTAACGCGCTTAATACTCATCAGGTAGAGCAGAACGGCTGCCAGTGAAAAACCCTCTGATTATTATCATCACCAGAATATGTATTTTTAGAAAACGAGGTGATTTTCCCAGCGTTGGTCCCTGCAGGGAAACCCTCATTTGTTTATCCGTGGTTTATAGTTTACATATTTAAAGCGTAAAGTCTGCCGGTGGATGATGTGTTGGAACTCTACAGGTGCCAAATAAAGCAGGAGTTGCTCAAGGTTTCATGACCCAAAACGATGACCTGCGTGTAAAGATGCGTCTGTTGTGAACCTCTAGGCCAGAGCGGCGCTGGAGCGCGAGTTCAGCAGCCTGATGGCCGTCGGCGCGGACAGGAAGGTGGAGGAGGTGAGAAACCGACACAGACCCAAACCGTCGCTTAGAGCCGCTCTCAGGATCACCGTCCGCCATCTTTCCTCCAGGATGACGACAGGAACTTCCGGCGCGCTCCCTCATGGAGGAAGAAGTTCAGGCCCAAAGACATGAGGGGGGGGATGCCTCTGGGTGCGTCCGACACGCTGCCTGCTAACTTCAGAGTGACGAGCAGCAGCGCCGCCGCGTCGCCCTCCGCGCAGCCGAAGAGGAGCCCCGTGGACGGTAAGCGGCAGGAGCCAAGCTTCTCCCTGCATGTCGCCACTTTTTTCTGACTGGTGTAAAATGGATCTGAAGGGCCGTTGGGCTCAGACTACTTGTGTTGATGCTTGTCGAATGGCTTTGCTGAGCGGCTGATTCTCACTAACGGCATGTCTCTGCATGCGGTTTGACCAACATGGCAACGCAGGAGGTCAGTCTATACAGAGGCTGGACACTGCCACAGTCAGGACCTACTCTTGTTAACACAACGGTAAGGTCACACACACCAACTGTCGAGATTCAGATACGGGGCTCAGCCAGTGCCATCTGAGAAATTTAAACAGGACGTAGTTTTGGAAACATGAAGTGTTTTTTGCTCTAAACGTGAAAAGATTATTACTCCTAGGATTGAAAGTTCCTAAATGAACATTTAATTTAGCAGTAGAAAGCGATCAAAATTGTAGTTTTATTTTTTGACAAAATAAGCAACATTTTTGACTCAAATTTTTGAATAAATAGACATAGGGGGTCTACAAGAAATATAATTATAAGTTTCAATCTGGTTTCTTCCGGTTCGTTAACCACCAGATGGGAGCAAAGTGTTATTCAGCTTTTCACAGTTTCAGGACTTCTTTAGACATGTGGATGCTGACATTAGCATTAGCTGCTACATGTTTAGCATTGAGACTCTATTCGACAACTCCTTTTAGGACAACTTGAACAACAATAGTTTTTTACAGCAACCAATCCAATCAGTTTAGAAGCAGAAATTAAACAGTGAGCAGAAAGAAACAGTTTTGTCATCCATTGCTGTCAGATTTATAGACTTATCAGAAACGATACAAAAAAGAAGTGATTAATTCCTTTGGAATTTTAACATATTGAGATCTATGTAACTAATCACAAACTAATGCGATGAAGTTCTGTTCTAACAATATAATAAAAGTAAAACAATGTTCTGGAAATGCGTCTTAGGCTTTCTTGTTGGCACTTCTGGAGCTCCGTATGGTTTCCCTGCATTACTCATCTAAAAGCAGCTTCCTTGTGTCAGACGTTTCTGCTTTAATAACACGTTTTATGCCCTTTCTCTCTCTTCCGTCTCCATCCATCCATCCATCCATCCATCCATCCATCCATCCATCCATCCATCCATCCATCCATCATCCATCCATCATCCCCTGCTTCTGCTGTCATTGTTCTCTCCTCCCTTCTCAGTTTATCCTCATTATTTCTATAGGTAGCCGCTGGTCAGAGGATGAAGGGGAATTCCCTGCATTCAGAACCAGGATGATGAACTGAAACGAAACTAAAAAGGACGATTTTATTGACGGAGCAGATGCTTCCTGAGAGGAAACTTTCTAGAATAATCTACGTTTTTATGATATTTATGTCAACCAATGGGACTTTTAATTGATTTGGAGTTATAATGTAACCTCTTTTTGCCTCTGTCCCCTTAATCAGCCCACTTTTTAAAACCGTTTGGTCTCTTTCTGTAACTGAATGTTTTTCTCGTCTGGAGTTTGTATATTTCTACCAGCAGACGTTTTATCTAATCTTTTTTATAATCCTGATTATTGACCAGATGTATGTTTTCCTTCTCTAATCATTGAATTTATTCTTAAGTGACTTTAATATGACATATAACTTAATTCATATCTTTTTGTAGCTCCTGACGTGTGAGTTTATGTAAATGCGGCTCTTAGTTGTGTGAATATCAGATTAATCGCTGGAGTTTCATAAGCTCTGAGTCGTCTGTCGCCTTGAACCGAACTGCTGGCCATCCAGGGCATGACGACCGACAAATATCACGTCAAACAGACTTTTTTCTGCTTTCCTCCTTTATTTTCATATCTAATACCAAAATATGTTAGTCCTCCAGAGTTGAAGCCATGTAACAGTAGCAGGAATGGATCCGCAGGCTGCTTTCAGTGAAATCAGACCTGCAGGTGTTATGAGGAAGCTCCCTCTCGCCTTTCCCTGCGGATCCCTTTAATCCAGCCTTCCTAACCTCCGGAGAACCGCAGACGTCCTCGCCGGTCCAGGCGGGCGCCTCGGGCTCCGTTAGCGGACCAAGTTCACCGAGGCCTCAGCTGATCCCGCTGCCATCACGTCCTCCCATCAACCTTTTTTAAAGTTGCTAAGATTTTATACCAAGCCTTATTGTTCTCGACTCCTTCCCTGTCCCTTATTTATTATCAGCCATGCGCGTTGTCTCGTCCTGTTCCTTCCCCTGAAACACAGGTCCTAACATCCGTCTCCATGGCGATGCAGAAGGAACCGACGTTTGTTTTTCTTGTGATTTTAGTCATTTATGCACAAAGCAAATCATGTTGCTGTTTTTATTCCTGCTCCTCCTGTTGAATCTTCTGATCTTGTAACAATGATGTACAGTCTGAGTACTTATAAACTATTTTTATCACAGTATTATTTATTGCTTACTTTCAATAAAATACTGAAGCTTATTTTCCACTGCAGATCCGAGGCTGAGCTTCTGTCTTCACGTTTCGTGTTGCGTTTGTTGGATTCAAACTGGTTTTAAGGACTTTTCTCACAGGAATCATGGCACTTTTTTTCCTCTGTCTTCAGTTTACATCATTAAAGCCAAATTAATTTTTTCCTTTTAATTATTTGAACCTCAGTGGATTTTTTTAAAACAAACATTAGATACACAATTTTGAATTTGAGGATTTTTGTCTTATCCTGGAGAATCAAAGTTATACTTACAGGCTTAAATATGTCCACACACACCAAATTTAGGGAACTTGATTTTAAAAAGTAGATCAGGAAGCAAAGAAATGGGGGAAAAAAAACTACCGGTTCTACAAAGAAGGGGGGTCAAAGATCAACCAGAATGACATCTGAAGTATGTTTGATTATTATGGAAAGTGTTTGATCAACAGCTGAGACATTTACCGGTTTTTACTGGAGTGTGTTTATATTTAACGAGTTTGAAAAAAAATATAACTTTCAACCAAAAAAAAGAGAAACAATTCAAGTTTATGAGTGGATGAAAACTTCTGACCAGCACCATGCATACTGAGGTCAGTAAAGCTCATCTTTACAATTTAAACCACAAAACTATTAGTAATCCTAAACACAAGCTGTAGTCTTAAAACTAGAGAGGAGCCTAATCAAGAAAATAAAAACAAACTGATAGGTGGTTGGTTTAAATGTTCACTGGCAGATGGCCTCTTAAAAGTTGTAGTAAAACGTCAATTTTTTAAAACATTTGAGACTTGTTCATGTTCATAAATCCAGGAATATCAAAGCAACTCGCCTAATACAAGCTAATAAGTTTGATATAAAATACAATGTTTGCAAAATGTCACAAAAACGGTCCAATAAATTATAATTCTCTAAGAAAAAGAATATAAGTAGTTTAGCTGTAAGTCAGAATAGTTAAAATTTACAACAAAACTTAAAGTATAACAATATTTGAGCTTCTCTTTTTGCTGAAATAAATCAACTTTATAGTATATGTATTGAAATGTTTAAGTCTGTTTGTTCTTATGTAGCCTGCAATCCCACCGGTGTTGTATTGTAGATTTGTTATGAAAGAAATGGGGAGGAAAAAAAACACCCCCAGCTCGGTTTGGTACTTCTGGAGCTCCATACAACCGAGGAGCAGAGAGCTCATTAACCACGACGCCCCGCCCACTTGTGACGTCAGCGCTGGATCGGGATATCGGGAGAGCCGGAAGAGTCGCGGAAGGAGACGGTGCGGTTTCCACAGACGGTTCGCCTTCAAACCGGACCACAGACACCGGGACGGGACTCTGCGCTCACAGCCGACTGGAGGGAACCAAACTCTGGGTGTCGGTGAGTGTCGAACCCCCCCGTGGAGCCGGAGGGCTGATTCCAGGTGGTCATTCCAGAAGGAAGCGCTAACGTTAGCCTGCTGCTAGCTGGAAAACTGGAACAGGAAATACCAGAACCAAGCTGACCCACAAGCGCCACGGTTTCATCCCAGATCTCGGTTTTCTGCTCGGTTCTGTCCTCTAATGTTGGTCCTGGAGCGGTTTGGGTGGAAAGTGACCGGCTGGGACGCGACACGTACACATGTTCAGATCTAAGCGTTAATTGGCTGATTCACAGGTTGGGATCGGGCTAATTTATCTGATTCATCAGGAGGAAACTGAGAGCAAAGCTCACAAATCAACTCGGTGTCTGATCAGACTGTGTTCAGCTGTCAGTCACTTCAACAGTCCCGCCTGAAAGGTGAGCAGCAGCTGGGTGCGGTTCTGCTGAGATTCCTGTGTTGGACCAGGAACCATGCAGGTTCCTGGTTCCTGGTTCTGATCCCACCTCGACCAGTGGAGCCTCTGATGAAACAGATGCTGGTTGTCCACACGCTGCTGAGTCAGGAGAAACCCAGAGGAATGTGGCTGATGGTCCCAAAATGGCTCCAGAGGGAGACAAACAGAGCCAAACCCGGACCCACCTGGTGGTTCTGATCCGCCTGGACCTAAACACACTGCAGGACCATTTACCAATATCGAATAAAGTCTAATATTTTCTAAATATTGTTGCGTAATACTTCCAGTCATTAGTTATTGTGTGGAGAAACTCATAAAACATGAAACCTGACTTCATGCTCCAGAAGAAAACTGTCCGAATTGTAACTGATTTTCATCCAACTGATGAAATATTTTTGACATTTCATATTTTAACGTTTTCTGATTTCATAGAGCTCAGAAGGTGAAGCGGTTCAAAATGAGACTGATTTACTTAAACAACTGAAGATCAGGATGAATATTAAAACAGTTGAAGAGATTCAGGTGTGGAATAATTGAGTTAAAATTATAGTTTTTCATTCTTTAAATAAAAAAATGTATATGAATTATTTGCTAAACTAACAAAATTTGTTTGAATTGACTTGGCTGGAATTCCGTAATACGATTTAGAAAAACACACCAACATGATTCTGCTGCTTTGGTTTGATGCTTCAAAACAAAGTGAAGCTGTGATGATGAGCTCCTGCTTCCACCTTCTGCATCTTCCCATGTCTGAATCATGATCCTCAATGACGTAAAAACCTGAACCTGAAACCTGAGCGTTCGTATGGAAGTGGCACAAATCAAAGCTTGTTTTGGGAAGCGAACAGTTTGGAATCATTCTGATAAAACCTGATTCTGTCTGTGTGAACCTGGTTTACTGAATCTGGATTCAGCACAGAAAGGTTTGGTGATGACTAGGGCAGCACAATACCAGGAAAATAAGGGATTAATACCCAGTTTGCTCTCATTTTCATCATCACTGCTGTGTGTTGATATCTGGATGAGTCCAAACCTCTGGCCAAACGTGTTACTGGTCTGTTAAAGTGTAACAGCGAACCGAACGGCATTGTTACTTACAGCAAGTCGTTTTTATGCAGCTCCATTAAAAATGTAGGTCTGATCGTTTTCCAGGTATTTTTTCCCTACAGTTTACAACAAAAGACAAATGAAATATTAATTTCTGGGGAAGCTGAAGGCTTTCAGGCGTCTGGTTTTAGTTTTTCTCCTGCTGAGGCTGAACCAGGCGGTTCTGGCTGAGTGTTCGGATCTGCAGGAGAAACTTTTCTGATCTATTAAAACAAGAGAAAGCAGCTAAAATATTTAATGTAAGGAGGCATCAACCTTTAAAAAGCCTAGCTGACCATTCTGATTTTGACAGAATAACCAAGGGAGATGAGATCGGCTTCACATCCGTATCGGCTGATTGTCCAACTGTAAGGGAATCTGAGCTGGTTCATCTGTCCTCCTCTAATTCAGTTCTCACTTGAAGAGATGAAACTCGTTGTTCTGACCAGTGTTGTATAGTAACGAAGTAAAAACACTTCACTACTTTACTTACGTATATTTTGGAGTACTTCATACTTTCCTCGAGTATGAAAATTTCTTTACTTTCACTTTTACTTCACTATATTTCCAAACTTAATTTCATACTTTTATTCCGATACATTTTCAATGTGTGGTTTAGTTACTCGTTACAAAAAAAGCGAGAGAGAAACGCTGGAGTTTTGATCCCACCTACTGATTGACTGCAATAAGGTCGGACACAAATGGAGCCCCATATGACACATATGTGGTTCATGATCATGTATGAACCACACATGTGGTTCATATCAGAAGCTGGTTCAGTTGTAAAGCAGGTTAAGTTAACCTTGTGCTGTAGGTAAAGCACCTAATGCAGACATCATTAACTAAATGATGTCTGCAGGTTTATCTATTAGCAGGTTTAATTTTGCCTTGGTTGCACTTGGTTTTGTACATTATTTTAATTTTATTCAAACTGCATTTGCCTTGTTTTACTTTTTACTTTTCATTACATTACTTGAGTTCATCCATTTTTACAGTAATTTCCATACTTAAGTACAAGAAAATTCAGATACTTTAAGACTTTAACTCAAGTAACATTTCAGTCAGTGACTTGGACTTTTACCAAAGTCATATTTTGGAGAGGAACCAATACTTTTACTAGACTCTGAGATTTCAGTACTTTATACAACACTAGTTCTGAACGTCAGTAATGTCTGATCCGTCTGTGTTGCAGTGAGTTGGGCCGATTGAAGATGTGGAAAGCTGCTGCAGGTCAAAACGTCAAGGTTGCCGTTGACGACGGCGGAGACGACTGGGAGACGGACCCGGACTTTGAGGTTTCACCATCGTCGTCCCGTCTCTCCCTCCCGTTGTTCTGCAAGTTTATGGTTTTTGTTGTTTTGCCTC